>CAVLJG010000003.1:75412677-75928365 GCA_963669975.1 Acanthoscelides obtectus
TTTTTTTTTAAAACTCAATATCGCTGTCTACATCAGATTCATCAAATCGGATTCGGATGTTATTTCTAGACCTATCATGTAAGGCATCTCTGCAAGATTCCTGGTCTTTTAGTTCAAACACTACGCTTTTAAAGCAGCTGTGACACCAATTATACTTTTTTTGGTATACGTTCAAAATAATGTCATGTGCATCGTGAACCTCGTGAGAATGGTCATAGCAGGCAAATAAACGTTTATTTAAAGTTTTATGTATTTCTTTAAATTTAGATAAACAATTTTTACATACGTGTAGGTAATATTGGTCCAGCCAATATCCACTTGTCCATAGACAGTAACTAGAATAATCTTCAAAAACATAACCCCAATCTGATTTTCCTAATATAGTGTGAATTAAATTTGGATCTATTTCTTTGTGACATCTAATAAAGTTAATTCCTGTATATGAAGAATCAAGATCATTTTTGGCTTCTTTAATCATAGCGTGCCATTTATATAAAGGAAATTGTTTCACAATTTCCGTAGTTAATTTCCATGGTAGTGGAGACTGCTCCATGAATTCTACTGCTGATGATGTTATTGATTCGCAAATTTTTCTAACAGCTAACTCTGATAATGTTGGGGCATTCATCTATAACAAAAAAAAAAACGCTATTATAAGATACTGTAATGCCCCCACGGAAGTGTGTCAAAACTGTTCGGAATTAAATAACGTTTGTCGTCATACGGACTTAAACTAATTTTTGACTGTTCAACAGAATATACGTTGTGTGCATACGACCTGATACAGCGTTGTGTAGCTGTTTTTTCCTTAAATTCTTTCAAACATTCAACATAATCCTCAAATGCAAATATTTATTTTTTAACAACATTGTACTTAACCCCTTTAGATTTTTTAACCACCTTCCCACCCTGCACCTTGTAACTATACATTTTGCTTCGAAGTCCAACAAAATGTGTCATAATTTTACCGTTATTTTCATCTTTCATTAGACCCGGCACCTTTTTGTTCTTACGCAGTATTTTATATATGTTATTTTCAGGATAATCCGAAGTATCAAATTTACTGGAATCAGCTTTAATGATCTCCTCATATGCATCCTCACATTGCAATTCGTAGATAAAACTGTCTGTGTCCATGTACATGAGCTTACACCTTTCTGCACCCATTTTTGGTAGCATATAGGTGTAATGAAAATCGTACATGACTAGTTTCGATAGGTCTAGAATTGCCTGCCCTACATACAGAGGTTTGTTAAACGTTATTTCAGCCTTGTTCAATTCGATAACCACCAGATTTTCCTCTAAAATTGTGCGACTGTGGAACCGAAAACTCGAAATCAAGTTTGCTGCCCCATAGCGACCACCCCAAGATTTAACGATTTTACATACGCGGTGCTTACGTATATTTTCCATGGTCTTACCGAATACTGCATTATTCATTAATTTAAAAAGATTTTTTTCGAAATCATTCCGGGCTGCAGCTCTACATCGAGTATTCAACTCGATGTAGGGTTTCAGCCAGGCTGCTTGTTTAAATTGTAAAATTTTATGGATTTTCGTTAACTTTAACCCATTAGCTAGCATTTGTTTTAAATTTTTATAGTGAACCGTGTACTCTTTTTTATCCGTAAGTGTTGCCATTAATTTCGGCAATTTTACCCCGCCGTCGCTGGGTGGTACGCTACGTTCTGCCGCAAACGGAAAATCTTTGTGTTTATCGTGCAGTTCTTGTGGGTACGATAGATCGACTTGTAGCACGTACCCTACGTCAGAGTCGTCGGGTATTGACATCACATCAAACGATGTTACATCATCTACCCATTTGAACCCTCCGTAGGGTAAGGGTTGCTGCATAGCTTCCCATATAAGCTCACATCCAGGTACATAAGGTACTTGGACGGCTTTTCAGGATCATATTCGGGCATATATTTATTGTTGGCCTCCGAAAATCGGTTGCTACACACCGAAATTCCACCTCTTATATTTTCGTAAAACATCACCATATCTAGATCCTTTAGTAGTTCTAACTTACACCCAGTGTATTTGAGCATACAGTCCCACGTATATCCGGGCATTGTGTATAGTACCACGCAGGATCCAGACCATAGGTGGAGAAACATTTTTTACGCAATTGCTCAAAAACGTCGGCAAGAAGCAGAATATCTGTTTTTAAATATATATCAGAATACTCTCCTAATGTTTTAATGTTAAACTGTTGCCAAACAGATTGCGCATGAGCATACTTCTCGTCACTTACACTTTCATCGTTTAATTTATTGTAAAATTTTTCAATTGGGGGCAAAGTCCGTTTCACATTTATTTTTATCAAAGAATAATGTAATCGTAACAGAACACCATCCTTTCTGTGTAAATAATTTGAATTATCTTCATCTAAATTTTGAAATTCCCTTGTAAAATTTTCTTTTCTGATTTCTGCTAAAATTGAAGAGGCTAATCATCAAGAGAAGCCCCCCATAACATCGAAAAAGAGTCTATAAACGCAACTTATGTTATTTTCATCTGAGTGCAGCGTAAAGGAGATGTATACGTATTTATCTTTGTTGATGGGAAGTAGACTTAAGCGACCTTTTTTACATAAATTCGAAATCATAAAGTGACTATCGTACCCACTTAAATTATGGAATATAACCGGCACTACAAACAATTTTCTAAAGTTCAGATTGCAATACTTGGTGTGCGTAACCTCTGAACTCTCCACTGAAATGGTTGTGATCTGTAACGATTATGTCTTTTTTTTGGTTTTTGAAAATCTCTTACCGCAAACATGACATGATGTTGCCTTACATGTGTCTAATTTTTCAATCACAGGTACGCTTGTTTTTATTTTTGAGTTTACAAATTGCGCAACGCCAGCCATACGATTTGCAAACCAATCCATACAATCTGCACCTCGATAGCTCTCGAAATAAGAAAGGCTATCATCATAGCTGCATTTTTACATAGAAACCAGCACTATACGGAACGTGTTTTTGATATTTTATGGTTTTAGTTAAATTTACGACGCTACTTTCTTTATGATTTTCTAATTGATATTCAAAATCTGCATAAACAACAAAAGGAGTATTTTGTTTGGTATGTAAAGTTTTAAATTCAACGCTGCTCTCTTTAAGAAGGTTAATTTTATATTTATTAAATTTAGAACACAGTTTTTCATGTTCAACTAATTTATTTTGCTGATGGAAATGGTTCAGACATCTATCGCAAATAAATTTTTTCTCACGATGTTTATTTAACTGGCTACTAATAAGACGCGAAAGATTTTTAATCCAACAATAGTGATATTTAATTTCAATCGATTGAATCATTATCTTCATTTGCTGCGGTGGTGGAGGGCCATCATAATTATTTAAACGCGGATAATATTTATTTTGAGCTAAAAGTAAATTAACATGCGTATCCCGTTTATTTTCCGTTAATCTTGCTGGTACTACTATGTAAAATGATTTTTTTCTGTTTCAATCAATTCTAAAGCGTAAACATTGACTGAAATATTATTCATCTTTTCAAATTTTGAAATTTTTGTTAGCAGCATAGACTATCTAAATTTTCTGTTTGTAAAACGTCAGTAAAGTGTAGATATCAGGAGGTTAGTTCTGCATGTCGTTTATTGCTAGGAGTCCGAAGAGCGCTTACAATGGCCCAGTAAAAAGCAATTTTGATCTATATTTTTAATGTTTATACAAGCTTTTTTCCTTATAATCGGTTTCTGGTAGTCTAATATAAGATGACCGTTTCCCAATTGATATTTACTGATATTAACAACCAAGGAAATAATTTTATTTAACGCAAATCCCGAATCTTTTTCAGCAAATTCCGATAATTCGTTTAAAGTTTATCTTTAACATATATCTCAAACCACTCGTCTATTTGAGTTGATGTATCAATAGTATGATTTTTAGTATTAATATATTTAATTCCCAAAATTTCATTATCCCCCGATTTCCTAATAAACTCCCCGCAAAATGTTGTATTTACTTTGAGCGCACAATGGGTGTTCAAAATATTACTAATTTTCCTTTTAAAAACAACTACACAATCTGCTAAAAATTGATTCAAGTCCTTATGATGCAAATTAGCTATGGAACCGGTTTTTATTCTACTTTGGAAAGCTCGATTCTACATTTTCCCATCTAACCATCTGACCCAATGTTAAGTGAAGTCCTGCCCCATATGTCTAGTTAAAATCAACTTTCTAAAATGTTTAAAATGCCCCAAATTTGTTTCTACTTTTCTACAGGTCCCTACATATAATTTATTTTGCCTTCTACTACGAATTACCCGTTTACATAATCTAATTTGTTTTTCTATTCGTTTCAGCCACACTTCCGCGTCTCTGATTGTAAAATTATCAAATAAAATTTTCCGTAAACTAACAATTGATAGTAGAACACCGTCTGTTTGTTTGATGATCTTTTTAACCGTATTTGAAGACATTCGAAAAGACGACATTTTTTTTCAAGCAAACACATTACTCAAAAATATATAAAAATGCTCACCCTGTCCTCTTCCTCCTCCGGTTCTCTGCTTTGTTAATTTTCCACTATTTTGAATGATGCTAGAGGTCGGCTTTTCCCTACGTCCACTTCCCCTTGGAAGATGATCGAGTATTTTCCGTGAAAAAGTTCGTCGATGACCGGCTGGTACGTATCAGTCACCCGCTGTGGTAGAAATAGCACTTCCGGTCCTAAATCTAGTAGCACGGCTTCCCCAAATTTCGACTTGACCACTTTAGCTGCTTGGATTGCAAATGGTGTCCCAATTGGCAGGTCCTTTAATTTTCTGATAGGTTTGCGGTCTACAATCGAAGACGCAGCATTAATTTTTGATAAATCCATCTATAAAAAAATTGAGTCGTCTAACTATTTTGAAGCATAACACGAAAAAACGAAAAAAAAACAGTTGCACTTAGAGACATAAAAAAGAAAAATATTAAATAAAATAGCACTTATTTTTTTTAAAATTTTCGCTCTCTCGCCTCTCTCGAAGCACTATTGTACTGCGGTCATTGTTGCAGCTTGCAGCGTTGTGCGTTGAGTGTGAAACAATGATGTATATTGCATGCGCTCGCTCAATATAAATACGTGGTTGAGATGACACACAAGTGCATGAGATAATTGTATCGTAAATATGCATATTATATGCATCATATTCTCAGTACCATTTTTATCGAGAAAACAACATTCATTGCGGTTGCAGTATTTTTTATATAATTTCTTAGTAATACATGAATGTATCGTTTGTCCGGCGGAAATTCCAATTACAAGTTGCACATGAGAGTAGAAATTTAGAAATATAGAAATTCGTGTATGATTATTGTATATTTGCTGCCTAATTTTTTTTCAGTCAAGATTTTGATTGGGGGGTAAACGAATTTATATTTGCTATCTGAGATTTTTGACATCATTCTCTATCAAGATGTTGATGTGGGTAGACGTATTATTTTTTATTTCAACTTTCACATACGTGCTTTGCAACGATTTCTCCGAAAAAGACGCTATAGTATACCTAACTCATATGAACATATCATTGATAATACAACAGATCTCTCTACTTTGCTGACTAACTTGCAAGAAAAGTATAATTTACCAGTGGATGGATTGCTGAATAATGCAACAATTGAATTTATGAATCGTCCGCGTTGTCAATACAGTGATGCCGAATTTAGAGCAAGTTTTCCATTTCGGAAACATGACCTGAAATGCTATTTCCCTCGAACACACCTGCGGCCCAAAAAGATGCAGAAATGGCTTTTCAGATGTGGCAAAAATGTTTCAAACTTAACATTTACAATGGTTACCAATCCCACTCTATATCCTCCTGATATTACTATACCATGGTTAGCAAGACTCTTATTTTAGAGCAAACTGTATGGGTAATGAGATGTCCATTGACATTAGAAGAAATCGTAATAAATCGTAATAAATCGTAATAAAATCGTAATAAATCGTAATAAATCGTAATAAAATCGTAATAAATCGTAATAAATCGTAATAAATCGTAATAAATCGTAATAAATCGTATATAAATCGTATAAATCGTAATAAATCGAATAAATCGTGATAAATCGTATAAAATCGTAATAAATCGTAATAAATCGTAATAAATCGTAATAAATCGTAATAAATCGTAATAAATCGTAATAAATCGTAATAATTCGTAATAAATCATAATAAATCGTAATCAATCGTAATAAAATTTACGATTTACGATTTACGATTTTCGATTTACATTTACGATTTACGATTTACGATTTACGATTTACGATTACGATTTACGATTTACGATGTACGATTTACGATAAACGATTTACGATAAACGATTTACGATAAACGATTTACGATTTACGATTTACGATTTACGATTTACGATTTACGATTTACGATTTACGATTTACGATTTACGATTTACGATTTACGATTTACGATTTACGATTTACGATTTACGATTTACGATATTTTACGATTTACGATTTACGATTTACGATTTACGATTTACGATTTACGATTCGATTTACGATTTACGATTTACGATTTACGAGATACGATTTACGATTTACGATTTACGATTACGATTTACGATTTACGATTTACGATTTACGATTTACGATTTACGATTTACGATTTACGATTTACGATTTACGATAAACGATTTACGATAAACGATTTACGATAAACGATTTACGATTTACGATTTACGATTCACGATTACGATTTACGATTCACGATTCCGATTCACGATTTACGATTTACGATAAACGATTACGATAAACGATGTACGATAAACGATTTACGATTTACGATTTACGATTCACGATTACGATTCACGATTCACGATTCACGATTTACGATTTACGATTTACGATTTACGATTTACGATTTACGATTTACGATTTACGATTTACGATTTACGATTTACGATTTACGATTTACGATTTACGAGATACGATTTACGATTTACGATTACGATTTACGATTTACGATTTACGATTTACGATTTACGATTTACGATTTACGATTTACGATTTACGATTTACGATTTACGATTTACGATTTACGATTTACGATTTACGATTTACGATTTACGATTTACGATTTACGATTTACGATTTACGATTTACGATTTACGATTTACGATTTACGATTTACGATTTACGATTTACGATTTACGATTTACGATGTACGATGTACGATGTACGATGTACGATGTACGATCTACGATGTACGATCTACGATTTTCGATCTACGATTTACGATTTACGATTTACGATTTACGATTTACGATTTACGATTTACGATTTACGATTTACGATTTACGATTTACGACTTACGATGTACGATGTACGATGTACGATCTACGATGTACGATCTACGATTTACGATCTACGATTTACGATTTACGATTTACGATTACGATTTACGATTTACGATTTACGATTTACGATTTACGATTTACGATTTACGATTTACGATTTACGATTTACGATTTACGATTTACGATTTACGATTTACGATTTACGATTTACGATTTACTTACGATTTACGATTACGATTTACGAGATACGAGATACGATTTACGATTTACGATTTACGATTAAACGATTACGATAAACGATTTACGATAAACGATTTACGATAAACGATTTACGATTTACGATTTACGATTCACGATTTACGATTTACGATTCACGATTTACGATTTACGATTCACGATTCACGATTCACGATTTACGATAAACGATTTACGATAAACGATTTACGATAACGATTACGATAACGATTTACGATTTACGATTTACGATTTACGATTCACGATTTACGATTCACGATTCACGATTTACGATTTACGATTTACGATTTACGATTTACGATTTACGATTTACGATTTACGATTTACGATTTACGATTTACGATTTACGATTTACGATTTACGATTTACGATTTACGATTTACGATTACGATTTACGATTTACGATTTACGATAAACGATTTACGATAAACGATTTACGATGAACGATTTACGATAAACGATTTACGATTTACGATTTACGATTCACCATTTACGATTCACGATTCACGATTCACGATTCTCGATTTACGATTTACGATTTATGATTTACGATTTACGATTTACGATTTACGATTTACGATTTACGATTTACGATTTACGATTTACGATTTACGATTTACGATTTACGACTTACGATTTACGATTTACGATTTGCGATAAACTATTTACGATGAACTATCCACGATAAACGATTTACGATAAACGATTTACGATAAAGGATCTACGATAAACGATTTACGATAGACGATTTACGATAAACGATGTACGATTTACGATTTACGATGTACGATGTAAGATTTACGATGTACGATGTACGATGTACGATGTACGATGTACGATGTACGATGTACGATCTACGATTTACGATGTACGATTACGATACGATTTACGATTTACGATTTACGATTTACGATTTACGATTTACGATGTACGATGTACGATGTACGATGTACGATGTACGATGTACGATGTACGATGTACGATGTACGATGTACGATGTACGATGTACGATTTACGATTTAAGATTTACGATTTACGATTTACGACTTACGATTTACGATTTACGATTTACGATTTACGATTTGCGATAAACGATTTACGATAAACTATTTACGATAAACGATTTACGATAAACGATTTACGATAAAGGATTTACGATAAACGATTTACGATAGACGATTTACGATAAACGATGTACGATTTACGATTGACGATGTACGATGTACGATGTAAGATTTACGATGTACGACGATGTACGATGTACGATGTAAGATGTACGATGTACGATGTACGATGTACGATGTACGATGTACGATGTACGATGTACGATCTACGATTTACGATTTACGATTTACGATTTACGATGTACGATTTACGATTTACGATTTACGATTTACGATTTACGATTTACGATTTACGATTTACGATTTACGATTTACGATTTACGATGTACGATGTACGATGTACGATCTACGATGTACGATCTACGATTTACGATCTACGATTTACGATTTACGATTTACGATTTACGATTTACGATTTACGATTTACGATTTACGATTTACGATTTACGATTTACGATTTACGATGTACGATCTACGATGTACGATCTACGATGTACGATCTACGATTTACGATCTACGATTTACGATTTACGATTTACGATTTACGATTTACGATTTACGATTTACGATTTACGATTTACGATTTACGATTTACGATTTACGATTTACGATTTACGATTTACGATTTACGATTTACGATTTACGATTTACGATTTACGAGATACGATTTACGATTTACGATTTACGATTTACGATTTACGATTTACGATTTACGATTTACGATTTACGATTTACGATTTACGATTTACGATTTACGATTTACGATGTACGATGTACGATGTACGATGTACGATGTACGATGTACGATGTACGATCTACGATTACGATCTACGATTTACGATCTACGATTTACGATTTACGATTTACGATTTACGATTTACGATTTACGATTTACGATTTACGATTTACGATTTACGATTTACGATGTACGATGTACGATGTACGATGTACGATCTACGATGTACGATCTACGATTTACGATCTACGATTTACGATTTACGATTTACGATTTACGATTTACGATTTACGATTTACGATTTACGATTTACGATTTACGATTTACGATTTACGATTTACGATTTACGATTTACGATTTACGATTTACGATTTACGATTTACGATTTACGATTTACGATTTACGATTTACGATTTACGAGATACGAGATACGATTTACGATTTACGATTTACGATTTACGATTTACGATAAACGATTTACGATAAACGATTTACGATTTACGATTTACGATTCACGATTTACGATTTACGATTCACGATTTACGATTTACGATTCACGATTCACGATTCACGATTTACGATAAACGATTTACGATAAACGATTTACGATAAACGATTTACGATTTACGATTTACGATTTACGATTTACGATTTACGATTTACGATTTACGATAAACGATTTACGATAAACGATTTACGATTTACGATTTACGATTCACCATTTACGATTCACGATTCACGATTCACGATTCACGATTTACGATTTACGATTTATGATTTACGATTTACGATTTACGATTTACGATTTACGATTTACGATTTACGATTTACGATTTACGATTTACGATTTACGATTTACGATTTACGATTTACGATTTACGACTTACGATTTACGATTTACGATTTGCGATAAACGATTTACGATGAACTATCTACGATAAACGATTTACGATAAACGATTTACGATAAAGGATTTACGATAAACGATTTACGATAGACGATTTACGATAAACGATGTACGATTTACGATTTACGATGTACGATGTAGATACGATGTACGATGTACGATGTACGATGTACGATGTACGATGTACGATGTACGATGTACGATGTACGATGTACGATGTACGATCTACGATTTACGATGTACGATTTACGATTTACGATTTACGATTTACGATTTACGATGTACGATTTACGATTTACGATGTACGATGTACGATGTACGATGTACGATGTACGATGTACGATGTACGATGTACGATGTACGATTTACGATTTAAGATTTACGATTTACGATTTACGACTTACGATTTACGATTTACGATTTACGATTTACGATTTGCGATAAACGATTTACGATAAACTATTTACGATAAACGATTTACGATAAACGATTTACGATAAAGGATTTACGATAAACGATTTACGATAGACGATTTACGATAAACGATGTACGATTTACGATTTACGATGTACGATGTACGATGTAAGATTTACGATGTACGACGATGTACGATGTACGATGTAAGATGTACGATGTACGATGTACGATGTACGATGTAGGATCTACGATTTACGATTTACGATTTACGATTTACGATGTACGATGTACGATGTACGATGTACGATGTACGATGTACGATGTACGATGTACGATGTACGATTTACGATTTACGATTTACGATTTACGATTTACGATTTACGATTTACGATTTACGATTTACGATTTACGATTTACGATTTACGATTTACGATTTACGATTTACGATTTACGATTTACGATTTACGATTTACGATTTACGATTTACGATTTACGATTTACGATTTACGATTTACGATTTATGATTTACGATTCGCGATTTACGATTCGCGATTCACGATTCACGATTCACGATTTACGATTCACGATTCACGATTTACGATATACGATATACGATATACGATTTACGATTTACGATTTACGGTTTACGATTTACGATTTACGATTTACGATTTACGATTTACGACTTACGATAAACGATTTACGATAAACGATTTACGATAAACAATTTACGATAAACGATTTACGATAAACGATTTACGATAAACGATTTACGATAAACGATTTACGATAAACGATTTACGATTTACGATGTACGATTTACGATGTACGATTTACGATTTACGATGTACGATTTACGATGTACGATGTACGATGTACGATGTACGATGTACGATGTACGATCTACGATGTACGATCTACGATTTACGATCTACGATTTACGATTTACGATCTACGATTTACGATTTACGATTTACGATTTACGATTTACGATTTACGATTTACGATTTACGATTTACGATTTACGATTTACGATTTACGATTTACGATTTACGATTTACGATTTACGATTTACGATTTACGATTTACGATTTACGATTTACGATTTACGATTTACGATTTACGATTTACGATTTACGATTTACGATTTACGATTTACGATTTAAGATTTACGATTTACGATTAACGATTAACGATAAACGATTAACGATAAACGATTAACGATTACGATTACGATTTACGATTTACGATTTACGATTTACGATTTACGATTTACGATTCACGATTTACGATTACGATTCACGATTTACGATTACGATCTACGATTTACGATTTACGATTTACGATTTACGATTTACGATTTACGATTTACGATTTACGATTTACGATTTACGATTTACGATTTACGATTTACGATTTACGATTTACGATTACGATTCACGAATCACGATTTACGATTTACGATTTACGATTTACGATTTACGATTTACGATCTACGATTTACGATTTACGATTTACGATTTACGATTTACGATTTACGATTTACGATTTACGATTTACGATTTACGATTTACGATTTACGATTTACGATTTACGATTTACGATTTACGATTTACGATTTACGATTTACGATTTACGATTTACGATTTACGATTTACGATTTACGATTTACGATTCACGATTTACGATTTACGATTCACGATTTACGATTTACGATCTACGATTTACGATTTACGATTTACGATTTACGATTTACGATTTACGATTTACGATTACGATTTACGATTCACGATTTACGATTTACGATCTACGATTTACGATTTACGATTTACGATTTACGATTTACGATTTACGATTTACGATTTACGATTTACGATTTACGATTCACGATTTACGATTTACGATTTACGATTTACGATTCACGATTTACGATTTACGATTCACGATTTACGATTTACGATCTACGATTTACGATTTACGATTTACGATTTACGATTTACGATTTACGATTTACGATTTACGATTTACGATTTACGATTCACGATTTACGATTTACGATCTACGATTTACGATTTACGATTTACGATTTACGATTTACGATTTACGATTTACGATTTACGATTTACGATTTACGATTCACGATTTACGATTTACGATTTACGATTTACGATTTACGATTTACGATCTACGATTTACGATTTACGATTTACGATTTACGATTTACGATTTACGATTTACGATTTACGATTTACGATTTACGATTTACGATTTGATTTACGATTTACGATTTACGATTACGATTTACGATTACGATTTACGATTTACGATTTACGATTTACGATTTACGATTTACGATGTACGATGTACGATGTACGATCTACGATTTACGATCTACGATTTACGATCTACGATTTACGATCTACGATTTACGATTTACGATTTACGATTTACGATTTACGATTTACGATTTACGATTTACGATTTACGATTTACGATTTACGATTTACGATTTACGATGTACGATGTACGATGTACGATGTACGATGTACGATGTACGATATACGATCTACGATGTACGATCTACGATTTACGATCTACCATTTACGATTTACGATTTACGATTTACGATTTACGATTTACGATTTACGATTTACGATTTACGATTTACGATTTACGATTTACGATTTACGATTTACGATTTACGATGTACGATGTACGATGTACGATCTACGATTTACGATCTACGATTTACGATTTACGATTTACGATTTACGATTCACGATTTACGATTTACGATTTACGATGTACGATGTACGATGTACGATGTACGATCTACGATTTACGATCTACGATTTACGATTTACGATTTACGATTTACGATTTACGATTTACGATTTACGATTTACGATTTACGATTTACGATTTACGATTTACGATTTACGATTTACGATTTACGATTTACGATTTACGATTTACGATTTACGATTTACGATTTACGATTTACGATTTACGATTTACGATTTACGATTTACGATTTACGATTTACGATTTACGATTTACGATTTACGATGTACGATGTACGATGTACGATCTACGATTTACGATCTACGATTTACGATTTACGATAAACGATTTACGATAAACGATTTACGATAAACGATTTACGATAAACGATTTACGATAAACTATTTACGATAAACGATTTACGATAAACGAGTTACGATAAACGATTTACGATAAACGATTTACGATAAACGATGTACGATTTACGATGTACGATTTACGATGTACGATTTACGATGTACGATTTACGATGTACGATTTACGATTTACGATGTACGATTTACGATTTACGATTTACGATGTACGATGTACGATGTACGATGTACGATCTACGATGTACGATCTACGATTTACGATCTACGATTTACGATTTACGATTTACGATTTACGATTTACGATTTACGATTCACGATTTACAATTCACGATTTACGATTTACGATTTACGATTTACGATTTACGATTTACGATTTACGATTTACGATTTACGTTTTACGATTTACGATTTACGATTTACGATTTACGATTTACGATTTACGATTTACGATTTACGATTTACGATTTACGATTTACGATTTACGATTTACGATTTACGATTTACGATTTACGATTTACGATTTACGATTTACGATTTACGATTTACGATTTACGATTTACGATTTACGAATTACGATTTACGATTTACGGTTCACGATTTACGATTTACGATTTACGATAAACGATTTACGATAAACGATTTACGATAAACGATTTACGATAAACGATTTACGATAAACGATTTACGATAAACGATTTACGATAAACGATTTACGATAAACGATTTACGATAAACGATTTACGATAAACGATTTACGATAAACGATTTACGATAAACGATTTACGATAAACGATTTACGATAAACGATTTACGATAAACTATTTACGATAAACGATTTACGATAAACGATTTACGATAAACGATTTACGATAAACGATTTACGATAAAAGATTTACGATAAATGATGTACGATTTACGATGTACGATTTGCGATGTACGATTTACGATGTACGATTTACGATCTACGATTTACGATTTACGATGTACGATTTACGATTTACGATGTACGATGTACGATGTACGATGTACGATGTACGATGTACGATGTACGATCTACGATGTACGATCTACGAGTAGTGTCCTTATGGGGATTGAACCTCAGTAGTTCTAAAATCGGCCACCAGAGGCGCTGGCGTCGCGCGCCATTGATGGGTTGGACGGAATCTGTATGCGAAATTCATGAGTTGGGGATTCCGCCGCTAGATGGCGCTGTACAAACCAAACGGAATCTATGTGTCATTGGACACGGGTTGGGCATCTCGCGCATAGATGGCGCCGATTTGTTGTCTGGCGCTGTACAAACCAAACGGAATCTGTATGTGTCATTGGACACCTGTCATTGATGGGTTGGGCATCTCGCGCATAGATGGCGCCGATGTCGCACCTGTCTGGTGTTGGCGTGGATTACGGGGGGCATTTAGAACCTGTATACAGGGGTGCATCGAAAAATAGCGGATCGATGGACCGACGGTATATCGTTAAATCGTATATAGCAAGGCGTGACCTAAATAGCGTGGTGGGCTCCTCTGGTCGGTCAGAATGTCTCATAACCTGTATACGATGTACTGTTATTATTATACAGGATGATACCGTTCAAAATGAAAATAGTATAATGGATATTTAAACAAGACATTCTGACAATTATTCGCAAACCAGTGGTATTTTCAATAAAACTACAATAATACGTTTAATATTTTATTGAAAATAGAAAAAAACTACATAGGTAATATGATATTTGAAAACCAGTGGCGTAGACGTTCAACATTTCTCTGGGTACAGGAAGATTGTCCGTTGGTGTGACATGGATTGGAATCAGCAACAAAGTTTCCAGTAGCACTCGGTGTACCATCATACTTGCAAACATCAATAATATTGGGAAAAACACCAAAAATGTGACATTTCTTGAGTAAAAAGTTTGCTTTCTGTTCTCCACGAACGTAGACATAGTCAGCCGCATATATCACCTTATTTTTAATTATTTCATTTAACTTGGAATATTTAACGTCGCCGGAAGAATATTTAAGCCCATGGAAATTCTTCTCCAAGTAAGCGACAGTTTTCTTGTCTTTAGTATTTAATGTAGAAAAAGGTTGCGGAGGTGTAAAGATGTAATGACTTTTCTTGAAACCAATTTCGATACATAGTTCTTTAGGTACGAATAATCCGTCAACTGTAAAGCCTTGAATGTCAACAAACGCGATCCTCATGATGTCTGATGCGGAACTGAGAGTCCTTCGTTTCTTTCGAGATGGTTTTAATAACTTCGGTAAGGGGGAAGTACTCGATTAAGCAGTCATGTATAATGATGCAGTAGGCCTTGGTGTTGGTTGGAAAGCCAGCATCGGCTTCGATATCCAATCTAACATCAACAGTTGATGATTTCATGCTTTCCTCTTGTTTGGAACAGTCAATAACAAACAAAGCGCGATTTTTAAAAGCGGTATAATCTAAAAGACATCTCTTCAGAGAAGAATAAGTTGTATAGCTGGCTTGAAAGTCGCTATAGTTGAAATGAGCTTCAGTAAAGTGATTGTTTGCAAAGTCCAATTGCATACGTTCGTTGGGATAGTATTCACCATTCAAAGATACTCGAATACTAGCAGCATTCACGTGATCAAACAGGGTCGGGTCTGAGGTTGCGACGTCACGTTTACCGGTTTGGAAACATACTATAATGAAACGTGGTCTTTCGATTGCGGTGCTAGTTTTAACTGACCATATTTCTCTTCTCGCATCTGCGGTAATTGCAGGCAGTTCGTTCAGATCCCATTTTCTAAATGGTATAAGTATCGGCTTATCAGTTTGAATAGCTTTCAAAAGTTGTTCTTTCACATCATCACTCGGGTAAATATGTTTGATTTTCAGTTCCATGCTTTCAATAGTTATTTTCGCTGTCGTCGTCGTCGTCGTTCCAGTTTTTTCCTTGATAATGATACAATCGTTATCGTTTCTAGCTCTCACAAATCTGAGAGTTTGTCTGCCACACGTAATCATAGGATAATCATTGAAAATGTTGAAAATATGTTTAAGCGGCATTAGCAAGCTAAAGGACTTGTTATGTGTTGACGCCATTATAGGTGTTGAAGGATAGTTCCATCCAGCTATAGCCATATGATTTGAGTCTTCCTCACTGTAACATACG
Organism: Acanthoscelides obtectus; assembly: GCA_963669975.1. NCBI lineage: Eukaryota > Metazoa > Arthropoda > Insecta > Coleoptera > Chrysomelidae > Acanthoscelides > Acanthoscelides obtectus. The sequence continues at coordinate 75,429,749 of CAVLJG010000003.1, forward strand.
TAAGCTCGGACAGTACTTACAATACCAGGATCACGTACTGTTTCAACTTCTCTAGCGGATTCACTGTAAGTGCAAGAGTCAAATAGGAAGGCACCAAAGTTTGGAGCTAAAGATACATATCCTGCTGCTGCTGCTCCTCCAGTTATTTCAACTTTCCCTTTGATAGATAGAAGGGAAGCGTTCATTGCAAAGAACGAATCTACTTGATTGATGCTAAATTCCACAACATCATTACAATTAAATGACTTGATGAACGGCGTATAAGATCTATACTCAGCCTTGCGAATAGATTCATCGAATGCTGGAGATCGATATAGATCAAACATCGGAGAAGTATGTGATGCTGCTGCTGCCTCCTCAGTTTTTCTTTTTTTGTACATGATTCTTGTTGTTGTTGACATGATATCCAAGTGAGCGGAGAAACAGGATATTTGATGTAGTTAGTAATAGATGTCGTCGCTTAGGTGCTTGGGGTAATACTGAAGTTGCCTTGGAAGCACTAATCCCATCTGCGCTTCGCTCTCAACTCCAACACAAGAGTACTAGTTTCACCTTGAAAGTTTACAGGACGACCGTCTTGATCTAAAGCCAACACTGTGATGTTGGTTATTTCTTGTTTCGGTATAACAGGTAGATATAGTAAATTTACAGGTGTTTTGACTATAGCGTATCCAGGATCGGCTGTCACAGCAAATTCGTAGATCGTGTGTGCAGGCGTGTCTCCGTCAAAGGCTCCCGACGTAATGTTAGCATCAAAGTGTATGGTTGATACTTTTATTATGTTTACAGGTAAATCAGAAGAATGCTTTTGACCAGGATTAAGAACTTTTTTCGAGAATCAAAATAGATGTCCAAGATTATTCGGTTCTGTAAACACTATTTTATAATACTTGCTAAAGATTTCACATTGCAGTGCATTATTGTTAGGTTTTAGAGAAAAATAATCATCCGGAGGAGCAACTTCATTTTCAAGATTCATTTGCGTTCGTATAAATGTTTCTATGTCGGTAATTTCATAACAGCCTGTCGGAAACTCGATGACTTTTAATTGACCACCACCACCTATCCGGTCGATATAATAAAATTTATCTCCTTTTTCAATATTCGGTATGGAATTGTATGAAGTAAAAGACCTAAGCGCCAATTCATAATCTTTTTTCGGATCCAACACTATCGGTGTTGAAGGACGAAATGAAAATATATGAGTAGTGCTATTGACTCTCAACAACTGCGACATGATGAATGAAAAAATATAGCTGTGTACTAAACATTTATTTAAGTTTTTTTTGTTTATTTTCGAATGGATAATTTACAGAAATAACAATTTGCTTGAGCAGTAGCCGGTCCATCCCAATGTGTTGCCCAATCAGGTCTGTTGTAGTGAACATAGCATGGAAGTCGTATTTGAAGATCAAAATTGGATGTGTATTCTGCAGGCAGTTTGTGCCATATACTCAACAGTTCTGCAGGTCTCACATTGCTTATTAAATATTCCAGCGGCGGAATATTCTTCTCAAACTCTTCTAATGTAAATTCCGATAATGTTTTATTATCCATCGTTGTTGTTGTTGTTATTGTATAGAAATTTCAAACACAATTGTCCGCAATTAACTTGATTATAAGTTTGGTAAGGATCATTGTTGTAGAAAATTTTAGCGTTTTTCAGATATCGAACAAGTTCCTGTGGAGGCTTCAGGTTACCAAATGAATCGAAATACTCAACGTTGTTGTTTATCTTTTTATAAGCTACCCAATGAGTTCCGTTGTTTTGTGAAATATCTAAGTTCACGACGGCGCATTCTCTTTTACGTGGACCGTCTCGTGGTAAAGTGTCACGCATGAAGACACCTCGGAAATGAGGTATGTTCAAGAGCTTCGCATATTGCTTTATTTCATAATCATAAAGCGCTTTCTTGGGTAGCTTGATTAGTTTTTTTGACTTTTTTTTTTGAGGTACAACCCATAACCACCTTTAGCATTTTTTCTCAAATACAATCCTTTGCCCAAAGACTCCATAGCTTTGTTATGGCGATGGTCTTCCTCCAATTTCTTTTGTGCATTCTTGGCATCAACGACCGTTTTGCCCACACCTGCAGCTCCCCCTGCGAGCGCCCCCAAGGCACTTAATCCGGCGAAAAGGGGGATCAAGGGTAGGAATCCCCCAGATTTGCCTTTGATCGGAATTATTCTCGGTAGTCGAACTTTATGTTTTCCACCTGCACTCTTCACCGCTTATCTTGCCGCTTTAAGAGCAACCAATGCAGACTTTTTTAATGTCGTGGTGGTGGGATCATTTTTCTTCAAGGACTTTTTGATTTTCGTGAGAACACCTCGTCGAAAAGATGATTTCTTCTGCCCCATACCCAATTTTCGCTTAACTTTCATTGCGGTGGTTGTTAGCCAAGCTGCAGTCTTTTCTCCTAGTGAAGCGTCAGGTGCTTTTACACATTCCCAGGCTCGGTTCTCAAGAATCCAATCAGCTTTGTGTCTGTCTTTCAAATTTTTGTATAAGGCGTATGCAATATCGTGATCTCTTGCAGCACGATCCAATGGGTTCTTTCCAGGATCTCCTCGTGCTAACCTCTTCTTTAATTTAGTCCCCGCTGAAAATATACATATACATGTGTGAGAATGAAAAAAATATCCTAATTTGTCGCACACTTACGTCCCAGGAACTGATACGAAGGTACGTGGAGTTCTATCGGAAGATTATTTATCAGAGAGCTTACAACACCTTCACCCTTGTACGTTAACATGAGAACTGTTGATGATGCGTTAGCAATATCTACATATATACTTTTACACATTCCTTATTCGAACGCCACACGATGAAGGTTGTTCAACAAGAGCAGTCATTACCTATTTTACAGCAAAAACTCAACATAGTAAACATGGTAAATTGTTACCGAATTCGTTTCGCGCTATCATCTGCGGACCAAGCGGATGTGGAAAAACGAACGTAATGCTGGCGCTGCTTTTCCATCCAAACGGTGCTAAGTTTAAAAATGTTTATGTTTATTCAAAATCGTTGTATCAACCAAAGTATCAACTGCTTCAAGAAGTGATTTCCGCTGCTAAGGGCGTTGGCTATTTCCCATTTAAGGATAACGAGGAAATTATAAGTCCAAGTAAGGCTAAAAATAGCTCTATATTCATATTTGACGACGTGTCGTGTGACGGTCAGCAGAAAATTCGAGAGTATTACTCCATGTGTCGTCATAAAGATATCGATGCTGCATATCTCTGCCAAACATACTCTAAAATTCCAAAACAGCTCATACGAGACAACTGTAACATTATAGTATTATTTAAGCAGGATGAAATTAATCTAAGACATATATTTGATGAGCATGTATCTCCAGATGTTACTTTTGATGTATTCAAAAAGATGTGTTCGGAATGTTGGGCAGAAAAGTACGGTACGTTAGTTATTGTTAAAGACTTTCCTCTTAATTATGGTCGATACAGAGTAGGATTTGATAAGTACATAAAATTGTAGGCTTATCATGTACGCCATCATTCAGTAACATGATGTCAAAGGACCAAGTTGCCGTTGCTAGTCATAAAAGAAAGATCGCAGAACTTGCTCGAGCTATACGTAAAAAGTATCTTACTTTAAAGTTAGGTCGAACTGGAGAAGATGAATCTATTAGAAAACTTTTCAAACCAATATCTGAACCTCTTAAGCAAATAGCTAAGACTCAGCAGCATCCTTCATTTATTATTAAAAAAGAGGAAAAATTGAAACAGGATGATGATGATGATAATGATGATGATGATGATGTATTCACACAGAACCCAAACTATCTCAATTTAGAAGACGTGGCTTCAACTGATGAACAAGGTAATATACCGCCGAGACCTGAAACACCACCACTACCTGAAGAAATGCGTCCTGCTGATTTTTCACAAGAAGCAATAGAAGAATACTTAGATCAATATCCCCCAATAAGCCATAATTATTTACAAGATTTTTGGACACAAAACGATAAAATTGATAAAAATTATGGACCTATATATACCGACAACATTGGTTGGATGTTAGGTAAACGCAGAATTAAATTTGATAGAGCGACTGGCCAAATACAGATATTACCTGAGGGGACAAACTTAGCAGGTACATGGCTTCGTGGCACACCTGGGCTATATCAACTTTTATTCTATAATGACCCAAACTATGCAGATGCAGATTTACAACCCTATAAAAATCTATTGCAAAGTACCGGTGTTCATTTAGATTCGCTTGGACGCCTAAAAGGTTCGACAGGATTTAAATATAATCACATTATTAAGCCTCTCTTTAAAGATGTGCAGAATAATAAAGGTACAATTGTCACACGATCAACATCTACAAAAATACGTAGTCCACTTAGTCGATCATTAACAAGATCCACTCCCTCAACAACAACAACAACAACATCATCATCAACATCAAAACCGCCAACAGGAAAAGGTATCGGTGATTAATTGACATACAACGAGGAACCAATCGAATACGTGTACTGGGATGATCCCAATGAATTAATCGATCGACTTAAACTCCTTATGGCATCTCAGGAAGCTGGCAATACGTCGCATGATAATGAAATAGTAGCCATCCTCAACGAGCTGAAAGAAGCTAATATAATACAGTAATCTAGTTCCTTGGTCTTTCATTTACACGATGAGTCTTGATAAATTCGGACGTCGCTTTGATAAACAAAAGACACTTCCGTATATGCGTACACCGCCAAAGTTAACACTACCCCATACTTCTGATGGAAATGTTGACTTCAAGAACGTAAAGTTGTGTAATATAAAAGATCCCACAGATAATTCAGATGCGGCAACTAAAAAATACGTAGATACTTCAGTGATTGATTTAAAAAAAATAACAGCAAAAACAGATCAAATAGCAGAGTTTATTTCGAGAAATCCGCCTACTTCTGGTAAACATATGGCAACAAAAAAATACGTAGATGACTCTATTGCAAATATAACAACAAGAATAGAACAGGAGTTGGCTACAATTAAGTCTCATACCGATTTGACTCCAATACGGAAAAATATCATTGATTTATCCTCTGAATTACAACTTTTGCAAGGACGCACATCATATATATCATTGAAAACATTTGATCTTGCTAAGCGTATAAAGCCGATGGAACAACAATTTAAAGCGTTAAAACATGATGACGTACTCCAAGGAGAAGCTACAACTAGTTAACGAGCTGCACAAGCCTGCTCGAAAAAATTATCTAAGACGACGTACCATCATTAAAGGCTTAGACGATTTATGGCAGACTGACTTGGCTGAAATGCGACCTTATGCTCATCAAAATAAAAATTTCAAATTAATTCTCGTTGTAATCGATTCTTTTTCCAAGTTTATGTGGACTAGACCGTTAAAGACAAAGACGGGTGAGGAGATAACTCGTGCGTTTTCGGATATCCTCGCACATACGGAACGTACGCCGAAAAATCTACAATCTGATCAAGGTAAAGAATTTCACAATAGTAAATTTCAAACTTTAATGAAGAAGCATGATATTAATCATTATAGTACATATAGCATCAAGAAAGCGGCCATTGCTGAAAGAGCCATAAGAACGTTGAAAAATAAACTTTACAAATACTTTAGCTTAATGGGATCGTATAAATGGATTGATATATTACAAAGCATTACCAATGAATACAATGGAACACGTCATCAAACCATCGGATGTAAACCATCACAAATTAATAAATCCAACGAAAAATGTATCTTAAATCGAAAATATACTCATTTAAAAATCGCGGGCCCGCGTAAGTTTAAAGTTGGTGACATTGTACGCATCAGCAAAACCAAAATGCTATTCGACAAGGGATACGTTCCAAGTTGGACAACGGAATTATTTAAAGTTACTAAAATTAATATTACCAACCCTGCAACGTACATGCTCGAAGATATGCAATGTGCGCCGATCAAAGGAGCCTTTTATGACGAAGAATTACAGAAAACAGCCAATCCAGATGTTTATTTAGTTGAAAAAGTTTTACGTCGTAAAGGTAAAAAAATGTACGTCAAATGGCTTGGCCTTGATGCAAAACATAATAGTTGGATTGACAATGATGCGATCGTCTAGGTGTATGGGGTGGGGGGGTTTCTGCTAAAAGTGAGTTCTCAGTCGGTTGCAGTCAGTCAGTCAGTCAGGCAGCTAGTAAAAAAAATGGATACCAGTGCTAGTGGTTCAAGTTGCAGCGAGTTTGACCTCACCACAACCAGCAGCTCACACGAATCATCTGTAAACTACGACCGTGAGCTGGATGCTATTCTGGAAAGGTACGAAGAAGCGGCCAAGAACGAGGACCATTATCTGCTGTACACGCAGTTTACAAATGGATCATACCAAATTGGATGCGGTCTAAGCCCAGCGAGATCATTCACTCCTGCTGTAATTGTGTGGAACACATCACGGTTGAAACTATCTTTCAGTTCCTATAAGTGGGAACAATTAATCACCCAGCTCAATGTGGTAACGGTGAAGGAGACGGAGGAGCAGGAGGAGGAGGAGGAAAAGAAGGACCTTCCTGACAAGTATGATCCTGTCGAAATCGAGTGCGGTGACTATTGCAGAATTCGACGACTAATCTATGATAGTACGAAAATCCTCGAAATAACCAAGCACAACATTAGTTTCTACCTCTCAGAAATGGATGTGAACGCTCTTTTAGAAGCAAATAATGAACTTTTAGTACCGTATATGTCTATGCTAGAAACTGTTGAATTTCCAAGCTATTATTATAATGAGCTTAAGATTGTTCGAGCTAGTTTTAATGATCAAAATTATACGTTTTCAGATGCTATTCAAAAATTGTATACATTTAAGCTCGTAGGCTGTACTTTACAACATATAGCGTTAGGACAACATATATTTTTCTATAGACATAGGATCGCTAATGATCTTGAACGATTTTAATAAAGTTTTTGTAAAAATGCATATCTGTCGTTTCATTATGATATACGTCACGTAACGTGACACATGACGCACGTGACGTGACACGTGACGCACGTGACGTGATACGTGACGCACGTGACGTGACACGTGACGCACGTGACGTGATACGTGACACACGTGACGTGATACGTGACACGTGACGTGCACACTTTGTTCAAAAATACCATAAAGATGTCTTGATAGCCCGAAGAACCGCGCCAGAGGTACACACAACATCAGAAGTAATGTTAGTATTATGTGTGTGCGTGTTTTTTTTTTGTTTTTGAACACGCTAAGTTTTGAACCCCAACCACGCACTAACATTGCTTCTAATGTTGCACACCTCTGACGACTCAAGCTATCAGGACATCTTGTTGTGAACTCTTCTTACTAGAAAAATCTAACGAAATCAATAAAACATTTTTTTATGAATATTCATTTATTAAATCTAATTACATACATGTTTGAAAAAAAAATATATATATAAATGTTAGTACTACATACATGTTTTTAAAAAAAATATATATATATATAAATGTTAGTACAATAGATAGAGAGAAACTGGGGGGCGGGAGGACGAATGAACGCTTTTTATATATTTTTTTGTAATTTGTTTGCTGTGATGTTTTTTTTTAAAACTCAATATCGCTGTTTACATCAGATTCATCAAATCGGATTCGGATGTTATTTCTAGACATATCATGTAAGGCATCTCTGCAAGATTCCTGGTCTTTTAGTTCAAACACTACGCTTTTAAAGCAGCTGTGACACCAATTATACTTTTTTTGGTATACGTTCAAAATAATGTCACGTGCATCGTGAACCTCGTGAGAATGGTCATAGCAGGCAAATAAACGTTTATTTAAAGTTTTATGTATTTCTTTAAATTTAGATAAACAATTTTTACATACGTGTAGGTAATATTGGTCCAGCCAATATCCACTTGACCATAGACAGTAACTAGAATAATCTTCAAAAACATAACCCCAATCTGATTTTCCTAATATAGTATGAATTAAATTTGGATCTATTTCTTTGTGACATCTAATAAAGTTAATTCCTGTATATGAAGAATCAAGATCATTTTTGGCTTCTTTAATCATAGCGTGCCATTTATATAAAGGAAATTGTTTCACAATTTCCGTAGTTAATTTCCATGGTAGTGGAGACTGCTCCATGAATTCTACTGCTGATGATGTTATTGATTCGCAAATTTTTCTAACAGCTAACTCTGATAATGTTGGGGCATTCATCTATAACAAAAAAGAAAAAACGCTATTATAAGATACTGTAATGCCCCCACGGAAGTGTGTCAAAACTGTTCGGAATTAAATAACGTTTGTCGTCATACGGACTTAAACTAATTTTTGTCTGTTCAACAGAATATACGTTGTGTGCATACGACCTGATACAGCGTTGTGTAGCTGTTTTTTCCTTAAATTCTTTCAAACACTCAACATAATCATCAAATGCAATTTTATTTTTAACAACATTGTACTTTATTTTTAACAACATTGTACTTAACCCCTTTAGATTTTTTAACCACCTTCTCACCCTGTACCCTGTAACTATACATTTTGCTTCGAAGTCCAACAAAATGTGTCATATTTTTACCGTTATTTTCATCTTTCATTAGACCCGGCACCTTTTTGTTCTTACGTAGTATTTTATATATGTTATTTTCAGGATAATCCGAAGTATCAAATTTACTGGAATCAGCCTTAATGATCTCCTCATATGCATCCTCACATTGCAATTCGTAGATAAAACTGTCCGTGTCTATGTACATGAGCTTACACCTTTCTGCATCCATTTTTGGTAGCATATAGGTGTAATGAAAATCATACATGACTAGTTTCGATAGGTCTAGAATTGCCTGCCCTACATACAGAGGTTTGTTAAACGTTATTTCAGCCTTTTTCAATTCGATAACCACCAGATTTTCCTCTAAAATTGTGCGACTGTGGAACCGAAAACTCGAAATCAAGTTTGCTGCCCCATAGCGACCACCCCAAGATTTAACGATTTTACATACGCGGTGCTTACGTATATTTTCCATGGTCTTACCGAATACTGCATTATTCATTAATTTAAAAAGATTTTTTTCGAAATCATTCCGAGCTGCAGCCCTACATCGAGTATTCAACTCGATGTAGGGTTTCAGCCAGGCTGCTTGTTTAAATTGTAAAATTTTATGGATTTTCGTTAACTTTAATCCATTAGCTAGCATTTGTTTTAAATTTTTATAGTGAACCGTGTACTCTTTTTTATCCGTAAGTGTTGTCATTAATTTCGGCAATTTTACCCCGCCGTCGCTGGGTGGTACGCTACGTTCTGCCGCAAACGGAAAATCTCTGTGTTTATCGTGCAGTTCTTGTGGGTACGATAGATCGACTTGTAGCACGTACCCTACGTCAGAGTCGTCGGGTATTGACATCACATCAAACGATGTTACATCATCTATCCATTTGAACCCTCCGTAGGGTAAGGGTTGCTGCATAGCATCCCCATATAGGTTATTTACATCCAGGTACATAAGGTACTTGGACGGCTTTTCAGGATCATATTCGGGCATATATTTATTGTTGGCCTCCGAAAATCGGTTGCTACACACCGAAATTCCACCTCTTATAGCATTTTCGTAAAACATCACCATATCCAGATCCTTTAGTAGTTCTAACTTACACCCAGTGTATTTGAGCATACAGTCCCACGTATATCCGGGCATTGTATACGTATAGTACCACGCAGGATCCAGACCATAGGTGGAGAAACATTTTTTACGCAATTGCTCAAAAACGTCGGCAAGAAGCAGAATATCTGTTTTTAAATATATATCAGAATACTCTCCTAATGTTTTAATGTTAAACTGTTGCCAAACAGATTGCGCATGAGCATACTTTTCGTCACTTACACTTTCATCGTTTAATTTATTGTAAAATTTTTCAATTGGGGGCAAAGTCGTTTCATTTAATTTTTTCAAAGAATCAATGTAATCGTAACAGAAAACTCCTTTCTGTGTTAATAATTTGAATTTATCTTCATCTAAATTTTGAAATTCCCTTTGTAAAATTTTCTTTTCTGATTCTGCTAAAATTGAAGCTAATTCATCAAGAGAAGCCCCCATAAATCGAAAAGAGTCTATAAACCGCAACTTAATGTTATTTTCATCTGAGTGCAGCGTAAAGGAGATGTATACGTATTTATCTTTGTTGATGGGAAGTAGACTTAAGCGACCTTTTTTACATAAATTCGAAATCATAAAGTGACTATCGTACCCACTTAAATTATGGAATATAACCGGCACTACAAACAATTTTCTAAAGTTCAGATTGCATACTTGGTGTGCGTAACCTCTGAACTCTCCACTGAAATGGTTGTGATCTGTAACGATTATGTCTTTTTTGGTTTTTGAAAATCTCTTACCGCAAACATGACATGATGTTGCCTTACATGTGTCTAATTTTTCAATCACAGGTACGCTTGTTTTTATTTTTGAGTTTACAAATTGCGCAACGCCAGCCATACGATTTGCAAACCAATCCATACAATCTGCACCTCGATAGCTCTCGAAATAAGAAAGGCTATCATCATAGCTGCATTTTACATAGAAACCAGCACTATACGGAACGTGTTTTTGATATTTTATGGTTTTAGTTAAATTTACGACGCTACTTTCTTTATGATTTTCTAATTGATATTCAAAATCTGCATAAACAACAAAAGGAGTATTTTGTTGGTATGTAAAGTTTTTAAATTCAACGCTGCTCTCTTTAAGAAGGTTAATTTTATATTTATTAAATTTAGAACACAGTTTTTCATGTTCAACTAATTTATTTTGCTGATGGAAATGGTTCAGACATCTATCGCAAATAAATTTTTTCTCACGATGTTTATTTAACTGGCTACTAATAAGACGCGAAAGATTTTTAATCCAACAATAGTGATATTTAATTTCATCGATTGAATCATTATCTTCATTTGCTGGCGGTGGTGGAGGGCCATCATAATTATTTAAACGCGGATAATATTTATTTTGAGCTAAAAGTAAATTAACATGCGTATCCCGTTTATTTTCCGTTAATCTTGCTGGTACTACTATGTAAAATGATTTTTTTCTGTTTCAATCAATTCTAAAGCGTAAACATTGACTGAAATATTATTCATCTTTTCAAATTTTGAAATTTTTGTTAGCAGCATAGGACTATCTAAATTTTCTGTTTGTAAAACGTCAGTAAAGTGTAGATATCAGGAGGTTAGTTCTGCATGTCGTTTATTGCTAGGAGTCCGAAGAGCGCTTACAATGGCCCAGTAAAAGCAATTTTGATCTATATTTTTAATGTTTATACAAGCTTTTTTCCTTATAATCGGTTCTGGTAGTCTAATATAAGATGAACCGTTTCCCAATTGATATTTACTGATATTAACAACCAAGGAAATAATTTTATTTAACGCAAATCCCGAATCTTTTTCAGCAAATTCCGATAATTCGTTTAAAAGTTTATCTTTAACATATATCTCAAACCACTCGTCTATTTGAGTTGATGTATCAATAGTATGATTTTTAGTATTAATATATTTAATTCCCAAAATTTCATTATCCCCCGATTTCCTAATAAACTCCCCGCAAAATGTTGTATTTACTTTGAGCGCACAATGGGTGTTCAAAATATTACTAATTTTCCTTTTAAAAACAACTACACAATCTGCTAAAAATTGATTCAAGTCCTTATGATGCAAATTAGCTATGGAACCGGTTTTTATTCTACTTTGAAAGCTCGATTCTACATTTTCCCATCTAACCATCTGACCCAATGTTAAGTGAAGTCCTGCCCCAATATGTCTAGTTAAAATCAACTTTCTAAAATGTTTAAAATGCCCCAAATTTGTTTCTACTTTTCTACAGGTCCCTACATATAATTTATTTTGCCTTCTACTACGAATTACCCGTTTACATAATCTAATTTGTTTTTCTATTCGTTTCAGCCACACTTCCGCGTCTCTGATTGTAAAATTATCAAATAAAATTTTCCGTAAACTAACAATTGATAGTAGAACACCGTCTGTTTGTTTGATGATCTTTTTAACCGTATTTGAAGACATTCGAAAAGACGACATTTTTTTTCAAGCAAACACATTACTCAAAAATATATAAAAATGCTCACCCTGTCCTCTTCCTCCTCCTGTTCTCTGCTTTGTTAATTTTCCACTATTTTGAATGATGCTAGAGGTCGGCTTTTCCCTACGTCCACTTCCCCTTGGAAGATGATCGAGTATTTTCCGTGAAAAAGTTCGTCGATGACCGGCTGGTACGTATCAGTCACCCGCTGTGGTAGAAATAGCACTTCCGGTCCTAAATCTAGTAGCACGGCTTCCCCAAATTTCGACTTGACCACTTTAGCTGCTTGGATTGCAAATGGTGTCCCAATTGGCAGGTCCTTTAATTTTCTGATAGGTTTGCGGTCTACAATCGAAGACGCAGCATTAATTTTTGATAAATCCATCTATAAAAAAATTGAGTCGTCTAACTATTTTGAAGCATAACACGAAAAAACGAAAAAAAAACAGTTGCACTTAGAGACATAAAAAAGAAAAATATTAAATAAAATAGCACTTATTTTTTTTAAAATTTTCGCTCTCTCGCCTCTCTCGAAGCACTATTGTACTGCGGTCATTGTTGCAGCTTGCAGCGTTGTGCGTTGAGTGTGAAACAATGATGTATATTGCATGCGCTCGCTCAATATAAATACGTGGTTGAGATGACACACAAGTGCATGAGATAATTGTATCGTAAATATGCATATTATATGCATCATATTCTCAGTACCATTTTTATCGAGAAAACAACATTCATTGCGGTTGCAGTATTTTTTATATAATTTCTTAGTAATACATGAATGTATCGTTTGTCCGGCGGAAATTCCAATTACAAGTTGCACATGAGAGTAGAAATTTAGAAATATAGAAATTCGTGTATGATTATTGTATATTTGCTGCCTAATTTTTTTTCAGTCAAGATTTTGATTGGGGGGTAAACGAATTTATATTTGCTATCTGAGATTTTTGACATCATTCTCTATCAAGATGTTGATGTGGGTAGACGTATTATTTTTTATTTCAACTTTCACATACGTGCTTTGCAACGATTTCTCCGAAAAAGACGCTATAGTATACCTAACTCAATATGAACATATCATTGATAATACAACAGATCTCTCTACTTTGCTGACTAACTTGCAAGAAAAGTATAATTTACCAGTGGATGGATTGCTGAATAATGCAACAATTGAATTTATGAATCGTCCGCGTTGTCAATACAGTGATGCCGAATTTAGAGCAAGTTTTCCATTTCGGAAACATGACCTGAAATGCTATTTCCCTCGAAACACACCTGCGGCCCAAAAAGATGCAGAAATGGCTTTTCAGATGTGGCAAAATGTTTCAAACTTAACATTTACAATGGTTACCAATCCCACTCTATATCCTCCTGATATTACTATAACCATGGTTAGCAAGACTCATTATTTTAGAGCAAACTGTATGGGTAATGATGAATGTCCATTGACATTAGATGATGCTGGCGGCGTTTTAGGACATGCATACTTTCCTGACTCTAGCGGCACCTGTAGAGAAATCCATTTAGATATAAATGAACGCTGGTATTTTGGAAATAATCCATATATACCCAAAAATCAAACTAGTTTTCTTATGGTGTTGGTTCATGAAATTGGACATGCTCTCGGCATAGCACATAGTGCTTCTCCGAATGCTATTATGTTTGCCTTCTATCAGCATGAGATTCGTGGTCTAGATGTTGATGATATAAATGCAGTACAATATCTATATGGAAGAAAAAACAAATATGATTCAATCCCAAAGTCTACCACCGCATCAGCAATACCAAAAACAACAACAACTATAAGATCTACAACTCGTAAGCAGCCGATCCTCAAAAATTTGTGTGATATTATTCCAGATTTTATGTTTTTAGCTATTGCTCCAGAGTTTTCAAATTACCGATTATATATTGCACATGATATGTTTATATGGAAACTAGACTTAAACGAAATGATTATCCCATCTCAGCCTGAACTTCTTGTCGATTATGTTCCTACAGAATTACGTCAATACACTTTACAACATATGTTCCAATCAACAAACGGTGACTTGATTACCATTGTGTCTCCAAACAAATATTTCTCAGCATCATTCCCTACCATTAAATTTCTTGATAATTTTTCAATTGATATACCCGATAGGGCTCGAATCAATGCTATTTTTCAATCAAACGCAGGACGGTCCTATACCTTTTATAATAATATGTCATATATAGAATTTTCTAACGATTTTACTGATGTGTTGAACAGAGGACGGATAAGAGACATATTTCCTGGGTTACCTGAAGATATTTCTCTCGCATTTCGATGGATTGATGGCCATATTTACTTTTTCCGTCACGCAACTTACTATAAATTTAATGAATTTACAAGAAAAGTTGTTGCGACCGGACCATTTCATTGGACTCTATTTGGAGTACCATGCCCCAGCGAGGATTTGTTACATCAACTAAAAACTCTGTTATCTAAACTTGTATCTGTATATCATTAAAAAATACATTTTTCAGAAAGCTATGTTTATTTCGTATTCAGCACTAGCAGTGCTACAGTATCAATCATTCAAACCAGTCGCAAGCAATTGTTTTGTTCAAAAAGAGGTAAAAAATGGTAAAACCAAAAATAACCAGCGAGGAGGCTAATTACGAGGCTTTTAGGGAAAAAATTAAAAAACAACCAGAACTGAACCGTGAAATACATAATTTGATTCTTGTCTGTCATGAACCAAATCAGTTGTCGAAGAATGATTTGAGTCGATTAGTATCAACATCTAAAGTACTCCCTGATAATTACAAGAATCACTTAAAACAATCATTCAATCTACCTGCACGACCAGAACACAGCGATATTGATTCAGACGACACTGTAGGCAACTGAAAATTTCATACACACACACACACACACCCGCACACACACACACACCAATCAACCTTATTGTTATATATACTATATGTTTCAATAAAATATCAATTATACTATTTTCATTTTGAACGGTATCATCCTGTATAATAATAACAGTACATCGTATACAGGTTATGAGACATTCTGACCGACCGACCGACCAGAGGAGCCCACCACGCTATTTAGGTCACGCCTTGCTATATACGATTTAACGATATACCGTCGGTCCATCGATCCGCTATTTTTCGATGCACCCCTGTATACAGGTTCTAAATGCCCCCCGTAATCCACGCCAACACCAGACAGGTGCGACATCGGCGCCATCTATGCGCGAGATGCCCAACCCATCAATGACAGGTGTCCAATGACACATACAGATTCCGTTTGGTTTGTACAGCGCCAGACAACAAATCGGCGCCATCTATGCGCGAGATGCCCAACCCGTGTCCAATGACACATAGATTCCGTTTGGTTTGTACAGCGCCATCTAGCGGCGGAATCCCCAACTCATGAATTTCGCATACAGATTCCGTCCAACCCATCAATGGCGCGCGACGCCAGCGCCTCTGGTGGCCGATTTTAGAACTACTGAGATTCAATCCCCATAAGGACACTACTTCTACGATTTACGATCTATGATTTACGATTTACGATTTACGATTTACGATTTACGATTTACGTTTTACGTTTTACGATTTACGATTTACGATTAACTATTTACGATAAACGATAAACGATTTTCGATAAACGATTTACTATAAACGATTTACGATAAATGATGTACGATTTACGATGTACGATTTACGATGTACGATTTACGATGTACGATTTACGATTTACGATTCACGATTTACGATTTACGATGTACGATGTACGATGTACGATGTACGATGTACGATCTACGATGTACGATCTACGATTTACGATCTATGATTTACGATTTACGATTTACGATGTACGATTTACGATTTACGATGTACGATGTACGATGTACGATGTACGATGTACGATGTACGATGTACGATGTACGATCTACGATGTACGATCTACGATTTACGATCTATGATTTACGATTTACGGTTTACGATTTACGATTTACGATTTACGATTTACGATTTACGATTTACGATTTACGATTTACGATTTACGTTTTAAGATTTACGATTTACGATAAACGATTTACGATAAACGATTTACGATAAACGATTTACGATAAACGATTTACGATAAACGATTTACGATAAACGATTTACGATAAACGATTTACGATAAACGATTTACGATAAACTATTTACGATAAACGATTTACGATAAACGATTTACGATAAACGATTTACGATAAACGATTTACGATAAACGATTTACGATAAACGATTTACGATAAATGATGTACGATTTACGATGTACGATTTACGATTTACGATTCACGATTTACGATTTACGATGTACGATGTACGATGTACGATGTACGATGTACGATGTACGATGTACGATGTACGATGTACGATCTACGATGTACGATCTACGATTTACGATCTATGATTTACGATTTACGATTTACGATGTACGATTTACGATGTACGATGTACGATGTACGATGTACGATGTACGATGTACGATGTACGATCTACGATGTACGATCTACGATTTACGACCTATGATTTACGATTTACGGTTTACGATTTACGATTTACGATTTACGATTTACGATTTACGATTTACGATTTACGATTTACGATTTACGATTTACGATTTACGATTTACGATTTACGATAAACGATTTACGATTTTCGATTTACGATAAACGATTAACGATAAACGATTTACGATAAACGATTTACGATAAACGATTTACGATAAACGATTTACGATAAACAATTTACGATTTACGATTTACGATAAACGATTTACAATAAACGATTTACGATAAACGATTTACGATAAACTATTTACGAAAAACGATTTACGATTTACGATTTACGATTTACGATTTAAGATTTACGATTTACGATTCACGATCTACGATTTACGATCTACGATTTACGATCTACGATTTACGATTTACGATCTACGATCTACGATCTACGATCTACGATTTACGATATACGATCTACGATTTACGATGTACGATGTACGATGTACGATGTACGATGTACGATGTACGGTGTACGGTGTACGGTGTACGGTGTACGGTGTACGGTGTACAATGTGTAACGGTTTCACCGTCCGATCGTATTTATTAAATCACTTGTCGATTATCATTTCATTAATCCCATCTCTAGCTTTTTTACTTGGAAAATTTTCCGCTTGGACCGCTTGATGCGGAGTTCCTGATCTGCGATCTTCCTCGCGATTCCTTTTCACTTGAGCCGCCGATCGAACAAGATCTAAAAATTTTCTTCTCTGTAGCACAAGGTCATATAGTACCATGTGCTAGAATTTTGTAGAATGTGTGTCTGTATAGGACAAAATGGTGAGTTTTATAATACTATACAGTTTTATTGCTGGATCTGCCTGTAGTTTATAGATAATCGATATTTAAGTGGTTTATTTCTTGTACGATTTTAAAATATCCATCGAACGTCATTTTCGACTACTTCAATCATTCGCCATAACTTTAATCAAATCGAGGTGGAAATCGATCCACATCGATTTTACCTCTGTGTGCGTATATATATTCATAGTTCAGTGAAATTATAAGTACGTTGATTATGAATATTCGATATTTGTGTTTTTATATCAGAAGCATGTGGAGAAATTTTTGATGACCACCATTTTGTTTTACGCTTTATTTGCTATTTCATGATTTTATTTTATGAAAGGCATTTCCAATTTTCGGTTTGATTTTATCAAACCATGTAATGTAATTCTAACCTAGAAAATCGTTGGTTCTCTTTTGAGGCAGACTGAGATTGGAAATGCCTTGGCCATTAGGGCACGTCGCTAATGCACACGGTTCTTTTTCAGATTGGGGCCACCCCCATTCTCTTTCCCTTTCCCTTTGCCTTAGTCTTTGACTTTGCCTTGCTTGGCCAATATTTTCACCCATGCATGTGCCTTGGCAGCGCCATCGCCTTTAACTTCGCCTACAACTGGTTATGAAGCCACTATATGTGAGGTCACTCCTCATAACTGGGACCTCCCCTTCAAGCACCTGGCCATCCTGGCTTCAGTCGAGTCAAAATGGACCAGCGAAAGATAAGTTGATAGTTTTATAGCAGCGCCAAAAATGTAAAACTTATTTTGTTCTTTTAAACTGTAAAATTGTAATGTAATGGAAATGCTTTTTTTTGTTAAATAAAATCTGTTAAATTTTTGTGTTCTGTTTGTTCTTCTATCCTCTAGCCATGCCATGGTCGACATATAGCTACACGCCTGTAGATGTCTTCATGCCACCGACTGAGCTACCGGAAGCTAATGCTAACCCCCTTTCTGTGATTGTGCAGAAAAGTTGGAATCTTCATTGCATTCCATCTTTTCTGGACTTTTTGCGGAAAGGAAGCGTTACATAAATTGGCGCCCAACGTGGGCCAATACTGCCAGTAGGTTTTAATGGCAAAGTTCATGTCATTAAATTCATAATAGTTCCTTCCATTACACACACATTACTTTTAGGCATGGATTTCATCCTAAAATTCAATTTCAACCTTGATTTTCATACTTTTTCATATCAATCCTGTGCTGTAAATTGTATTCAAGGTATGGAGAAGCTATCTAATATGGAAAAGGAACAATTATTTGAAATTGTTGAACTTTTTAATAGCATTGCACCTACTGACAGTATTGGTTGTACACATTTATATACACATCACATTGACACAGGTGATGCAAAGCCCATCAGGCAAAGACAATATCCGCTTTCTCATGTAATGGAAAAAGCTCTTATTAAGCAAGTTGATGAAATGTTGGACATGGGTATTATAGAACCTTGCAGCAGTGCCTGGTGTTCAGCGCTCTGGCTGGTTTCCAAGAAAGACGGTTCATATAGAGTTTGTTTTGATGGTAGAAAACTAAATTCAGTAACAATTCCTGACGCGTATCCTCCTCCTTTAATAGACTCTGTAATTTCTAAAATCAGAGATGCCAGATATCTATCATCCATTGATTTAAAATCAGCATTCTTCCAGATTCCACTTGATGAAGAATCTAAATTAAAAACAGCTTTCATAGTTCGTGGTAAAGGAATGTATTGCTTTCGAAGACTTCCTTTTGGCCTTTCTAATAGTTCAAGTGCAATGTGTCGATTATTAGACATGGTTATCGGTCCTGATCTGGAACCATATGTTTTTTATTATCTGGATGATATAATTGTGGCAACTCCTGATTTTGAAACTCACCTAAGGATACTGAAAGAAGTTTATAATCGATTGAAAGATGCTAACTTGACTGTAAATTTTGATAAATGTCATTTTGCTCGCTCATCTTTGACTTTCTTAGGCTATGTTGTTGATGAGAAAGGACTTAGAACAAACCCCGAAAAAGTATCTGCACTCTTATCATATCCTCAACCAACTAATACTACTCAGATTCGAAGGTTGATTGGAATGTTTGGCTATTATCGTCGTTTTCTTAACAATTTTAGTGGTGTATGTTCTCCAATTTCAGACTTGCTTAAAAATCGGAAGAAGGGTGAACCTATCACTTGGACTCCTGATGCTGACAATGCTTTTAAGGAAATTAAGAATTTGCTAACCAGCGCTCCGATTCTTGCTAGTCCAGACTTCTCCAAGCCCTTCTATATTTGTTGTGACAGCTCAAATACTGGTGTGGGAGGCACACTTTATCAAGAAGAAAATGGTTTGGAACATCCCATAGCTTATTTCAGTAAATCTCTCAACAAGTGCCAAAGAAAATACTCTACAACTGAAAAAGAACTGCTTGCAGTCATTCTTAGTATTGAACATTTCCGTTGTTACATAGAGCACACACATTTTGATAAATGTCATTTTGCTCGCTCATCTTTGACTTCCTTAGGCTATGTTGTTGATGAGAAAGGACTTAGAACAAACCCCGAAAAAGTATCTGCACTCTTATCATATCCTCAACCAACTAATACTACTCAGATTCGAAGGTTGATTGGAATGTTTGGCTATTATCGTCGTTTTCTTAACAATTTTAGTGGTGTATGTTCTCCAATTTCAGACTTGCTTAAAAATCGGAAGAAGGGTGAACCTATCACTTGGACTCCTGATGCTGACAATGCTTTTAAGGAAATTAAGAATTTGCTAACCAGCGCTCCAATTCTTGCTAGTCCAGACTTCTCCAAGCCCTTCTATATTTGTTGTGACAGCTCAAATACTGGTGTGGGAGGCACACTTTATCAAGAAGAAAATGGTTTGGAACATCCCATAGCTTATTTCAGTAAATCTCTCACAAGTGCCAAAGAAAATACTCTACAACTGAAAAAGAACTGCTTGCAGTCATTCTTAGTATTGAACATTTCCGTTGTTACATATAGCACACACATTTTTTCGTTATTTCTGATCATTCAAGTTTGCAGTGGTTGAGATCTCAAAAAACACCTTCACCTAGACTATGCAGATGGTTATGTCGTCTCTCCCCTTATGATTTTAAAATTATTCATCGTAAAGGCAAAGATGTACCTGTAGCAGATGCTCTTTCGCGTTTGCATGAAAATGAGGTTAATGTGTCAGTTTTAGATCTTGCGGAATTATCTCCTGACAAGTGGTATCGTAAAATGATACGTAAGGTTGAAAACAACCCTGAATTGTATCCATCTTTTAAAGTAGAAAATAATATTCTATACAAACATATTCTTTCTGATAATCCACTTGCAGAAACTTATACTGACTGGAAAATCGTTGTTCCAGCTCCAAATAGATCTAAATTGCTCAAAATGTATCATGATGATCCTATTTCTGGTCATTTAGGAGTATGTATTTAAAACACTATCTCGCATATCAGCTATTTATTATTGGCCTAAAATGAAGCAATCTGTTCAGTTCTATGTACACTCATGCAAAGTTTGCTCACAATGCAAACCTAGTAATTTACCTCAAGCTGGATTAATGGGTAAATATAGAGACATCAAGTATCCATTTCAAATGATTTCAGCAGATCTTTTAGGACCATATCCTCGTTCTAAAAAAGGCAATCGTTTTCTTTTAGTAGTTTGTGACTGGTTCACTAAACTTGTACTAGTTCATCCAATGCCTAAGGCAACTTCAAGCTCAATTGTAAAATTTTTAGAAAATCAAGTTTTCCTTATATTTGGAGTTCATCAAATCATCGTTGTAGATAATGGTCCACAGTTCATTTCTAAAGAATTTAAAGCGCTTGCAGACTCATATAAAGTGCAGAAGATCTGGTATTCAAAAAGATATACCCCTCAGGTAAATCCTACTGAGCGAGTTAACAGAACCATCGTTACTGCAATTAGGTCCTATATCAAAGACTCTCATAAAACTTGGGATGAGTCTATTCATCAAATAGCTCAAGCAATCAGACTTGCTAAACATGAAGTCACAGGATACTCGCCCAGCTTTCTAAATTTTTACAGAAACGTACCAGTTGATGGGTCATTCTATGGAAAGATTGCACCTGTTGCCAATAATCCAGTCAATATCGACCAGAACGTCATAGATCCAAATTTTGTTCAGCAAATTCCAGAATTTTACCTTAACGTCCAGCACAGAATGCGGCGTTCCTACGAACTTAATAGAAATAGGTATAATCTGCGTAGATAACATCTGCAATTTAATAAAGGTGATAGAGTTCTCAAACACAATTTCTTTCAATCAAGTGCTGCAGACAACTTTTGTTCCAAACTAAGTCCAAAATTCCTTCCTTGTATTGTTCATATAGTAAAATCTCCGTTAGTATACACATTGAAAGATCTCCATGGTAATATCTTGGGAGATTTTCATGTTAAAGACTTGAAACCTGATAATACGTTGAATGTTGATCATGGCAATGGTATTGATGTTTTGCGTAATGATGTAATGAGTGAGAGTTCTGATTCGGACAGCGATTAACTTTTGCTTTTGTATATTATTATGCTTTATATACTCTGATATTCTAAAATTCAGATAAAGTATTCTTGCTTAATCATTATCATTTGTAAGAATACTCATATTTCCGCTCAATCGAAGGGGGCGAGTTTTTCGATCTGTACATTGGAGCGAGTAGGTTTTCCTATATTTATTTCCTAGTACAGATGCGAACGGAGAAGAATTTCCTTTGATAATGAATAAACTTATTTGCTGTAAGAGGCAGCTGAATGTTTACTTTGGACATTTAACATCGTTGTTCCTTCAACCTTTAGAAATATTACAATCAGTCCAATACTCATTTTTCCGCTCAATCGAAGGGGGCGAGTTTTTCGATCTGTACATTGGAGCGAGTAGGTTTTCCTATGTTTATTTCCAAGTACAGATGCGAACGGAGAAGAATTTCCTTTGATAATGATTAAACTTATTTGCTGTAAGAGGCAGCTGAATGTTTACTTTGGACATTTAACATCGTTGATCCTTCAACCTTTTGAAATATTACAATCAGTCCAATACTAATATTACCGCTCAATCGAAGGGGGCGAGTTTTTCGATCTGTACATTGGAGCGAGTAGGTTCTCCTATATTTATTTCCTAGTACAGATGCGAACGGAGAAGAATTTCCTTTGATAATGAATAAACTTATTTGCTGTAAGAGGCAGCTGAATGTTTACTTTGGACATTTAACATCGTTGATCCTTCAACCTTTTGAAATATTACAATCAGTCCAATACTCATATTTCCGCTCAATCGAAGGGGGCGAGTTTTTCGATCTGTACATTGGAGCGAGTAGGTTTTCCTATGTTTATTTCCAAGTACAGATGCGAACGGAGAAGAATTTCCTTTGATAATGATTAAACTTATTTGCTGTAAGAGGCAGCTGAATGTTTACTTTGGACATTTAACATCGTTGATCCTTCAACCTTTTGAAATATTACAATCAGTCCAATACATATTTCCGCTCAATCGAAGGGGGCGAGTTTTTCGATCTGTACATTGGAGCGAGTAGGTTTTCCTATATTTATTTCCTAGTACAGATGCGAACGGAGAAGAATTTCCTTTGATAATGATTAAACTTATTTGCTGTAAGAGGCAGCTGAATGTTTACTTTGGACATTTAACATCGTTGATCCTTCAACCTTTTGAAATATTACAATTTGTCCAATACTCATTTTTCCGCTCAATCGAAGGGGGCGAGTTTTTCGATCTGTACATTGGAGCGAGTAGGTTTTCCTATGTTTATTTCCTAGTACAGATGCGAACGGACAAGAATTTCCTTTGATAATTGTTAAGCTAATTTACTGTAAAAGGCAGCTGAATGTTAACTTTGGACATTTGTCATCGTTGTTCTTTCAACCTTTTGAACCATTACGTCAGTCCACCATTTACAAAATTTACAAGTCATAATTATTTTTCTGATTCCAATTTAATGTGTATACTTCATCTTTTGAATATTTCATTTTTCTGAGTGTACTCAAAATTTAAATTGCATTCCCGATCTAAATCATGTGACAAATACTGTGTATAATATTTTATAATGTTTTTATGCGTATATTTTCTGAATTCCCTTTACATACTTACGTACTTCTATTTTTGAAGTCTATTACTTTTGAAGTTTTTGATAGTATCCTCTTTTTGAATTCATTATAACTTTCTTCGAGAGCACAGACTTACATTGATTTTTGGTTCAAACTTTTGATGTTTGTTTACATATTTTTGAGTGGTTTTGAACTTTGACAGTATTTTGTAGTCTGGATAGTTACATAGATTCGTTGCGATGTATGCCTTTGAGGGTCTTGTACTATCCACAATTTCTTTAATTGAAAGTGTTTTCTCCATATGCATTTTATTTTCTTCTTGAGACTTATCATATATGCTTTCCGCCTAGTTGCAAATCTGTGCGTATTGATAAACTCTTGAAACCTCTGGCGTATAAGTAAAACTCACTTTTGATATAGTAATTTATGTCTCGGTTCAATTCAAACAGTTCAATTTGATTTGAAGTAATTGTCAATTCCTTCTTGAGATTTTTCATATATGCTTTCAGCCTTTGTGCACATTTGTGGGTATTGCTAAGTCTTGAGCTTGGTTGCGACATTGCTTTCATGTTTCGCTATAGATTTGGAAATATCTGGTGATTTTGCTTTTGCATTATTGCATTTGTTTTGATAGTCTGCTCTCATAGTTTTTTTTCCGACTTCTTATTTATTTCAATTTCTGTCTTGGCTTGAAGTAATCGCCAATTCTTATAGATTCAGTATAGTAATTCTCTTTTCATACTTTACAGTGGTAAATTATTATAGTTTTTCTAATCTTGTAATATTTCATATTTGAACTTAACTTTCATTTTACAATGTTATGGTTATTCTCAGTGTAGACTTTGAAGTGCGCTGATGATATCAGTGATCTACATGAAAATATTCCATAGACTATAGACATTCTTGTCTAGGGCTTTGGAATGCACCTATGGTGACCCTAGAAAGTTGTCTTTCTCTCATATTTTTGCTTTAAATCAAAATTCGAATTCTTACCTATCATATTTATCTTTATTTCTTGTTCACTAGATTGTTTCTTTTTATAACTCCAATTTTGCACCTACATATATCGTAGACTTTTGCATACAATTTTTGCTTGCGGCATTACTCTCATGTATCATGATTTATTAAAATATCTTGTGATTTTCGTTTCGCTATTTTGCATTTTACATATGCTCACTTCGTTTTTCATTTATTACGCATGAAACTTTTAATATTTTGCTTACTTTTGTATTTTTTTGAGAATTTCATAAATGTCTCTTATATACTTTAATTCTCTGAAAACATTTTGAATTATTTTGTAGTCTTATAGACTGCTGGCGCCCGACAATTTTTTTGTGGAATCAGAACTGCACTTAGTTAACATCTTTTTTGATTAAAATACCTTCTTGATCAAGTTTTCATTGATTCAGTACTTGTAAATTGTTTTGTTATATGACTTGAATTCTTATTAGAATTTGTTAATTTCTTTTGATTTTCATGTTTTGAAAAAAAGTAATGCACAGTTTTTTTACATTGGATATTGGTTTAAAATATCACTGTAGATGATATTCTTTTTGGGTTTGGAGTATAGCGAGATAATCTGGCAATTGTTTTGAGAAAATTATTATTATTTTTTAGTACCTCTTATGGTTTAGGTACTTACTTAGTTTTGAAGTTTTTAGTTGTCAGTCGTGCATTTTGGAAGACATTGTGATTCCTCACTTCGTGCTTGGACTACTGCTGAAGCTTTTGGTTTATTATTTTTCTCGTCCTAGGTATTGTAACGCTTCCTTTCCGCAAAAAGTCCAGAAAAGATGGAATGCAATAAAGATTCCAACTTTTCTGTACAATCACAGAAAGGGGGTTAGCATTAGCTTCCGGTAGCTCAGTCGGTGGCATGAGGACATCTACAGGCGTGTAGCTGTGTGTCGACCATGGCATGGCTAGAGGATAGAAGAACAAACAGAACACAAAAATTTAACAGATTTTATTTAACAAAAAAAAACATTTCCATTACATTACAATTTTAAAGTTTTAAAGAACAAAATACATTTTACATCTTTGGCGCTGCTATAAAACTATCAACTTATCTTTCGCTGGTCCATTTTGACTCGACTGAAGCCAGGATGGCCAGGTGCTTGAAGGGGAGGTCCCAGTTATGAGGGGTGACCTCACATATAGTGGCTTCATAACCAGTTGTAGGCGAAGTTAAAGGCGATGGCGCTGCCAAGGCACTTGCATGGGTGAAAATATTGGCCACGCAAGGCAAAGTCAAAGACTAAGGCAAAGGGAAAGGGAAAGAGAAAGGGGAAGAGAAAGGGAGAGAGAAAGGGAAAGAGAAAGGGAAAGGGGGTGGCCCCAATCATTTTGTCCTATACGGACACACATTCTACAAAATTCTAGCACATGGTGCTATATGACCTTGTGCTACAGAGAAGAAAATTTTTAGCTTTTGTTCGATCGGCGGCTCAAGTGAAAAGGAAGCGCGAGGAAGATCGCAGATCAGGAACTCCGCATCAAGCGCTCCAAGCGGAAAATTTTCCAAGTAGAAACGCTAGAGATGGGATTAATGAAATGATAATCGAGAAGTGATTTAATAAATACGATCGGACGGTGAAACCGTTACACTCGCCCCAACTAAACCAGAAAAAAAAATCGAAGAAGCATTCAAGAATTTTTTTTACTAGGAAGTTGAAAGTTATCACGGAAGGACAAATGTACAACCATTCGACCAGATAACAAGTAGCAAAAGTAAGGTAGAAACAAAAATGTTAGAAGAGAATTGGAAGAAAAAGGGATAGCCTCAAGTCTACCAAACAAGAGGGATGGTTATAGCACCAACTCGCTGAAAAGTACAGTGAAGTTGCACTTAAAAAAACTATCATCATATGATGAAAAACCCAAAACATAAAACATCGTCATACCTAAGACGAGAAAAATAATAAACCAAAAGCTTCAGAAGTAGTCCAAGCACGAAACACAATGGCATCCAAAATGCACGACTGACTACTAAAAACTTCAAAACTAAGTAAGTACCTAAACCATAAGAGGTACTAAAAAAATAATAATCTTTCTCAAAACAATTGCCAGATTATCTCGCAATACTCCAAACCCAAAAAGAATATCATATACAGTGATATTTTAAACCAATATCCAATATTGAAAAAAAACAGTGCATTATTATTTTCAAAATATGAAAATCAAAATAAATTAAAAAATTCCATTATTAATTCAAGTCATATAACAAAACAATTTACAAGTACTAAACCAATGAAAACTTGACCACGAAGGTATTTTAATCAAAAAAGATGTTAACTAAGTGCAGTTCTGATTCCACAAAAAAAATTGTCGGGCGCCAAATTCAAAATATTTTCAGAGAATTAAAGTATATAAGAGACATTCATGAAATATTGAAGTAAGATTTTCAAAGTCAAAATATAGCTTAAGTTCAATCAATTAACTAAAACTCAAGAGTAAGTTCAATCAAAATTTTCGGGTCATGTGACAACATAAGAACCAGACCAAAAAAAAATTCTGAAGTGAAAGGAAATATCAAAGCTATATGACATTATTTTATAAAGAATTCTCAGAAAAAAAACAAAAGTAAGCAAAATATTAAAAGTTTCATGAGTAATAATTGAGAAACGAAGTGAGCATATGTAAAATGCAAAATACCGAAACGAAAATCACAAGATATTTTAATAAATCATGATACATGAGAGTAATGCCGCAAGCAAAAGTTGTATGCAAAAGTCTACGATATATGTAGGTGCAAAATTGGAGTTATAAAAAAAAAATCTAGTGAACAAGAAATAGAAATAAATATGATAGGTAAGAATTCGATTTTTGATTTAAAGCAAAAATATGAGAGAAAGACAACTTTCTAGGGTCACCATAGGTGCATTCCAAAGCCCTAGACAAGAATGTCTATAGTCTATGGAATATTTTCATGTAGATCACTGATATCATCGGCGCACTTCAAAGCCTACACTGAGAATAACCATATCATTGTAAAATGAAAGTTAAGTTCAAATATGAAATATTACAAGATTAGAAAAACTATAATAATTTACCAGTGTAAAGTATGAAAAGCGAATTACTATACTGAATCTATAAAAATTGGCGATTACTTCAAGTCAAGACAGAAATTGAAAGAAATAAGAAGTCGAAAAAAACTATGAGAGCAGACTATCAAATCAAATGCAATAATGCAAAAGCAAAATCACCAGATATTTCAAAATCTATAGCGAAACATGAAAGCGATGTCGCAACCAAGCTCAAGACTTAGCAATACGCACAAATGTGCACAAAGGCTGAAAGCATATATGAAAAATCTCAAAAAGGAATTGACAATTACTAGCAAATCAAATTGAACTGATTGAATTGAACTGAGACATAAATTACTATATCAAAAGTGAGTTTTACTTATACGCCAGAGGTTTCAAGAGTTTATCAATACGCACAGATTTGCAACTAGGCGGAAAGCATATATGACAAGTCTCAAGAAGAAAATAAAATGCATATGAAGAAAACACTTTCAATTAAAGAAACTGTGGATAGTACAAGACCCTCAAAGGCATACATCGCAACGAATCTATGTAACTATCCAGACTACAAAATACTGTCAAAGTTCAAAACCACTCAAAAATATGTGAACAAACATCAAAAGTTTGAACCAAAAATCAATGTAAGTCTGTGCTCTCGAAGAAAGTTATGATTAATTCAAAAAGAGGATACTATCAAAAACTTCAAAAGTAATAGACTTCAAAAATAGAGGTACGTAAGTATGTAAAAGAAATTCAGAAAATATACACATAAAAACATTATAAAATATTATACACAGTATTTGTCACATGATTTAGATCGGGAATGCAATTTAAATTTTGAGTACACTCAGAAAAATGAAATATTCAAAAGATGAAGTATACACATTAAATTGGAATCAGAAAAATAATGATTACTTGTAAATTTTGTACATGGTGGACTGACGTAATGGTTCAAAAGGTTGAAAGAACAACGATGACTAATGTCCAAAGTAAACATTCACCTGCCTTTTACAGGAAATTAGCTTAACAATTACCAAAGGAAATTCTTGTCCGTTCGCATCTGTACTTGGAAATAAACATAGGAAAACCTACTCGCTTCAATGTACAGATCGAAAAACTCGCCCCCTTCGATTGAGCGGAAATATGAGTATTGGACAAATTGTAATATTTCAAAAGGTTGAAGGATCAACGATGTTAAATGTCCAAAGTAAACAATCAGCTGGCTCTTACAGCAAATAAGTTTAATCATTATCAAAGGAAATTCTTCTCCGTTCGCATCTGTACTAGGAAATAAATATAGGAAAACCTACTCGCTCCAATGTACAGATCGAAAAACTCGCCCCCTTCGATTGAGCGGAAAAATGAGTATTGGACATATTGTAATATTTCAAAAGGTTGAAGGATCAACGATGTTAAATGTCCAAAGTAAACATTCAGCTGCCTCTTACAGCAAATAAGTTTAATCATTATCAAAGGAAATTCTTGTCCGTTCGCATCTGTACTAGGAAATACCCATAGGAAAACCTACTCGCTCCAATGTACAGATCGAAAAACTCGCCCCCTTCGATTGAGCGGAAATATGAGTATTGGACTGATTGTAATATTTCAAAAGGTTGAAGGATCAACGATGTTAAATGTCCAAAGTAAACAATCAGCTGCCTCTTACAGCAAATAAGTTTATTCATTATCAAAGGAAATTCTTCTCCGTTCGCATCTGTACTAGGAAATAAATATAGGAAAACCTACTCGCTCCAATGTACAGATCGAAAAACTCGCCCCCTTCGATTGAGCGGAAATATGAGTATTGGACTGGTTATAATATTTCAAAAGGTTGAAGGATCAACGATGTTAAACGTCCAAAGTAAACAATCAGCTGCCTCTTACAGCAAATAAGTTTAATCATTATCAAAGGAAATTCTTCTCCGTTCGCATCTGTACTAGGAAATAAATATAGGAAAACCTACTCGCTCCAATGTACAGATCGAAAAACTCGCCCCCTTCGATTGAGCGGAAATATGAGTATTGGACAAATTGTAATATTTCAAAAGGTTGAAGGATCAGCGATGTTAAATGTCCAAAGTAAACATTCAGCTGCCTCTTACAGCAAATAAGTTTATTCATTATCAAAGGAAATTCTTCTCCGTTCGCATCTGTACTAGGAAATAAATATAGGAAAACCTACTCGCTCCAATGTACAGATCGAAAAACTCGCCCCCTTCGATTGAGCGGAAATATGAGTATTGGACTGATTGTAATATTTCAAAAGGTTGAAGGATCAACGATGTTAAATGTCCAAAGTAAACACTCAGCTGCCTCTTACAGCAAATAAGTTTATTCATTATCAAAGGAAATTCTTCTCCGTTCGCATCTGTACTAGGAAATAAATATAGGAAAACCTACTCGCTCCAATGTACAGATCGAAAAACTCGCCCCCTTCGATTGAGCGGAAATATAAAAGGATCCAAAACACTATAAAAAACTAACAATACAAACAAAAAGTTTCAATACAAAAACAGGAGCAGCCAAACCTTAACAAAATTATTTTATATCTGACATACATTAAAAAAGTACAGAGACGTTCAAGTCCTGTAAATCCAATGAAGAATCAGACACTAATAATCTAATTTCCCCCAAAGAATATGCCAGACAAAACTATAAAACCATAAAAATTATGAAAACTTATTCTCCAAACAAGAGACAAAATTACTACAATAGTTGCTGAGGAACGTATACTATTTCAACAACAAGTTGAAATTTAATTATCATAAATGAGTATGTGTGTCTTTGTATAGGTAAAAATGATTTAGGAGTCACCCCACCATTGAAAAGTAGCAAAAAATATAGTCAAGAAAAACATCATTTGTTTCTTGAAAAAAAAAGAAAGGTAAGTATCAAGGTACTATGTCCAAGTGTCAATACTTGAAAAAAAGTAAACCGCCAAAATATACGAAAAATTATGAATATCAATTTCATACAATTCAGAAAAATGGATAAATCGCAAAATGATTTACTCCAGATAACTCTAGTCAGTAGATTATTGCCATCAGAATGAAAACAAATGATCAAAAGTTCAAGTACAGTCAAAAATTCAAAAAGTAAATACATTTGGGGAAGGCAAAAATAATTTTGAAAGTAAATTTCCTACGTACCATCATGAGAGCTATATCAGTACACCAGAGATCCAACAATTAGGCTATATATGCATACATGAAAAGTCTCAAGAAATCAAAAAAACTGCACATGAAGAAATACTTTCAAAAACTAAGAGGTTAGTGATCAAAAATGAAAAGCATATAAGAATATATAAACTATCAACAACAATAGTCACAACCTCAATCAAAAGTTTGATGATATTCGACAAAATGCTGGGAAACCTAAAGTCCCCAGACTATCAATATTCAACAACAAAAAATTATCAAAATATCATCAATCTCAAAAGTACAATGAGAAAAAAGTTATAACTGTCCCCAGCAGTAAATAAAAACTATAGTAGTATGTGATAAAAAAATTCTGGCAATGATCTCGCTGACTACTAAACAAGACAATTTAAAAGTTAATAAATACGCGTATGAAATAAACAGGTGGAAAAATTTTAATCTTTTGATAAACATTTTAAACATTCTGCAAAAAGTAAGGATGATTAAAGAATTAGAAATTTGAGTACCAAAAGCAATTAAAAATAGAAATGCTGCCAAAAATTGTAAAGAATTTTGAAAACTATGTTCTGTCTGCCAATCTTCCACTAGCAAACCACTTGTCGACAAAGCCAAACACCTATCGAAGCCTCACGTTGCGGATGCCAATTTATGTAACGCTTCCTTACCGCAAAAAGTCCAGAAAAGATGGAATGCAATAAAGATTCCAACTTTTCTGTACAATCACAGAAAGGGGGTTAGCATTAGCTTCCGGTAGCTCAGTCGGTGGCATGAGGACATCTACAGGCGTGTAGCTGTGTGTCGACCATGGCATGGCTAGAGGATAAAGAACAAACAGAACACAAAAATTTAACAGATTTTATTTAACAAAAAAAAACATTTCCATTACATTAAAATTTTAAAGTTTTAAAGAACAAAATAAGTTTTACAGTTTTGGCGCTGCTATAAAACTATCAACTTATCTTTCGCTGGTCCATTTTGACTCGACTGAAGCCAGGATGGCCAGGTGCTTGAAGGGGAGGTCCCAGTTATGAGGGGTGACCTCACATATAGTGGCTTCATAACCAGTTGTAGGCGAAGTTAAAGGCGATGGCGCTGCCAAGGCACATGCATGGGTGAAAACATTGGCCAAGCAAGGCAAAGTCAAAGACTAAGGCAAAGGGAAAGGGAAAGAGAAAGGGGAAGAGAAAGGGAAAGAGAAAGGGAAAGAGAAAGGGAAAGGGGGTGGCCCCAATCATTTTGTCCTATACGGACACACATTCTACAAAATTCTAGCACATGGTGCTATATGACCTTGTCCTACAGAGAAGAAAATTTTTAGCTTTTGTTCGATCGGCGGCTCAAGTGAAAAGGAAGCGCGAGGAAGATCGCAGATCAGGAACTCCGCATCAAGCGCTCCAAGCGGAAAATTTTCCAAGTAGAAAAGCTAGAGATGGGATTAATGAAATGATAATCGAGAAGTGATTTAATAAATACGATCGGACGGTGAAACCGTTACAGTATGACGATGTTTTATGTTTTGGGTTGTTCATCATATGATGATAGTTTTTTTTAAGTGCAACTTCACTGTACTTTTCAGCGAGTTGGTGCTATAACATCCCTCTTGTTTGGTAGACTTGAGGCTATCCCTTTTTCTTCCAATTCTCTTCTAACATTTTTGTTTCTACCTTACTTTTGCTACTTGTTATCTGGTCGAATGGTTGTACATTTGTCCTTCCGTGATAACTTTCAATTTCCTAGTAAAAAAAAAATTCTTGAATGCTTCTTCGAATTTTTTTTTTGTTAAGTTGGGGCGAGTGTAACGGTTTCACCGTCCGATCGTATTTATTAAATCACTTGTCGATTATCATTTCATTAATCCCATCTCTAGCTTTTTTACTTGGAAAATTTTCCGCTTGGACCGCTGATCTTCCTCGCGATTCCTTTTCACTTGAGCCGCCGATCGAACAAGATCTAAAAATTTTCTTCTCTGTAGCACAAGGTCATATAGTACCATGCGCTAGAATTTTGTAGAATGTGTGTCCGTATAGGAAAAAATGGTGAGTTTTATAATACTATACAGTTTTATTGCTGGATCTGCCTGTAGTTTATAGATAATCGATATGTAAGTGGTTTATTTCTTGTACGATTTTAAAACATCCATCGAACGTCATTTTCGACTACTTCGATCATTCGCCACTTTAATCAAATCGAGGTGGAAATCGATCCACATCGATTTTACCTCTGTGTGCGTATACATATTCATAGTTCAGTGAAATTATAAGTACGTTGATTATGAATATTCGATATTTGTGTTTTTATATCAGAAGCATGTGGAGAAATTTTTGATGACCACCATCTTGTTTTACGCTTTTTTGCCATTTCATGATTTTATTTTATGAAGGGCTTTTCCAATTTTCGGTTTGATTTTATCAAACTATGTAATGTAATTCTAACCTAGAAAATCGTTGGTTCTCTTTTGAGGCAGACTGAGATTGGAAATGCCTTGGCCATTAGGGCACATTGCTAATGCACACGGTTCTTTTTCAGATTGGGGCCAACCCCTTTCTCTTTCCCTTTCCCTTTGCCTTAGTCTTTGACTTTGCCTTGCTTGGCCAATATTTTCACCCATGCATGTGCCTTGGCAGCGCCATCGCCTTTAACTTCGCCTACAACTGGTTATGAAGCCACTATATGTGAGGTCACCCCTCATAACTGGGACCTCCCCTTCAAGCACCTGGCCATCCTGGCTTCAGTCGAGTCAAAATGGACCAGCGAAAGATAAGTTGATAGTTTTATAGCAGCGCCAAAAATGTAAAACTTATTTTGTTCTTTTAAACTGTAAAATTGTAATGTAATGGAAATGCTTTTTTTTGTTAAATAAAATCTGTTAAATTTTTGTGTTCTGTTTGTTCTTCTATCCTCTAGCCATGCCATGGTCGACATATAGCTTCACGCCTGTAGATGTCTTCATGCCACCGACTGAGCTACCGGAAGCTAATGCTAACCCCCTTTCTGTGATTGTGCAGAAAAGTTGGAATCTTCATTGCATTCCATCTTTTCTGGACTTTTTGCGGAAAGGAAGCGTTACAGGTGTACGGTGTACGGTGTACGGTGTACGGTGTACGGTGTACGGTGTACGGTGTACGGTGTACGGTGTACGATGTGTGATGTGTGATGTACGATGTACGATGTACGATGTACGATGTACGATCTTCGATCTACGATGTACGATCTACGATTTACGATTTACGATTTATGATTCATAGATCATGAATCATCGATCATGAATCATCGACCATGAATCGTAGATCATGAATCGTAGATCATGAATCGTTGATCATGAATCGTAGATCATGAATCGTAGATCATGAATCGTAGATCACGAATCGTAGATCACGAATCGTAGATCATGAATCGTACATCATGAATCGTACATCATGAATCGTACATCATGAATCGTACATCATGAATCGTACATCATGAATCGTACATCATGAATCGTACATCATGAATCGTACATCATGAATCGTACATCATGAATCGTACATCATGAATCGTACATCATGAACCGTACATCATGAACCGTACATCATGAACCGTACATCATGAATCGTACATCATGAATCGTACATCATGAATCGTACATCATAAATCGTACATCATGAATCGTACATCATAAATCGTACATCATAAATCGTACATCATGAATCGTACATCATGAATCGTACATCATGAATCGTACATCATGAATCGTACATCATGAATCGTACATCATGAATCGTACATCATGAATCGTACATCATGAATCGTACATCATGAATCGTACATCATGAATCGTACATCATGAATCGTAGATCATGAATCGTACATCATGGATCGTACATCATGAATCGTACATCATGAATCGTACATCATGAATCGTACATCATGAATCGTACATCATGAATCGTACATCATGAATCGTACATCATGAATCGTACATCATGAATCGTACATCGCATCGTACATCGTACATCGAACATCGTACATCGAACATCGTACATCGAACATCGTACATCGAACATCGTACATCGAACATCGTACATCGAACATCGTACATCGAACATCGAACATCGTACATCGAACATCGTACATCGAACATCGTACATCGAACATCGTACATCGAACATCGTAAATCGTACATCGTAAATCGTACATCGTAAATCGTACATCGTAAATCGTAAATCGTAAATCGTAAATCGCAAATCGCAAATAGCAAATCGCAAATCGCAAATCGCAAATCGCAAATCCCAAATCGCAGATCGATGATCGATGATCGATGATCGATGATCTATGAGGTATGACGTATGATGTATGACGTATGACGTATGACGTATGACGTATGACGTATGACGTATGACGTATGACGTATGACGTATGACGTATGACGTATGACGTATACGTATGACGTATGACGTATGACGTATGACGTATGACGTATGACGTATGACGTATGACGTATGACGTATGACGGATGACGTATGACGTATGACGTATGATGTATGATCTATGATCTATGATCTATGATCTATGATCTATGATGTATGGTGTATGGTGTATGGTGTATGGTGTATGGTGTATGGTGTATGGTGTATGGTGTATGGTGTATGGTGTATGGTGTATGGTGTATGGTGTATGGTGTATGGTGTATGGTATATGGTGTGTGGTGTGTGGTGTGTGGTGCGTGGTGCGTGGTGCGTGGTGCGTGATGTACGATGTACGATGTACGAAGTACTATGTACGATGTACGATGCACGATGTGCGATGTGCGATGTACGATTTACGATTTACGATTTACGATGTACGATGTACGATGTACGACTTACGACTTACGATTTACGATTTACGACTTACGATTTACGATTTACGATTTGCGATTTGCGGTTTACGATTTACGATTTACGACTTACGACTTACGACTTAGGATTTGCGATTTGCGATTTGCGATTTACGATTTACGATTTACGATTTGCGATTTACGATTTACGATTTACGATTTGCGATTTGCGATTTACGATTTACGATTTACGATTTGCGATTTGCGATTTACGATTTACGATTTACGACTTGCGATTTGCGATTTACGATTTACGATTTGCGATTTACGATTTGCGATTTGCGATTTGCGATTTACGATTTACGATTTACGATTTAGGATTTACGATTTACGATTTACGATTTGCGATTTGCGATTTGCGATTTACGATTTACGATTTACGATTTACGATTTACGATTTACGATTATGATTATTATTTATCGGTTATCGGATATCGGTTATCGGTTATCGGTCATCGGTCATCGGTCATCGGTCATCGGTGATAGGTGATAGGTGATAGGCCATAGGTCTTAGGTCATACGTCATACGTCATAGGTCATCGGTCATCGGTTATCGGTTATCGGTAATCGGTTATCGGTTATCGGTTATCGGTTATCGGTTATCGGTTATCAGTTATTATTATTATTATTATTATTATTATTATTATTATTATTATTATTATTATTATTATTATTATTATTATTATTATTATTATTATTGATCGGTTATCGGTTTTCGGTTATCGGTTATCAGTTATTATTATTATTATTATTATTATTATTATTATTATTATTATTATTTTTCGGTTATCGGTCATCGGTGATAGGTGATAGGTGATAGGTGATAGGTCTTAGGTCATACGTCATAGGTCATAGGTCATCGGTCATCGGTCATCGGTGATAGGTGATAGGTGATAGGTGATAGGCCATAGGTCATACGTCATAGGTCATAGGTCATCGGTCATCGGTCATCGGTCATCGGTTATCGGTTATCGGTTATCGGTTATCAGTCATTATTATTATTATTATTATTGTTATTATTATTATTATTATTAATCGGTTATCGGTTATCGGTTATCGGTTATCAGTTATTATTATTATCATTATTATTATTATTATTATTATTATTTATCGGTTATCGGTTATCGGTTATCGGTTATCGGTTATCGGTTATCGGTTATCGGTTATCGGTTATCAGTTATCAGTTATCAGTTATCAGTTATCGTTATCGTTATCCTTATCATTATCATTATCATTATCATTATCATTATTATTATTATTATTATTATTATTATTATTATTATTATTATTTTTATTATTTCTTTATCTAACTCACGGTTAAGAACGCTGGCACATCGGTTCTGAAACAAGATGGCCCGTTCGAGGGTGATGTTAGAAACATATTGTTCTAGTTGCCCCCTAAAACTCTACGGACTACACTGCATGTGTCCAACACGACATGGGTAAGTATAATTCAAACGGTAATCCTAGTAGTTACTTTAATGTTCTTAATTTTTTAGGTATTTCGTCAGTTGCTTTGATCACAATGGGGAGGATGACCACAGTTTCCATGTCCCACGTTTGGTGGATTTCATCGCTCAGAGGTAGGTATTTATTGATTTTTTCTCCATGTGTCTTTTCTAGGTTGGTTCCCAATGGTACAGCGAAATCCACATGTATGTTTTGTTTTAATTTTTTGGAGTGAGTACGATATCCGGTATATTATTACTTATCAGTGTCTCAGTTATAATTTTTCGATTCCAGTAGAGCCGGGTTTGTTCATCTTCGCACACAGCGGGCGGCTCGTATAAATAGTACGGCACTATTTCTGTCAATCCCATGTACTTTTAACGAAGGCTTTGGTGGATTATTTTTCCAACTTTGTTGTGCCTGTCTAAGTAGGATTTCGGTGCCAAAATTGAGCTTAGCGATGATGTGATCCAGGTATTCATCTTTTTCACCGCACACACGACATCTGATATTGACTTGTCGTTCCCGCATTATGTTTATTTTATATACTTTAGTTGCGATGACCTGATCTTGGGTAGCAGATATAAACCCTTCTGTCTCAGAAAATAGGTTTCCAGGACGGAGGTAGGCCGTGGACGTGAAGGTATCGATGTTATCGTTCTCAAGTAGGGTGCGGTATTTACCATGAAGTGCCTTACTCTTCGATTGTTGCAGTTGTTGCTCGGGCATGAGTTGGTCCACGCTGCGGCTGAAGTTTTGGACTGCCGGTCTCAAAGGAGTAGCCCTATTGTCCGTCGTTATGATAGCGTGGTGAATCTCACTGGACGCAGCCCTGCCGAGGAAGTACTTCCTCAGGTTTGTTACTTGCCTGTTGTGGTTAATAACCAGATCAGGTATACCTCTTCCACCCAACTTTCTAGGTAAGTGGAACCTTTCCAAGGATGAACTTGCTGAACTCTTTTCTGGTTCTCGTTCTGTTTCTGTCCAATGAATTACTCCAAAGCTATAAGAATCTGCAGATGTGGCATACGTTTTTACTGCTTTTGCCATGTTTCTGGCAGACAGCTTAGTCTTTAGTATCTACCGGATCCTTCTAATGTAGGTGTCACTTACTGTCTGCTTAGCTGCATTATGATCTAGGCCTCTTGCTTGCACATAACCAATATATTTGTACCTCTTCCATTCCGGTGGTTTGTCGCTCAGCGACTTTATAACCAGCACGATGTACCCACTGGCCCTTCTCCATCCCGTTGGTCCTAAATGTTTCCAGCCCAAATGACACTTTTATGTCGCGGCTGAATCGAGTGACACAAATCAGAAGGTCGCCGAGGTATTTTTTAGATTGTGCGTACATCTTTAAATCATCCATGTACGAAAGGTGACTAATATTCTTGTCTGAATGTGGCAGTATATAACCTTTGCGCGACTATTCAACATAGTTGTCAGGTGTCGCAGCGATAGACAGAACCATAGCATACTTAATGCGTCCCTCTGGAATATTCTCTTTTCTATCTTAATGGTGCCTGCATCTACACTTATTTGATTGGTGTTTAAAACAATTTTGGTTTTCCACTGAGACATAGCTTAGTTCAGTAAATTCAGTACATGGGGCTCGACTTTATAAAGCTGTGACACTTCGGATAGCCAGGAATGGGGCACGCTATCAAACGCTGTCTGATAGTCTATATACGCAGTGTGCAAAGAGCCTTTTGAGCGTTTAGCGTGAGATGTGATGACCATATCTATTATTAATTGTTCTTTACACCCTCTATGGATCCTTTTCGACAACCCTTGTGCTCTCGTCCAACAGACTATTTCTTTCCAGGTATATATCTTTTCCGATAGGATGGTCGTGAATATTTTACATATTGTAGGAAGGCAGGTGATCGGCCTATATTTAGATGGATCTTTTGAGAACACCTTCGCTTTTGGTAATGTATGGTGGCAGTTCTTTAGGTTTGAACAGCAGGTGAGTATAACATTTGGCTAGATGTTCATAAATGACCTTGAATTATTATTATATTATTACTGCCATAATTATTATAGTTGTTTTATTATTATGTAAAACAGCCGTATTTTGTCGTACATACGTTGAAAACGCTGTTTTCAACCATAATTATCGTTATAGTTGTTCAATTATGTAGAATAGAGAATCGCAGAGCTTTGGATTACCGCCCAGTCGCACTTTTCATCTATCATGTGGACAGTCTCGTTTATTAGTTATAGAGTTGGCGTCTATTAACGTAATATGATGGACATCTGGTATATGGAGGTCTGGTGTAAGAGGTCTATAACTTTCAAGACTATCAAAAAAAAGCATTGTCTTTATTGATATTATATTTTTATAAAGACAAGATATTACAATAAACCATGTAATAAAGAAGTACCTCGAGTTACAACTAAAATAAATCTATACAATGTGTTTTCAAATCACTTAAATTCTAATATTCTAAAGATAGGTAGGTATTTTTGCGAAGTAATAAAAACTATGCTATATACACAATCTGTAACATCTCTATTGCAATATCACCAAAAATGTTCGTACAGTTCATCTCAAAGTAACACGTGGTTATAAAACGGCATTAGATTAGCAAATAAGTTTGTGGTCCAATCAGTTATTCTATACAATTACAACATAAACATTTAACATATACAACAATTATCCTATAGGCGACAAATAACAATCATGCAGACATATCACATTGTTATTGGACGATAATAATACACAGTTCCAAGAATTTTTTGTTTGTTGTCAACATCGTAACACTTACACTATCTGATCTACACATATTTTGGGCATATATTTTCACTGAGAGAAAACCTGGGTTAGTTTCTTATGATTCATCTATATACCAAATGTCTTATTTTCGGGGAAAAAAAATCACCAGCATACAAACAGATATCCATTTTCTGAGCATTTCACTCTCCATGCTCTGCCTTGTTGGTACGAGCGCTCAGAACAACGGTTTGAAAATTTTGCCGAATTGACGTATAGGTCTTTCTAATTCCGTAAAAGTATATTCGTTGAAAACGTCTCTAGTGGCCGTTCGTTACAGTGCACAAAAGTCATCATTCCATACTTTCTAAATATGTCATACTGGTAAAATTTTGTATCCCGTTATCCTAATGTTCATAAGACTACAATATAACTTTTCCTGATTTGCACTGAGTTAAGGGGATGCAAGACACATTATCATTTAGGTACACGTATTGTAAACAACTTAGATAAAAATTTAGAAAACTAAGCTTACAAAATCACAGAAGGTTACAAAAATTTACAGAACAAAATTGACTTAAAACATGATATTTTGAATCGAAATAAATACTATACAGAATGTACACCTATAGTAATATGAATTTTTAGAAAAGTGATCAAAAATGTTTACTATGTACAAGTTTAATTGAATCTCTTTTTACAAATATGCATAGTTGTTACGGGATGTTACACAGTTTTTTTACCGTTTAGGTAGATATACAATATAATGAATATTGGGTGAACCATTGGTAAACGTATTCTACCTGGTGTAACGCATTACAAAACCTTACTATTTATGGTCCAAGCCTTGAAGACAATACCTTCAGGAGTTTAACTACTTTTTAGCCATATTTGAAGAAATATAAAACATTGTATACATACTGAGACAAAAGCGAAAGTATTAATTCATTGGAAAATATAAGAGA
Organism: Acanthoscelides obtectus; assembly: GCA_963669975.1. NCBI lineage: Eukaryota > Metazoa > Arthropoda > Insecta > Coleoptera > Chrysomelidae > Acanthoscelides > Acanthoscelides obtectus. The sequence goes on from CAVLJG010000003.1 coordinate 75,470,436, forward strand.
GCTATTTTTCATAAATACCAGTTGCTTAGAAACTGTCAATCTGTAGGCACCGCACAGTCTTTTCTTCACCAATTTGTAAAGCACCTTCCGTGTATTCAACGAGTTTAAAACATATTATACAAAGCATGAAAAATTCCTCCAAAATACCTCGTCTTTTCATATCACATTTCACTCTTTCTACTTTTATCTTTTTTCTGCCATACTTAATAACTGCAATATTTTTCCTTAAAATGTACAACTTGATAAAAAATCTAATATGATAACATTCACTATTTCATACTAAAAACAGAAACAACAGTGATACAATATGTATTTATATCTAATAACATGATATACCAATTTTCTTATAACTCATACGAGTGATCAAAAATTATATAGATATTCTGTATTTTTGTACATGTATTGCTAATTAAATGCAGTCCATGAAAACGGACAAAAACCATACTGAATTATACATACATCCATTGAGCAGAGGATTTAACACAAAGTAAAATCAATAATCCGTAGACGTGGAGTATTGTCGGATGCTATGTATCTGGCGTTAACAATTCATGACTAATAGAACGACACTTGCTCAGTCACAATGACAATGACACAATTACAAATATAAAATTTCATAAGCTGAGCAAAATAGTCTTTGATAAAATTTATCTATGTCGTTGTTGACAATAACTACCCAATTCCTGTTGATAGGAGGATTGGAGGAAATGCTAAACTAAGTTAAAGTGCACATGCATCAATATGGTTCAATTGTTACAATCTGTCAGATAAAGTAAATGCCATCCAACATTGTATGAAATAGTGTGGTTACAGTTACGATGTTTTGGAAAACGACGACAACCCAAATTTAAAAGCATCTTATTAAGTCAGCCGAGGAAGCTGAGGAAACGAGAGTCAATTTATAACAAGTTGAAATATTTTTTACGTATTCTGATTTTTTTATATGGATTTTAGCTACACTTTCACGTACTGCTAGATCGACGTATCTTGTTCAAGATGCGTAGCAATGCTTAGACACACCACTTATTTGACAGCTGGCATGATGCTTAAGACCTCACTTGACGTTGATAAATTAAAGGTGCTGCTTGGTATGAAAAATATCCTTGTTATATTCTTGCTCAAATATGAGCATTATGTCATACGAGTTACGACAACATTCATGTGACACTCTAAACATGATAATAATTTTATTTCAGTAACCAGTTATCCCTGTCCCTGGAGGGACTGCCAGCTACTTTAGATAACACAATCACAACCTCTTAGTCCATCTAACATCTTCCAAAGAGGTCACCATTAGGAATTGAGATCTTTACGCTCGTTGGATATTCCATTGAGTCATCTATGTACAAATCCTTGACGCAAAATAAATTAGTTAGGGTGCTTTATTGTACTTTCGAGACAGCGATTCATTCGGGTACTGCGACTCCTTGTTATGTTAGTCAGTGGATGCAACTTTCCTCAGTGAAGGTCCATAGAACCGAAATATTGGGCTACGTTCATGGACTAAGTTTTAGACAGAACTAGAATAAGCCTGACACTGAAGTTTTTTTTGTTTGTTGTCTAATATCAATCTATTGATCAGAACACAAGAAGCCGGCATTATTATGCAGATAGCTAGTTGACTAATCTATGACAAAAGGAGTTTCCAGTAAATGTAAGCTATTACTAATATTAATTTTAAAATATATCCTTCTGCATGGGTATTTGGTTAGTCTGTAAGAAAGATGTTTTGATAAAATGAGAAACTTATTTGAATCATGGCACTGTATAGTCTGAAAAATATTTGGATTTTATAGTGCAAGTCGTTTCTATGTTTGTGGCTTGACAAACGTTTGAGATGCTTCGTAATTTAAGTTTTGCCAATATTAAAATTACATTTTCTTCGCCCTAGAACGATATCACAACTTCTTCTTACGACCTTCTGTAAAGTGAGTCTCCGCCTTTGACTGACTAATTCGAGGAGGCCAGCAATTCTCACAATCACCGTAGAATCGCTATGAAGTTGAGAGCGTTCACGCGGCGCCCGTACAGTCTATCTCAACTATGTCCTTGGGCACCTCCACGAATTGGTAGACTAATCGTTGACCGTCCACCTTTGCCAAGATGCCTCGCTGATAGTAGTATCTCAAAGCCCGACCCATTGTTTCATAGTTCATGTCAGGTTTGTTTTTGTGCATCCCCCATAACCTGGAATAAAATATATGATCAGTTGCTGACAGCTTCGAGGTTGAAAGTGTCAAATGATTTCTTTTTAGGATACAGGGGAAAGGAGGAACGCCACATGGACTCTAGCGAGGGAACCCGTGTGCATGCAACATGCGCACATTCTGGCCCCGTCTTAGAAATTCACCGGGTGCTCCCTAAGGACAATCACAACATCCAAAGCCAAGAGAAAAATGTCTCTTGGGAAAGGATTCGAACCCGCGCAGCGCACATTGACTAACTAGTAGACCCATAACATCTACCACTACGTCACCGCTGTTGCCGAAACGTTGAAGAACGTCTGGATGTGTTCCAAATTCTGTTTTAGTATCTCTATCGTATCCTAAGGAAACCGTGTAAAAATTCAAGTCGAAGCTACATAAAATATGTGACTTTTAGTATACTGTGAGTATACTAAAAGGATATAACGTTTCAGTGTTTCTTTCGTTTAAATACGTACTATCGCCTAAAGGTGGTTCCAGATGTGTTTCAACGTCCTATGGTTTAAATGCTTTCCAACACGCTTTTTTCTATGCTCAATTTTAAAACAACACCCAATGCCAGAATTTGCAATACTTCGCTTTTGTTCGTCCGATCAATGACAGTCGGACGGACCAAAGCAGAGAATTTTTATTTTGTTCAATGGCAAGTAGACCACTTCAATTACATAGCTAAAAACGTCGCCACCTAGCGGTCACGTGGTGTCTGGGCCTGCAATTCGCGGACAGATCTTTACAGTCCCAACCAATTAACTGCGATTTACTGTTGGCAATGGTCGATTGTAGTAGTAGATGGTGCATCGCGATATTATTTAGATTACTCTACTCGTTGTCCTATCAGCACATCGCTAATAACGACCATGATATTCAACTGTCTTCTAACCTCTAATTTTGCAAAAATATCTATTTGTGGCTAAACGGTTAGTTTTATTTACACAGTCGCACTAAAATTAGGAATCCAAATATGCAGGGGGTCCGATTTAAAATATGAAACTGTGAAACTTTATACATGCTGCAATTCACTTCAAAATATTTTTAATTTGTAGGGCCCATCCTCCATAATCCAGCAAAAAGCTTGATATTATAAGAAATGTCAAAATACGTGTAATCTATGTCGTCCGTTTTTTATATTTGTCTCGTTATTCAAAATGTGAGTCATTGTTAAACTCAGTTTAGTTAAATGATTGATGAAATACAACAGTTAGCGATGCATTTCGGCCGATTGCAAACTCCCTTTTATTACCTTGACACCGCCTTCGAGTCTACTAGCTTGAAGACACCCTTCTCCCTGTTGGTCCACTTGATAAACCTTGGGCAGTACTCTCTGTCTTGCAGCAGCTTGAGTAAGAATTCCCAAAGGTAGGTTGTGGATCCCTCCCTACTCTTCCGTTTCACGGCACCCCCTTCTCCTACTTTCTGCTTCTTCACCTAAAAAGATGAGAATGACATCTGTATACTTTATGCAACTAGGAAGTAAGGAAAACGGTTATGGAGTGCAGCCTGAAATTATTGTTCAAATCGCGAAGCGCCGCGGACTAGAACAGGCCAACGGACACAAATGCTGATTACACAAATCGTATAATTATTCTCTTGTTTGAGACATATTTTACAAGAAATCGACTATATATATATGCTGGATCCAATAACTTAGAAGCGCCTTCCGATTAGATGATGTGCCCTAGATGCAAAATTTGCGCTCGGGGTATTAAAATCGGGCCTGTATCTTTATAAGGGAGTCCCCTATAATAGAATGTATAGGAACGTTTAGCATTATCTATTGTGCTCTAAATGCATACGGGAGATTGACATTGATTTTGGGACATACTGTGTATACATATGGAGTGCACGAGTCGGGCAGGGGTAAAAACTTAAATCGATCTCCATCCATCCATCCATCTATGGAGGAATGACTTAACAGCTCGACATGCTCGAGCATGCATTGTTGGTTGCAAAAAGCCGAGTGTATATGTTTTGTGAAGCAGTGTAGTCTGTAGTGTTTATGGATGATCTAGATGATTATGTGTGGTCAGCATGTGTAGAAAATCAGTGATATTTGCTGTGAGAAAATTGTTACTGAATGTGCTGCCCATAAAGTATATCTATGAGCTGTGCGAGACGGCGTATTTATTTGTGGTCCAGGTTATGTTAAAAACTATAACTTACGATTTGTCCCGTTTTGTGTGTAATTACTGTTAGCGTGTATATGACTTGTAAGTCGACAGTGAAGAGTGAATATAATTGCAATATGTCGCAGTGTGTAAGTTTAAAATATAAGATTCCACATAAAGTAATTACTTCATCAACCAGGAATTTTCTTTTCTCATCTCCCTCATTTTTTGAATACAGCAAATTTGCATATGTAGTTTCCAGAATGAATAAGGAAAAGTACATGCGCAACTAATTTATAGCTTTGAATACATCTCAAGTAAGTATATTTAATACAACAAACCGATGGAATTATCATCAACACAGATTATTAGCACACACATCCTCACTATGCTCATATGCACTGCCGCTTCCTTCCAGCTATAGTATATAACTTACAGCTTAGGCCTTGAATAATGCCATCTCTGAAACAGTAGTTATATCCCATCAGAGCCAAACATTGATAGCTGAAGCATCATGACGTTTAGGCAACACGTATGGCTAAAAAACAAGTTCACAACAAGTGTACAACAGCTAGTTGACATCTTGTAGAAAAACATACGTTATGTCACAAAAAACCATAAAATATCAAAAAACGACAGAATGTCGCTTTTCAAGATACCCGTGCGACACGGAATAACATTTTCAGTACCTACAGAGCTTGGTCTGGCTTTGAATCCAAAGTACACATATCAATTTTATCGACATGTGAACAACACCATAAGTTTCATTACACTAATTTTATCATGATTTGTCATGCTTACCTTTTTGAGCTTTCTGGGCGAGAATCCCAACATATATGGATCGTCGTACATGCTACTAGTCGTTGCCTGGATGACTGAGGTAGGGATGGAGTGCCTCATCTGTGGGGGTGGTGGTGAGGGTGTAGTGAACGGCGATTGGCTGTGATGGTGCAGATGATGGGTTTGTTGTACTTGGTGTTGCTGTAGCAGATAGGAATTATAGTGGTCCAGATCTGCAAAAAAACAAGTTTCGGTTAGAAGATGCTACGGTGCTACGACCATTTTTGCAGTTGCCCTTATGTATCAGATCGGGAGAAAGTTCAAAAAATAGGTTTATAATACCTTGTTTGTTATAGAATGGCAAATATTTAAAATTCTTAGCAAAGAATGAAGATACAACATTATTATTAAAGGAACATAAATGGATAGATGATAAAACATTATGAATGTAACGTCACTGCAATAGCTTTATTTTATTTACGAATTATTTGAATTGACAAACAGTGAGGTTTGTCTTATTTAGACAAGGAATATGAGGTTAGAATTAACTGTGAATCGAGCGACATTTGCAAAATTTACAAAAAGTGCAAAATAATATTTTTTATTGATGTCAGAATACTGCTTCATAGTTATGAATCCAAATTGGCGACATGCATCGGCCGCCAAATTGATCAAACGCGTATAATCAAATATCTCATAAACTATCAATCCCCCGTAAGAAAGTAATAGACAAGTTTGTATTAAAATTCTCTATCGGGTTACGAGAAATATTAAAGGATAAATATACATGCAATGATATTTTGGCTTGTGACGGCTAAGCTAGTCATCCAAGTGTATACAGACTACTTTTTTTTTTGTAGAGAATGAGATTTTCTACAACACAGATCTCTTACGTTTCTTTTTTCGACAGCTTGATTGGTCTCGAAATATAAGCAGTGCAAATTAAACATTCATACAAAAACAGTCGGGCCGGCACACTTCGCACGCTACGTATACGTTATTCACGTATCAGCATACAACATCATTTCACGTGTGAATGACTCCATAATCGTTAAATATTATTGTCATTTTAAAGTAAATCTATTTATTTTAATGCGACAAGTTCAGATGTCTTCATCGTGAAAATGCAAGTCACTTCTATCAGTATGTTAATTGGCTGTATTGCTACTATCGATGCAACGAATTTAATTTGGGGAGTGCAATGGTTGCTGATATTACGCCGTGATAAAATCGCTAATGAACAGACAGATGGGAGTGGTTTATCCACATGCAAAATAATGTATTATTATTTTTTTACAACGAACGTAGCGAACGGAGTATGCCGCGCGTCTGTTTTAGTACGAATTTCTAACTTTCACTCTTTGTAGTTGAAGAACCGTGAAGCTGTCAAAACAATGTAAGAGTCCTTTTTTGTAGAAAAATGTATTCTTTACAAAAAAGTATTTATACACCTAGGTTTTTAGTTTAGCCCTTATTAACGAAAATATTACACGAGATTTATCTCATTTCTATATCTACGGAAAAGTTTAATAGAGACGAAATGATACGGGACTAAGTTCCATACTTTTTTACATGAAATCGATAGTTCGCGAGACATTAGCAATGTTTTAACGAGTCTTTCTATTCCCTGGATATATGGGCTCTACATAGGGATAATATAATTTATTCTTTATCCAATTGGTCATTTTCTTAGAACTCTCTCTGTAATTTTAAATTTCCATATGTTTCAGAATATCGTTTTTTAAAAACGCCAACGAGCATTAAAAGCCGCCAGTCGCATTCGCACTACGCTGCAACTGAGCACAAATGATTAAGTGTCGAGACTGTGTAAGAACTAAAATTAGTAGAAAATAGTAACATTTTAATCGATTTTTTTGATATTGTTTTTAACACAGAAGTATGTTAATATTAATCTATATAATCTATATAAGCCAGAATCTATTATAAATACTTTAAGACGCATACCACTGCCGCCACTAAATATGTAACTGACATGTGTCAAAGGAAATAATACATTGTAATACACTTTCCATTACAAATCGATCATATTAGTACAGAAGAAACACGTTTGATTTTTATTTGACGCTGAAGAGGTTAATCGGCGTTGTCACTATTAAAACGTACCTTCATTTAGAAAGTTATAACGAGGAGTATGTGTATCGTTGTTATATCTCTCATAGTTCGTAGGAATAAATGTAAGGTGTGGGTATGGAGCAACGGCCAGGTATACAATTCTCGTATATTAATAGATGCGCAAAAAGTAAACGATAACGAAAAAGTGAAAAATGCAATTGCGTAATCGGTTGCATTTATTGCATTTTATCTATTTATTGTATAATGTAATTTCGCAGTCAATATGTCAAATTCGTATATTCCGTATTTGTATACCAAATGTAGTCAGTAGAACTGAGGAAGACATCTGATATTTCTAACATTTCACATTAGGGTACTGTAGGCCCGTTCTCATTTGAGGCTTATAAAGAGTGGAAAGGATAGATCGTAAGATGCATTATTGTGCTCAGAGATATAGTCCGCCTTGTCCACAATGTGTTTATGCTAAACAATGACTCCAGTGATCTGAATTCCAACATGCCGAAACGACTGATTTCTTAGTTGGAGCATACGACTGTGCCTCAGATGTACTGAATAGCACCAAATTTCTACTCCCACAGGCATCACTCCAAGATATAAATGCCTCATTTTGAGTTATTCAGAATCTACGCTTCAAAGGCTCGGCTAAAGAGATTCTCAGGAAACTAGGAAAATGTCAGACACCGAGATAAGAACCTTGGACAATTCACCTCAGAAAATCTACTGGGTTAGACTTGAATTCGTAACAGCTATTGAATTCAAGTAGTTAGCAGTTAGTTATTGAAAGCCAACAAACATATTACAATCCTGCAGGCTGCTTGATGGCTACAGATAACTGGGAGCAATATAGTGCATTTTGTGCTTAGGTCCAACTAATTCGGCTTCCCGCCTTGTATATGATCGATCTTCCGTCTTTCGCACTCCATCCGCAGATGGACGTTGTTATCTTTCAATTCAGGTTATTACGAATACAGACACTGGTGTAGGTGCATTGTCCCGGTGACGTTGAAGCTTCGATCGAACGTGCAAACATTTGAAATTATATTTAATAGCATGTCATTAAAGTTTTTATATGCATCATCGTTAACTATATGAATTAATTTGGTATGTAACGTCCATTGTTTTATAAAATAAACAGTGCTAACTCCTATGGAGATTTCCACTATCCTTCATTTCTAAGATCTTCAATATTTGATGAACGAACAACACAAAAAACAGCTTTTGACATATTCGTGTCTTTACTCTTCGAGAATGAATATGACGATGAAGCTATAATGAATTACCAAGGCGGAAAATAATAAATGAGCCTCACTTATTTTATTTGATGGTATGCACAGTATCACTTTGACGCATAGTGTGACATCATATTGAAAACAGTGTCGTTAATTTCCATCGCACTGTCGATCTGTCATCTCTTTGAAGATGTTCGCCTCTCTCGTAATTCACAACTATTACTAGATTTTACTAAGGATTGATCTTTATAGTTTTAAATAATCGGGCCAATGGCGATGAAGCAATGGCCAAAAATAAATAGTTCTTAAGGCATGAGTGGAAAATTAAATTGTTTGATCCACAATAGGAAATATTGTTAATGATTTAAAGTTACTCAACCATCGAATAACGTTTGGGAATATTTATAAAACTACCATTTCTTCATTTCCTAACGATGACACTCCTCGCACCCGCTTGAAAATAAGTGAAGTCTAAACAATTCTAGTTCCATTACGCCCGTTATAATAGATAGTAATTCAGCAGAAATGTAGTTGCGCAAGTTATCTTAGATTATTTTGTCAGTTTAATCTGCGTATGTGTATGTATAAAATCGCAATGTCCTTCTAAGTAGGTCATTTACCTTTTTCTTACAACTACAATCATAATATTTATCTACTAGATAAGTTATTCAATTAAGCAATTTCATATATGGTAATTTTTATTTCTTACGTGTTATGATTAGCTTATCAGTAAGGCTTATTCCATATTTAATACGTTACAAATATCACATAGCAATTCATGCTTTTATGTGAAATCATTAAAAAAATATCAAAAAGAGACACATAACACGAGACCTGACGTGAACTTACGTTTTTTCCTTCATACGGTAAATTCGTATGGAACTTTCATAGAAGTAAAAACATTCATATGAGGATAAAAAAACAGACGTCAGAATTCGAATAGGTTATAAAAAATACACAGACTGTTCAAAGCAATAATCTGTATTTGAAACTGCGAAATGGTTGGAGTTAGAATGTTGGTCAAACAGAGAAAAAACTCGTTACCTAAAGGTCTGTCATATGACCTGTATAATCGGGCCCGGTATACGATTTAAATTAGTCGGTAGATAAAGGATATAAATCGTCCTTGTCAATATGTTAACTGCAAAATTTCATATTGATGTTAAGCCCATATGTCACGATCAAATCATTCATCATATTTGACAAGAAATTCGACAAGTTAATATTAGACGGGCTTCATTCTTATATCTGTCTGCAATGAACAAATATTTTGGTACAAAACTTGGACAAGAACACGTGCACTTTCATCAAATACAAAACGAAAACCATTACACACGTGTTGCATGCCTTCATTTCTGCCATGAGGCTGTTGTCATGTTGTCTAGAAATCATTGTTATTAAACCTTAACACTTCTCGTTCAACTATTACCTCTGTGTAATCTAACTATCGTTTGAAAGTTTTTCAGCTGAAAAAAAAAGAAAAATATCCATGAAGGTTATGTTTTGTAAACATAACCTCTGTTTGTTGACACAACGAACTCGGATGCGCACGTTCTAAGGCCCGTATCGCTAGTCGTCCCTACAATTGTAGGGCGCGTTTATGGCCTCCTAGATTGTCATACTCTTTTCTCTCCTTCAAAAATTTCTAGATTACACTTGTCCCGTGTCAGCGTCAGCGCTGTCCTATTGTGAAGATATGTTTTCCTTTTAAATTGTAGGAAATTTCAGGCTGATAAAACATGATATAACTCAAAAGCAAGCACAATTTGATGCAAATAGATGTTTGTGACATAACCTCAAAATAGAGCGTTGACACGGAGAAGTATAAAACTATGACAATCAAGGAGGCCATAAACGCGCCCTACAATTGTAGGGACGACTGACGATACGGGCCTAAATGTTGAGGCAAAATGGATGTAAACGTGCGCAGCAATGATACTGAGAATTCATTCAATTTCTTGTGCAACAAATATGATGAAATATTTGATCTTGACATACGGGCTTTGAACACGGCAGAAGTTAAAACGATTAACACGTTGCGCCAAATGTCTATTCCCACCATAGATTGCCGCTGAAAGACCTTGATAAAAGATTTAATAATAATCGAGAGAACCCCTCAAAATGGAGTACATCTATCTCTTCATTGACGTATTTTATACAAAGCACGAACAAACTGGGTCTAATTTAGTGAAATCGGAAGACAAATCAGCCCAGCCCAGCTTGTCAGATACCTGTTTTGTAAACATTTTTTTCACTCACAATTCATTTCTAGGAGTGTGTAGTAGCACCGTATATGTATTCCTACCTGCTCCTTGTAGCAGTTGTAAACCACATTGGATCCAGAGTGGTTAAATAAAATGTTTTGGAATAGAGTAAATCTCTACTTATACCCAACCTGTTCAAATACAGGATTGCTAATTATTATTTTGTATTATAACTTCGATAGTAACACAATATTTGTGACATGTAGTGTTTTTATATTGGGGAGATGTGTAACTGACTGGTTTGTATCTTGAATATTTGTGAAATGAAATAAAATACGTCCGTTTTCAACTTAATCTTTTATTGAAACTTAGAAATTATGTATGAAAAATAATATCAGACAAATGTCTGCCTCTAGAAGCGGCGCAAACCTGAGCCCTCTTGAACATTTTCCATTGCTTCTTTGTAGGCTTCTGGAGGAATATTTTTAATCGCTTCCGTAATATTGTTCTTCAGCTGCTCTACAGTATTTGGATTGTTGGCATAAACCCTATTTTTCAAAAATCCTGATAAAAAAGTCAGGAGACGTTGAATATATCACCAAATCGAGAAATTAAACGTCCCGGAAATATTGTTCGCAAAATATTCATTGTTTCCCTAGCTGTGTGACAAGCTGCTCCGACCTGCTTGAACCACATGTTTTGCAGGTTAAATTGTTGGATTTGAACAGCCAGAAAGTTTTGCATCATATCACGGTAGCGCTCGCCAGTGACGGTAAGAGAATTACCTGCAGCGTCTCCAAAGAAGTAAGGTCCAATGACACCTCCATACCAAACACCGCATCAAACTGTGACTCGACGGGGATGTAGTGGTCGTTGATGGATGACACGAGGGTTCTCTGATGCCTAGATATGATAATTCTGCTTATTAACAAATGCGTTCATACCGAAGTGGGCTTCATCGCTCATTATACACCTTAGGAAAAACCATTGTTATACATGGGAAATCATTTCTTGGCAACAGCGCATCGGCTCGTCTACTTTCATCGCTATTCGTACATATTTCCTACCGTTAACCGCAGACCTGTATCACGAATGAGAATAATAGGCAGATACGCTGTGTTGCCAATTTGACTAGAGCTTCCCGAATTGTGGGGAATTTAGAGTTAAGTGTTGATTCATTCAAGCTTTTAATCAGCATGGCCTAGACGTTAGAACTTCATAAAGATAACATTGAAGCTGAATGCTGCTGGAGTATAGTGTTTCGAATATTCAAAGCGGAGCGGGACACTATACTCGTTCAATGGGTCATCAAGCCACAGTTTTTTCAACAAAGAAATTATTTTACGAAAATGCGTTATATTTTTACGATTTTGTCGTCACCATATCTCTGTTTCTCAAAATGTACGTCTATTGTAGAATTTTCAGCAAACTAAGCAAGAAACGTGGTCTAGTATTTACTCAACATTACGGATTTCTCGAAATACATTAAAAAATGTGACCTAGATACCTAACTGCCCCAAGCTCTTTAAATATAACACCTTAAACCAGGGTTACCAGGTGCTCAGTCACGTTGATTGTCATGTTGTACTGCGCAAGTCAGCAAACAATCTGGCGTAATAAACGTTAGGAATCATCAGGTATTGCCAGATTCCCGAATACCGGGCACCATAGTAACCGTTATAGTTGTCCTTCAAAGTTGTCAAATCGCCCCTATGGCGCAAATTCGCCACACCAGGCAACTGTGCTATAAACAAACCCTGTTTATCACTACTATTTGATAGTCATATGGTAGTTGTAGCAATATCTAGTGGTCCATGATTTCTCTCAATACTGTTGTATCTCTACTGGCAACAAGAATAGGGATTACAAAATCATTTATACAACAATATATAAACATGAAAAATATGATTTGAACCATGAAACATTAATACAATTTTAATAGTTTGAACTTTTTTCATTTTTGGAATACTCTTATGTGGAATCCGCAGCTGTTTTTCCCGAAATTTGGGTAGACTTAGATTTCTTAGAAATATGACATATTGGTATCGGCAACTCTGCGAATGGGAGAAACAAATCGCATTTGTTGAGCGCATCCGTCTAAGCGGTAGGCGCCAGCGCCCGTTCTGCCATCTCTCTCTTTTATCACTATTCTACTTTACCCCGTTGTCCGTCACACTCCGACGCTGCCACATAGGATCCTACAATCGAGTGACTTTCACGCACCTACATACTTTTGTATATTTCCATCTCTCTTCCTCATCATAATGTATAATAATGTTTTTTCTCAAGGTGTATATTATTATATACAACGTCTTGATTCAAAAAATGTTTTACTTACACGGCACCATATCTAGTGAACGATAATTTAGATCTTTTTGAAACACCTTCCACCCAAAACTTCAGAAATGAGATGGAAAAAGTTCTACTACAGCTGCAAAGATTTGAATCCACAAATTAAATTTATGGCACTTGCTACACTATCTTCCATTAACACTCAGACTATATCGTATTATATACTGTGTTGTGCATAATATTTGTTGTGAATACTAATCATTCTGTTGATGTTAAAAAACGCTCATGAAATTAACTTTTTAGGGGGAGGTGAATAAATGGCCCTGCCAATCCTCTTTCCTTTTGGAATGTTGTAGTTTTTATATTTTTTATGTATATACATTCCAAAAAAAATTACTATTATTATTATTATTATTATTTTTATTATTATCAGTTGTCGATGAACATCGTTATTTTGGGTATTAAGCTGCAATATTGCATGGCTGAATTGTCGGTGACTTTCATGGTCACTAGGCTGTAGTTCTTGGGTTAACTGAATTTTGTAAGGCGGCAAATGCAAGTCTTTTTTTAAAATAGTGCATCATGACGTGCGACGAATACCCAGTTCTTGAGAACAATGTCTGACGCTCCACTACACTTTCACGAACTCTCTCGATATTTTACGGAGTAGGAACAGTTCGAACCCGGTCTGGGCTTGACAAGTCTTTAACTTCACCTGTTTGTTCATATTTCTGCACCAATTGACGAATGCTGTTAACACTGGGCACATTAAAAGTAAAAGTAAAACTTTTTAACAATTCGGACGCGTTGTGGGATCGTATAGCGCTCCATGCTGAATTGGACACATGTGCTTTAAACAACTACTACGGCGTCACACTGAAATGCGTGTATCAAAAATGGCGAGCAATTTAAATCAGTCAGTTATATATTGGCCACCCTGTACTATACAAACATCTCAAGATCATGAGCCAATATGAGTTGTTGCTTTAACCTCTGTTACTAGTTTCATAACTAGCTTGCACGTTTTCTTTACAATCGCAACAACTCAAAGTTTCCTATCTGAGAACAAATGCATTGTCCTTACTAAATCATGTAATGATGAGCATTTTGGTAACATGAAAGCGTTCCGTCACTACACTGGTCCGATTGCAACCAGTAGCTCAGTAGCGGGAGTTTTTGCAACTTGGTTCCTAGATTGACTAGGCTATCAATTCTTGGAAAACGGTAACTTTATGTGCGACTGCGAGGAATAATACATACTTTCCTGTCAGTTATAAAAAAAGATAGTATTACATAAACATATTAACACAACCATAATACAAAATTATCTCTCAATTTATGGAATAAGATGAGCATTATCACAATTTCTTTCGAGAATTTTAAAATTTGTTTGGCCGAGATTTTCCAATGCGACACAGGTGTGTCTCTTGTCTCATTTTTATACTTTTTTTGTCAATAATACTGCCCTATCAAGAAAGACCCCCGCATCTCCACTTGAACAGGTTTTGTGAAAACTGAGGTTGGCGATATTTGCTGTTTATGCTGAACTTTCACTTGACTAATAAAATAAGATCAGTCATCATATAATCTATAATATCATAGCTATCATTTTTGAGAAAAAAAAATTAAAACTAACTCATAGCATATTGGGGCTAAGAAAGCAACGCATTATGTTAAGAATAATTAGTTAAAGCCACGTATAATTCAAATTCCGCTTATGCTTGGTTTTAACTATGTAATTATGATGACAATTTACATCTGCGCAAGAGACAATCATTTTATATATTTTAATACAGTATTAACTTATATATATAATTCAGCGCTTCAGGCCTGAAGGCCCATGGCTTCTATCTTTTTGACAACTTCTTTCCACGCTTTTCTGTTTTTTGGTCTTTTCCTCCCAGTCTGGTATGCCTAGTCTTTGTATATCCTCTTTGACACTTTCCAGCCAGTGCTTCTTCGGTCTTCCTCTTCTTCTTCTACTACCTTCTCCTCCAAACAAAACTTTTTTGGCATTCTTATGAGACGGCATTCTGTAAACGTGTCCTAACCAGCGCACTCTTTGAGCTCGGGCTTTTTGTATTATACTGGGTTGGTTATACATCTCCATCAGATCTTTATTAGTTCGCTTTCTCCATGTACCATCCCTGTTTTTTGTGCCCCCGTATTAACTTACCAAAGCAAAATCTTTTTATGCTTGCCACTAACAACACTTTTATAAATATTAAGACAATTTTTTAATGATATATTAATGAAAAATGTAGAGGGATTCAATTTATAATAAACATGCCGACAAGTCGAAACCAATCAATAAAGTGACGATTTACGCGGCAAAATGCTTATAGAAAACCTGGCAAGGACAGCACCGATAGGGGAGATGCTTTATTCCTTAGAAAAATACCTCGTATATCGATTTCTCTTAGTTAATAGCCCGTAATCTACTGAGTTTATATACCAGGGTAATGTAATATGCAGGGTTTATACTAAGTGTACAAGCAATTTTTGGAGTTTACGGGGAAACTATTTTCCTTCATAAAACATTTAAAAATGTAAAATACGGGGAGGTTCTTCTATGTAAATGTAGTATAAATCATGATTATTCGCTTGATGCAGATATCTCAATTTTTGAAATTTTTGGAGATATGGGGTCTGTGTTAGTATGGTAGAATATGAGACAGTTTGTTTAATGCACGATGGATGATAATGGTCATGCGCACGCCACTGGTTGACCTGGGCTTGACCTACTTTTCAGATAATAGTCCCTTTCTAAAGAGATTCGGCCTTTTCGGTTTTCACCTACTGTATCAATTTCCATATGGTCTTTCTGACGTTTGATGAAAACCTATATATTAATGTGTGATGAATGTTTAATGAAACAACATCTTATTTTGTATACCTATACTTTCCAAACTTGGAATGCTTTTATTTGTATATGCAGCGGTCTTTCCTATGAATCTGGTTCAACAATGGAACTGTCAGATATGTGGAATATCTTGTGGAACGCTATGGAGAATTCTAATTGAAGAAATCAAATTTCCTGAACCCCAATCCCTTAGTGGCAGTAGAAAATCTTACCTTTGCTTCTACTTTACATTTTTTTGAAAAAAGGATAAAACGTGAAGAAGGCATTATATTGAAACATTTCTTTATTTCATTACCAACATAAGGATATATCATTATTGAAGAAATAGCTTTTTCTCCCTATGTGAATAATAATGAGAAAAAACACCTTACGTTTCCTTAATGTTAGACCTTGAATTTAATAACTAACATGATGTTTTGAAGTATCGGAGAACGAAAAGAATATACTATGCACAGGTCGTCGTGTTGCTGTACTTCTTGAATTACTGGGATCATGTCAGAATATGAGAAAATAGCTTTTATTAAAAAAAAACAGCACTATGGACCAACCTAAGTTTGTATTCCAGTTCACTATACAGAAACATATACGAAAAAGAAATAACAATCATGGACATATCCGCAATAAAGGAACAGGAGCAGACATAGAAGGATTGGTAACTCAAGCGATGTAATACAATCTACCGAAGCTGGTTATAAACATGGTACCTAGTAAACTTTCATGAATAATATGCTGTACGTATATCAGAACTTTCTGATGTTCACTCATCAATTTGATGATACAGCACATCTGCTAAAGGTGGTTACAATCAGGTTAGTATACTATGATGAATATTTGCTGTATCAGAATTTTGGTATTTCCTATGCAATTTGAAGATACAATAGACCCTGGTGGTTTTAATACTTTTCAGTCTTCTCCGAGATCCATCCCCAACTATCATAAGATTCTGAGATTCACTCGTGAGTTTACGTTATTTTTTGGTTCTGTGGAATGTTTTGCACCCGGATCTTCTCAAGGAAGTTCCTACGCAAAATCTTGTTGACGGCAAATGTAGCGAAAGAAATGAAGTAGCGATTATGGCAATTTTTTACATTCCACCTGGCGTCGTGATCGTCGTTAACCTTGCAACTCTTCGACAACAACGACCAATATCCACCAGTCAGACAAGTTGAAAACTGCAACCTTTTTATTTCTGGAGGCCTTATTATCTTTGTATTGTTCAGGCCGAATCAAACCGCACTACTTTAAAATTCCTCTTTGTTGTACGACATTTTGGTTCCAGCAGTGACCTTCTCAAGTACCATTGACGAAAGTGTCAATTTGTTTTGGGTAGTCTAAGTTGTTATGACACTGACTTTGATCCCTAAATCAGGCAAAACCATTTTTGGCTAAGAACGTCGATTAATCCTCCAAGTAGAAGACCTGAAAGGAATTCTTCTAAATCAGCTGATCGACTCCCTAAAGAAGGAAACATAGATGTGAGCCTCAACAGACCAGTGAGTCGCAGTGGACGATCGTGATTGACCCACTCACAAAAAACCCCAAGAACGTCGATCAAAAGCTCGTTTCACGAATCAAAACTGATTCTGACTAAGAACATCGGTCAAAACCCATTTAACTGATTGTTCCAGTCAAAAGTTGCTTTGAGAGGTTATGAGCTTTGACTTTTTGAGTTATTAGGTCGAGCTACAAAAATATGATATAATAGTGTTATGCACTGCACAATTGTGCAAAATACTGTCAAAGGCATTCGCTGTTTATGAGATGTATCTGAGATATTACCCTAATTCAGATTAGGTTTTCAATGTCATAATAATAAATCACAATGCCATTTTCGTCACTCAAAAGAGAATATGGTTGCATAACATTTTATAGTTATAAGTCTGAGTTATTAGTACCTTCATTCATGAGGTAATTTCATTACAAATCAGTTCGAACAAATTATTCAGCTAACGAGTAGATGCAAGCTATATCAAAGATGGGAATGGATAAAAGTACACAAAATGGCGAATGTGACATATTTTGTCATCGGGTGCCTCCACCATTTCTCAAGGCCTGAGATATTCTCCCGCCAAAAGTATTACACTATTTTTTGAAAGCAAGTGGAAACGGCAAACCTCCTGAAGCTGCCTTGTACAAGCAACAAGTATCGGAAGCCAACCCAAAAGATTAGGATAATATGGAGTGGGAACCATTGTAACACTGGGGGGTATTTATTCCTTGTATGAGTATGTAGAATCAATCTACCAAAATCTATTATTCTTAAAAAAACAAAATCAATGCAAGTTACCAGATAGAAACCCTCAAGAGCTTATTATGAGTGGAGAGGTTCAAATAGTAATTTTAAATAGTAATGTGAGCAACCTGAAATACTAAAGCCTTAAAAAAGATGTTAATAAAAAAATGAGAATGTTGCATTTTAGTATAATAATAGTAGTTATTAAACATATCAACAAGTTGGTGTATTTTGACTTCAGGTATGAATTTACCTAGCAGTATGTGGAAACGACAAACCTCCAAGACAAGCAGTACGAAGTATCACAGTATCAGAAGCCAAAAATACTCAGAGGATATGGGGTAGTAAATGTCTTGAAAGGAAAAATCATTGTAGAACCGAGGAATATTTATTCCTTGTACATTCAGGAGGCGCACCTGAGATATCTACTTTTAGAATCCCTTTTCCAAATTAAAATTCTAGCGACTGAAACTGTATCCAAACTAAAAGTGCAATTGCTTGTTCTTCGCACACATAAAATAAATATCAGACAAACGTGTGACTTCATTTGGATGGCCATAGTTCTATGCATAACCTGCCGAATTTACATGGTATATTCGTTGGTTCGTGGTATCCCAAATAATGGTGCATCAATACCACTTCCGTCAGGCCCGGTAGTAATGACTGTTGATGCTGAAAAGGAAAGTTTAGCGCAAATGCATCGCATCGTAGCAAATGTAGTGGCAGGGCAGCAACTAAAGTAGCAACACCACGCAGCAGTATCGAAACCCAATTGTGTCGGTCCGTTTGCTACATCCATTTCGACCAAGGACAACCATTTGAAGGTTATAAATGATGTTACCCGTGTCTCAATTGGCAAGATACTCTTCTATTTTCTTCCGTGCTCTCTTTCGCGTACACTCATGTGTCTCGATACGACAGGGCTATCATCTTTGCGTAATACGGTTTTGATACCACTATCGAGGTATTACAACGTATAATAGGCCGATCAATATAAAAATGGCTGTAAGAGGAAAAGATAAGATCTCAAGTATGGCGTAACGTTTAGCATCATCGACCACTGACGGAGTCAAAAGTTTTTTTTCATATTCCGTCGTTTTGCGAAATGTCGCTGAAGCCCTTAACTAATGACTACGTTGAGACATGGGATCCCGGACTAATAGTTTTTATAAATTAAGAGTTATGATGAAAAAATGTTGTCGAGCAAGTTGACACTGCACTTCCTACGCAACACTGTCATCAGTTCATAAAGGATTACGTTTGGCATAACTTGGCCGCACTGAACAAAAGAGTTAGCTACAAATATGTATAAAAAATAAGGCAGCAGCGGTGGCCGCAGTAGTAGACTCTTTGGTCTCCTAATTAGTCGCCGTGCGCTGTGCGGGTTCGAATCCCGTCCCAAGAGAAATTTTTCTCTTGGCTATGGATGTTGTGATTGTCCGTAGGTGGTAGACGGTCTCTGACTGTCGAACGCAGATATACCACCCGGCGGATCTCGTAGGCGGGGCCAGAATGTGTGCATGTTGCATGCACACGTGTTCTCTCGCCAGAGTCCGTGTGGCGTTCACCCTTTGCCCTGTATCCCCCTATAGCCCCACGGTACCCCATGTGTGTGTAATAGGCCTTCGCTGCAGTCGAAATATAAAAAAAATGGATCAAGTTAGTCAAACAGGCTCATACAATTGAAATTTGCTCATTTAGTATGCTTTTTCTGTACAGTTTTGGGGCTCTTTAGGATTTGGCCCCCTGAGAAAATATGCTACCCCTCGCTCTTCAAAAAGTTTTGGAGATAGGAATGCTTTTACAGTTATATCTTTCCGATGGATCGCTCTCCCCCTCCACCTGAGCAAAGTTCCTGTGGGCACACATGATTGAAACTATAATGTCATCTGCCGTGGAAGATTATCGACGATCGACATCCACAGCAGTCGAGCACCGGTGGCAGACCACGACGCACATGCGCCGGGCGGACCGCGTCGCACGTATTATCGACACGCCACGGTTGGAAATATTTGTTCATCATTCTAAAGTGTTTTAGGATAAATGTACGGGAAAATCGTTGATGAGTGAAATATGTCTTATAAGTGCATCGAAAAAATTAGATATACGCTCCTCCACGCCCTACAACTCACAATCCCCAATTTTTAACTAAATTGTACTCGTCGATTTGCTGAATGAGGTTGGCTTACTACAGGTTGAATATTATGTTAAACATAGTCACTGCAACAGCATCATTTCAACAGGCCGACCGGCTGAAAGCATTCTGCTTGTTATTAGGAACCTTGAGCAGGCCGTCCACCCCAACTGCACTGTCCCGACAGACCGCCTCCCAGGCCCCCTGTATCCCCACCAAAGGCCCTTCGATAGCGCCGCAGTTTGTACTTGCAGTTTTAAAATACGATTTAATTATGCCAGAGGTGCGCATGTGCAGAGTCATGTAGATATGTACGAGTTGGCCTTCACCTTCGCGCACTGTAGATGTGAGAACGCGACAGTGACGTGCCATAATACGGGAGGAGGATGATTATGAGATTGGGAAGTCGGCCTCAGGCACCGTCCGTCGTCCACTTTGGTCAAACACAATATGCTGTGTTGATCGGATTCGACGCCTAAAGCGTAAATACATGAATAAATGTAATAGAAGGGCTTTCCGATGTCAATCATGGCGGATGAACTAAGAAGGACACTTCCGCCAAAGATGACCCTGAGTCTGCCCCGCACATATCTTTTGGTTCTAAGGCAGTAGCCTGCCTGTGATACTCTAAATCTAAAGCCTCACAGCGATTTCAAGTCTATCGTCACGTAACGGATCATTCGCCACTTCTACAATGTGGTTAAGGTTAAACGTACCATTGAAACATGTGATTAGTTTACTTGTTTAAAAGAGATCTGTAGATATGCTTTTCCTCTTCAGTAGGATACTGAATCCGCTTAATCTTAATTCTATTTGCAGGGCCGTCTTAAACTATGTAGGGGGTCTTGGGCAAGG
The DNA here is from genome assembly GCA_963669975.1 of Acanthoscelides obtectus. Taxonomy (NCBI): domain Eukaryota; kingdom Metazoa; phylum Arthropoda; class Insecta; order Coleoptera; family Chrysomelidae; genus Acanthoscelides; species Acanthoscelides obtectus. The sequence continues at coordinate 75,491,429 of CAVLJG010000003.1, forward strand.
GGGGAGACTCATACATTTCTTTCGAAATTTCGTTTGGGTTGCCATCAAGTCGGAGCGCGGGACACGTGCTCATAGGGTAAAGTTTGAAGTTAACCCCAACACTCAATATTGAAGTTTTTTTAGTTGTCGTGAAAACTACAGAATTGACATTAAACAATCGAGACATCGGGAATTAAGGCAAACGATCAGAGCAGTGGTTAGACACACTTTACACGAACCTGTTGAAAATTTTTACAATTACCTTAAACATCTTTTGTCAACGATACTTTTCAGAAAGGTGTCTTGCCCTGAATGTCATTAGCAAAATTTCCCTCAAAGTGTATCCCTCCCAACTAACAATTATCACTCCTATTAGAGTAGCAAGAATTATTATACAGTATTTCTTACACAGCATTGTATACTGTAAGAACATTAGCAAAACCCTCTTAGAAACTGCTATACAAGCGGAATGGGCACACCTAATAGGACATTTCAGTCATTTAAGAGGTTGTAGTATAAGGGCTGCAGGTAACAGTTATACAAAAAAAGTGTAAGCCTCTTGCAGCCGCTATAGGACATTTGCGTCAGTGCAAGATTCAGTTTTTGTCAACTATAATAGTTATATTATGTTACGTGATTCTACTTTATTGCAACCAAACTTTCTCTTATGTATTGTATAGACGAAGTAAAGAATATATAACTAACACAATACAGTCATCTTGTTTACTTACATATCGGCCATTGTGAATTTCATACACAGGTATATGATAAACTTCTACACTGTGATATAGGGCTATTGAATTACTTGCGCAGTAAATTTTATTGTGATTATCGTGCAAAGTAGTTACGCAATTTCTACGGGCTTCGTATTTGATTCATATTTTGATAATGATCAAAAGTATGTCTAGATTTGCAAGATGGAAAACTGAACTTATCTGCGTTAAGTCTTCCACAAATCCTATATTTAGACACAATTACACTAATGTTTATCACTTTATATCTGTAATTTCGAACTGAAACATAATTATTTAATATCAAATAGAGGAATAAATGTTTGCCCAATATGGCGGGTGATTGTATATAATCATGGCATCGTCCATGTTGTCTTTAGTTCATTAGAATATTTTGGTGTTGCCTGCAGGTGTTATACAACAATTTGACAAATGTCAGAAATGAAATACCGACAGAGTCGAATGATTTACCTAGAATTTGTACCAGATCTATATCTTCTGTTTGAACAGTTGATAAAACCTTTTTAACCAATATGCATGCGCTGTTTGTCTTAAAACATTGGTTATGGCATATTAACAAAAATATGACAGCAGAAAGTTAGGTTATGGTGAAGTTGTATACCAACATATTCAGCATATGTACAGCCTTTAACAGTTACTAAACAACAGTTGTATAAGTGCTTCCGTTAGGAGCAATTTGTTGGCTAAAGTAGTAAATTTGCACAGCAAAACAACAAGGCTCGGGTTTGTTTTATAAACTTTACCATGGATGCCACAACACAACCATTTTTTGTTAAATATCACTTTGTCCTGAGCCATGCTGCGGAATTACGATTAATATTTTGTTAACCAAAGGAGCAGAAGTAAGAATAGAAATGTTGCCAATGAGTGCGCGCTACTGACCTGCTATCTATTATAACGTGTCTCAAAGCCGCTTTTGTTTTTCTTTTGTAGAGAGTGAACGGAAACAGATCGAGTCTTTTTTTTCTCTGTGATAGTATATCACTTCCTATGCATGAAATCTTTCCAGTGATGTAATTCATCCTATTTGCTTTGTGTTTGATTCCAGTTATTGTAGAAAGATAACTGATTTTCATCTCGACAATTTTGATGTAGACCTTGCATATAAAGATAGATAAATATACGATCGTGTAGCAAATTTGCTGGCCAAACAGAGCTACGTACCTAGGACACAATAATAGTATGATTATGCAAAAAAGAGATCAAATACTAGAACATAAAAATGCGGTACAAACACGTCTGCAGCAGTTAGAAAAGTATTAAATAAATTGAACACCTCTACAATCTTTGTAACACATCCCAGTAAATAAAGACTTGTAGTTTGATTCTCGTGAATTGCACTAATTCATCTAGTCAACTATTCAGAAAGAAAGTATAAAAAATCGCAGACCCAAAAACCATCGTGCCGCGTGCCAAAAATACTCAAAGCTCATCCGTAACTCCCCACCGATTACCGTACACGAAAATTCGAGCTATTTTCAACAAATTGCCGAGTTTCGTCACAGGAAGCTGTAAAATGCTGTTTTAGATATAGAGTAGTCATACTCGGATACAAACATATAAATATCTCAAGAACCTAAGCCTTGAAGATCAATTCGGAAGTTAGCTTCTTTTTCAATTTCCTCTGGAGATATTTGAGATACATTATTTTTGTAGTAAACTTCAACCCTCTTTACTTTGAAGACACTGGCCACTGTAAACTGTGCAAATGTGTTAGGAAAGCAATGCCATCTCACTATAATATTATTTTTGATCTCACCACAAGTCATTGTACATTGTATATTTGTGTGAATGTTTTTTGCGCCCATGTTAAGAAGGAATTTTTGTGTAATTTTTCAGTGAAAATAGAAGTAATCGCTTTCTTGTAATCAAAAATCTAGTTCATAATTACCTATTTGACCACACTGCCGATATGTCTTTAGAGTCCGAAAGTAGCGTAAACATTTATAGAAATGGAAAATAATTTTAACATTGCAGAATGTTTAGTCTCGTGAGCAATATAAAGTATCTCGGATACATAGCCATTCCTCTCCACTAATAAAATGCATGGTAAATTACCCTTAGCATTCACAAAGTTTCTTTGCTACTATCATAAAAGAACATAATAAATTATAATATCTAGTTTCTTGGTTGACGTTCCTTGATAATGTACAAGTTCATGGTCCAGCATTGATATAGGTGTATTTAGCAGGGCTTCCTACCGTATATAATATTAGTCCAGTCTCCTCCGATGGACCAATAGGGAAGAATACTATTTTAACGAAGGGTACACAGACGTCCTTTTCAGTAAGTTTTAAGGGACCCTGACACAAAATGGATGAACGCAGGATCTCAACCTTCATATGCAGAAACGGAAAACAACGTATTTATTTATTAATTTTATTAACCACTGTGATGGTAGTACATTCTGTATAAGTAAAGAAATAAATACAACAATAGCAATACACATGAGTGCGTACGCTTATCTTTATGTACTCAAGTTTGTATATTCCATAATTGTCATTATTAATCGAATTTTGGTATACAGGTGATTGATACCTTTTGCTGATGTAGTTATAATAGTTTTATGATTTGTAAGAATGAAATGCCACAAACCATTTTGGCATTACCGACAGTCGTACAAACAGTGTCATTATTTCATCTACCAAGTTTCATTTAGAAATTGTGTATCCAAGCGGCTAATTGCTGTGTTTATTGCAAATTAAAAGAGTGGAGTATGATAATGAGAAATCATCTGTAGAAGCACTACACTAATGAAGATGGAACAACCGTACATAATGAAGACGGAACAACAGGAAGAACCGTACATACTATCGCCCCGCGTTTTTCGGATGATACCGTTGCCAAAACGCACGTTGTCTGTCCGTATGTACAGCAAGTAGTACACGCGTTACAACGCGCGTTTTGCTGCAGTGTGAAGGACCAATAGGAAATACGTGTTATAATATTTGCGATTGTAAGCGATTAACATTTTTAAAATATACTCTGTAACGGGGTGGGGACATAGAGTCCTAGCACCGAATTCATCACTATAATTACAAATTTCTGAGCACAAGTACGGCTACACAGGAGAGCAAAATTAGTCATTCACTACTTAAAAATGAGGAAAACATTAATCATTGAAAATATGTGGATAAAATGTTTTCAAACCATGAAAGAATATACATTGCAGGCTATTGTTTTCATTTTATCTAACAATGATTTTAATCAACAGAGCAGAGTTAAGACTCGAGACACGCTGTTTGCTAACTCTTCGTGAAAAAAATATTTCCGCATGGCGGCAGTTGTAGGTGGCAGTGACATTATCAAAGCCTCAAGCAAATATGAGGTTTACATTGTTGTGAATGGTCAGAGATGTCAAAATTGCTGAGTACTCTGAATGCACTAAGCATTTTTAAGAATTTGAATCCGTACCCGGCACTTAATTTCAACATCTGTCAACGGTCAGTCGGCATACATATTACGAGTTTATCTACGACCAGGCTGCAAATTGTACTTTATGAAGAAGTTTAATTTCGAACTTGCTTTTGTTTGGAACAGAACAGGTTGGTAGATATTTGTAAGATATACTAGAGAGGTAACTGTAGCTTCACAGGTTTCCACGTTCCCATTGACATACCAATGGAATTTTTTCCACGGTGCAACTCAGTGGCGCGTTACAGACGGATATCTTACAGTAGTACAAATTTAAAGGCACTCAAAATGTACAATAATCTAAGGGAAAAGGCTTTTTCCAAATGTTACATCTGAAACTTATCCTGATAGTCTCGCCTATCAATCTCCATGTTGTAAGGACCGCTAAATCACAATGGTGAAATTTCTTCACTTTCGATTTTTTTAAAACTAAACCGAAACATTAGTAAACACTTTCATTTCTATATCTGTAGCTTTATTGGGCAGCTAACGATCATGGAGATTAGTCAGGTTTTTCCAGTTCTCAAAGCTCGTAGATTAAAGTCCCCTTAAGTCCATTATAGCAGTCGCAGTTCTCCAGCATCTAGGCTACCTGGTACCTTTGGGGATATGATCACTTCACTAAATACAAACTCAGACAGTTGTAGCGATTTCTCCTAATAAGTACGCCCGGACAGATACATCTTTAATTTTGAATTAGTCCGCCTCCACTGCCGCTCGGCGGTGATTTGGCGGCATGCCCGCGTCGCTTCCTGCCGCTGTGCCGCGTTGCTGCCGCAGCAGCTGTCCTTGGAATCGCGGAAACCAGTCGCTACCGTCAACTACGATGTCGATGAACCACTGACCGTACCCAGCTCACAGAGACTCTAACCTAACGCCTGCCACCCGACGCGTCTCAACCGTCTGGCTCAGGGTGTTGGAACATTGACCGATTGAGCTGATATGCAAATTTAACCAGTTTGCAGATAGATTCGAAAAGTGGTATTTAAAAAAAGATCACAAATAAGGTTTCGCTGTGGAAAATTGTTGGTATGTTTTAGAATCTGTCTATATCCCAACAGATAACACCTTTATATATTTGAGGGTCGAGCAGAATAACCCTGACCGAAGTAAACTTGAGAACCGGAGCAAATAGTATAATCTATAATATACGAGCATCATGCTCAGAGTGTAATTTAATGATAATACTTGATCTCCTGAGGTAATATTTGTATTGTACAGTATAGTACATAAATAGTTGTATAGTATATAAGAGCACGTATCAAAAGCTATTATAATCAGTTATCAAACATTATTGGCAAGCAGTGTTACATCAGAGCTCCAAAGAAATGAGGCTACCGTGTACGGAAATGCTTAACTGCTGCAATCTGCGGATTTTTTGTCACATGTCCCTTGAAGATGACACGTGAACGATAGCCAAAAACAGCAACCACACCTGAAACCATCGAAATTGTCTACAATATCGTATTGGACGATAGGTATGTCAGTAAAATAGCTGAGGCCATGGGGATATTAAAAGAAATAGTGCGATGAGATGACTTCAGAATGCCGATCAAAAGCGGACGCGTAAACCAATTTTGCAGCAAGGTTTGGACCAATCGAATATAGATCCGATCGATTGTATGCACCGATTCGTTATCATGGTTGAGCGCTGGATCCACCCCTAGACGCCAGAGACAAAACAGCAATAGATGGAGTGAGTCTAAGCCAGTAGTTCAGCACCAAAGAAGAAAAGTCATTTGCATCTGCCATATGTGTAAATGTCCTGACCAGTGTAGAACAATCGCGGGACCACGACAAAGCACTTGCTCGTAAACGTCTGTTAACAATGGAAAAACTGTAGATTTTGCTCGGCTATTCTCCCTATTTTCTTCCATCTGTTTCCACATTTGAAGGAATTTCTTTTTAAAAGCGCTTTGGGTCCGATGAACAAGTTGAGAAGGCCGTAGATGAGTATCTTAACCACCTACCAGATTCCACTTCCCAGAAGGAATCTTAATATTTGAAAAACGTTAGACCAAGTAACTTTGATACTTTGAAGTACTATTAGTAGCATTAGATTTAGATTGCTATTACTGAGCTGGAGTAAAGTCATCACCATGTTTTTGAAGTTTCTACATTTTACTAAGAATACAATGAAACTAATATTTACCTCAACACACGTTTTATTTTGACGTGGTGCTGCTGGAAAACAAATTACTACAAAAAACGATGAGCATGTTCAGATAAAGTATTTTAAGGTAGCAACGACTAACTAAATCATTATTTCTCAACCAATTCTCTGCTAATTTGCTTTACTTCTCCGAAATATTACGGCGTAAACTAGAACCGTGTTTAGCTGGAATTTTATAGATCTATGTTACCTAATCATTGGTACGGTATTATTGACTATAAAGCATACAAGTTTTATTCAAGCACGACCTCGTAAATTTTATGTAACATCATCTATATTTTAATAACTATACTAATGAAACATTTAATAGGTTAGAAGTTATACAGGTATCTATTTTATTTAGAGTTGACATTGATAATAAATGCCTTGATGTCCGAATGTTTATATACCTGTATACCTTTGTTAAAAAACAGCTACAAGACGTTTGGGAAGATGTATTAGATCTTTGGTCTTAAGGGTTCATCAAAACAGGGTATCTGAGGTCATAAAGGTTCATAAAATACGATTTTAATGGCCGGAAGCTCTACCAACAGATATACTGTTTTACATAGGAAGGAACGAGTTTCTGCTATAACATATCGTTTACTTCAAGATCTAATATTAACTGAAACTGCTAAAAACCCGGAGCCGTAAAAAATCCTATATAGATGAGTGGTACCAGATCATAAGAAATTTTTTGACAGTCAAAAGCTTTTGTAGCTACACTCAAGCAGAAAGGCTTGACAGTATTGCCTGTCGGCTTTTCCTGTCAGAAATGTAAATTTCTCCAGAAGCAGCACACTCACTAGAAACTCTCAGTCCTTCGCCACATATCCCACCACGGTAATGGCTTGCAGCATTTCTCCATGGTAGGTAACGTTGCGCTAAGTTTACATACCAAAGGTATTAGTTATCTACTCTCCGTAGTATACATACATGTATTCGTTTCCACATACGTGTATAATATAACCTACGCTGGTTTCTTGGTCTCCTTTTGTCATCCTCAGCGATGCATCCGTTGACACCGTTTTAAAAGCATAGACGACTCGCAGCACCAATTTTCGCTGGTTTCTGAGCGTTAACTGTCTATATTCCTTTTCCCTCGGGGCCTTGTTGTAGAGAGGGGATGGTGGAGCATAATCGAGTTGGCACCCAAAATCCTACGCCTCCTTCATGGAACCCGTGGTACCCTTTATGCATTTTTGCGTTAATTTTTTATTTGCGATAAAAATAGGGTCCGAAATTATTTTAAAATGTTTTCATCTAGTTATTTTATCGCAAAGGGAATGAACGTTGGCTCATACTTTCACCCCTAACTTACCTATAAATTAAATTTCCGAAAAAGAAAATCGGGCAAAGTTATCGCAATAATACTGCATCATTCAATTAATGAATCCATCTAAAACAACACCTAAGGTTATTTAACGAGTTTCCCAAATTAATTTCCTTCTCAGTTCACAGAACATAATGCAACATTGGCTGACATACTTTCGTAGAAGAATACATCCACATACCTACTTAACACTTTACCTGGAGAGCTATCAGTAAGTATCATGGAAAACGCTTCTTCATTAGACTGGAATTGGAATAAAAGTAATACCCCAGCAAAGTTCAAAGCATTAAAGATTCTCTTATCCAATTCCAAAAATTGATTTCTCGCTCCGGTCGAAAAGTTTTTCAATTTTTTGGAACATTCTGAACAAAAGTTACTTAAGAACTTCTCTCTAACGGTTGGCCACGAAGACGGGCGGCGCGTACGATGATGCGGCGGGCGGGACGACCATTCGGACGGCACAGTTAGCCGGCCATGTTCAGTCACGTTCATCGCCGCGACTACTATAGTACGAGATCAAAATGCCTTTATCAACATTATCTTGATATTGCTTAAAACTAATATTATTTTGATTCAAGACAATATATGGAAGAGATTGTGGAGAAAATGAGTTGAACAGGAATCGGGGTAGAGGTGGAGAATTCTACAAGAAGTACGCGAAATACAGAATGTATCTTGAACATTTTTTTTAGCATACCAGAATGAGTGTCGAAACCCTCGATTATATTCTGATTAATATTCAACCAGAATTGGAAAAAGTCAATGCAGACATAATTTCAAGTGTCGCTGAATAATTGTTTTTGACATTAAGGTATGTATCTATCTGTATAAGGGATGACATTTAATTTGCTGAGGATATTTTGGGGAATGGTAATTCTCTAGTTTAGTTACACCAGCCGTTTTTGATGAAAACATAATTTCAGTCCCTGGTTCTTGGGTGTAGATGAAAAAAATGAGACTGAAAATGAGCGCAAACATGAAAGTTCTGAAATATTTTGCTATTTATAATAGGTTTCTATTGAATGTTTGTTTTCAAAGACTGTGCGATGTTGCCAGATTTCAATATTTCATAAGTTTTGGTGTTGATGGATATTCTTAATAGTTGAATTTGTATATATGACTTCGAACTCCACACCACCCCAAAGGGGGAGAAATTCTAGACTAGAAGGAGAGCTGCTACGCGTGGAACTGCGTATTTTCGATAATCTTTTTATATTTCTTGTATATGGCTACGTCACCATATGTATAGGATCCGGTCAATTCTGCAAATGCCGTGATAAATAGAGTGTTTATATCTTTTAAAACCCAGATAATATCAACAATATATTCTGCAACTAACACATTTGCTGGAATTTTTAATCTCATTTCTCATCAAACCTAGTGCCTATTCGGACGGAGAAACAAAAAAGGCTGGTGTAGCTAAGCTAGAGAATTACCTGGGGAATGATAGTACCCATCAATATAAACAACTCTCCCCAAAAAACATATGGTCGCAAACATAGTTTTTTTCGGAACACTCATTGCCCAAAATATGATTAGCTAGTTAAATGTCACCCTGTATATAATATGTTATTTATTTGATTGCTGTGGGTGGCCAAAGTTCCAAATAGCTGACCTAGCAAGTATTTCGGTGCAAAAAAACTAAACTAATTTGTTTACTACACTATTCGCCGCGACTGCCGCTCGACTCCGTGGCTTGCGCCTTAGTGATTCATGCCTTTGTTCCACTCACCCGCCGCGCCGCCAGTCGCCCGCCCGCTCGCTCAGTACATTTCGCCGGTCGCTTCACCATTCGCCGCTGCGCGGGGCTTGATAAGTACATTTCAATGCGTTTGTTTCAGGCGCTGGATGCTTCGCCTGTGGCCAGGCCGTAAAGTTGATAGGTTTCGCGATATAAGCGATTCAGTAGTTCAAAAAATGCGAAATATATCATTTTCGACCCCGAAAAACAACAAAAGTAAAATGTATGCTGCCAAACTTCCTAAAGATTATTTAAGCATCCATTAACAAAATCTCAAAGGATTTTAGGGGACATTGTTATTACAAAACTCTGTTTTTCGACTATTAATCAAGCGCGCGCTCAATGAATATTCTGCAAGAGCGCGAGAGAGATGCAGCCGCCAGCCGCTGCGCAGATGATCTCCCTCACACCCTGTCAAAAGTATTTTGTTAATGCATGTTTAAAACATATTTTGGGAGCTCAGCAACACTAAAATTTTCGTTTTTTCATATTATTTTTTAGGGTTGAAAATCGCACATTATGAACTTTTCAAATATTGTATCGCTTATATCTAGAAAGTTATTCACTTTACATAAAATTTATAAGCCATCCTTTTGTTCAAAGTGTCCTAAAAAATCTAGAAGCATTTTGACCGAAGTGAAAACGAATTCTTGGAATTCGTTTAAGAAATTGTAAAAAACCTTTTGAATAATACTATGCAATAAAGCCGAACCAATTCCATCAGATGTGGAGATACTGGACTAAGGGCGGATTGCACAAACATTAATACATGACGGTCACTTGGACCGATCGAAATGCAATTTGACGGAAGCTATCAAAGCTCTCTGAATACCAGTGATTTCAATTGAAATATTGAATAAAATCGTGAAAAGCGATTGTATTATAAACAAGAACACTTTTTGATTCCAACATGATGCTTTTGTACAGAAAAAATAGGACAACTTTCATGTATTTTGATTTCTCTCAATCCGTTATCCACTTAGCCAGTGGGAATGCGAGAAATAATAGGTCGATTTTCTAGCTGTTAAATTTAATAGCAGGTTTGGACATTGGTTAATGCATGGCCAATATTAAATTTGTTAAGTTCAATATACTGAGTGTTTATATGTTATCACTATAGTTACATACCTGTTGAATAGTTGCGGATTTGACTGCATTTTGCAAGAAAGTAGAATATAAAATACATGCCAACCAATTCCTCATCTTCCTTTACACCATAATAGTAATCATTTATTAATTTATGGGTTAATGAATTTCTTCAAAGCAATAAAAACATTTTGTCCTCTCCATCCTAGAACACAGGTAATATGTGTAAGATGTGTCAATCCCTACATCTCCGTGATGCATAATGCAATTATTATGGACATAGACAAAAAATTATGAAACATTTCTCACAAATAATGTCTTCTAACTCCAAAAATCACAAACAATAATAATGTTTCTTTCTTTTGACTGGCGGGATATCTATCTGTCACTCGCAGGGTAGCCAAGCCAGTGGACCTTCTTCATAGTTTACTATCCTGATTATGATCATATTTGCCTGATGTGTTGTATCATCAAATTGATGAACAAATATAAGAAAGCTCTGATATATCTACGTACAGCGGATTTTTCATGAAAATTTACTAGGTGTCATGATTATAACCATCTTTGGTAGATTGTTCGATCCGGAATGCGAAAGGTCTCCTATTTATGAAAATATTTTTGGTATCATCTAACCGTTGCAATCTGTGCACAAAAACTGTGACATGATTTATAGCATAATCCGCTGCTCTATCAACACAAATTCAACACACAGGTCGCCTAGCCATTGGGATGCAGTGGTCGGGATGAATATCACGGCAGCAACTGATGATTTGGGCATGTCTGGTAACAACATATAAATTGAAACTCGCTAACTTCACAAATTTTAAGATTTTGTACAATTTCTTTGAAAAGGATGACAGATATGTGTGATTTGGCAAGGTAATGTCGCAGCCAATTGGCAGTCGGTCTTTCTGGACGCTGGCCAAACAGATTGAAAAGAACTTCTCACACAGTAGCCTTCAACTACTTACGCGTCAGGATGGAACGATTGTAACCGACTCGAAGGCCAAGGCGGAAGTACTTGCCAAGATCTTTGCTGCCAACTCCACTATGGACACCCCAAACAAAGTTTCTGGTCCGGACTTGATTCCTGCCATTGTACTGAAGAGGTGTGCAGGGCAGCTTGCTCCAGTTTTTCGCGTCTCTTCCAGATAGATATCTTATGAATCCGACACCTTCCCAGAAAACTGTAAATTTTCTCCTGTCCAACCCATCCCAAAAAAAACAGGATCTAAAACCGACCCTTACAACTACAGGCCTATAGCTCTGCTTTCTGTTATAAGTAAGGTGATGAGAGGTGCATAAATCGCGAGCTTCTGGACTACATCGAACCTATCGGCTTCATTAGCGACAGGTAGTATGGTTTCCGGTACCAGAAAATCCCCAGAAAATATATAAACAACCAACAGTCAAGCGAGTCAAAAATCTTTCGATAGCAAGTATCGAGAACCACAGGCTTCAGGGGTGCGGGGGAAAGTGGAAAATCTCTGACATGTGAGGCAACTTGAAGTGAGATGGGATTATAGCTGAGAAAGTGGCCAAAATAGAAGCTATTGAAATTAGCCCTGCATGGTCTAAACTGTTAAATATTACGAAGCTGTTCAATGGCGTTTTCTTTCAGTGAAACCAGTGTTGGATAATCCTTTTTTTTATACTCCAACTACCACGAAGGTCTAAGGCCTAAACACCCATTGGGTACCGTGGGGCTATGGGGTCAATTTAAATTAAAATGAAACGATGGTTGCCTTATATTTTATTTTGGTCTCAGTTATAGCACTTCTTTGTCTGGAGCAGTTTCGAAAAGATACCAAAAGCAATATGAGTTTTAAGGCTCCCTGGTACCCCTATTCCCATGTAGAATAAACAATCATAGTTCTGTTATTATCCATTAACTTTATAAGCTATAAATAAGCAATATGGAAGCTTTGCATCTTTCAAAATTGTTTGTTCTGGAAAAATTAAGAATCTTGTATAAGCAATCTGTTTTTTAGAAAAAAAAGAAAAAACTTGGAGATACAAAATTGTATTTAAGCTTTTGCAAACAAAATTGAGATTTCTGTATAATTATTGTTGTTAAAAAATTTAACTGTGAACAATAGTTCTTTGAATTAACATTCGTTTTTGATAACATCATCCCTTGAGTAATCAAAACAGTTTTTATCAAGATACCAAATAAACATCAAAATCAGTCACTTTCGTCAAGCGTAATCATGAATAATTATTATTTACCCAACTCGTGAGGTTTGTGTGAGTCTATGTACACGTGCTTTGGAATAATCTTATTGATACTTCGTTAAAAGCATTCAGTAATTATACTGCATACAGGTTTCATCCATATATGATAAACATGGTAAATACAAGCGTCATTTCCACCAAAGTAGGCAAAGGCGAAAAATCAAGTAAATCCTTGCTGTGAGATGAGCAATGAATGCTGGTTGATCAAGTCAAGACTTAATCTAAGTCAGAAGTAGACTCTCAAAGCAGGGTGATTAAAAAAGTCAATACCAACTGTCACAGTAAATATTCGTTCTTACGAATGATCAAACTCGGATTGAGGCATTAATTTTCGATAAACTGCCGGTTTTTATCAATCAACTGCATGCCAAGACGCTATGAAAACTGCTAGAGGCTAGGGAACAAATGTTGTAATCGTGTAACTTCGAATTTGAAGAGTCTTTTTGAAGATTTATCACTGTTTACCGTGACGCGACAATATTGATTGCAGAATTTTTGTTATATGAGGTCATGGTTAGAATAATGATATAGAGGAAAGATGCGCATCGTCACCCTTCACCCCACGCAGTAACTCCAGGAAACTTCGCAAAGCACATCACCAATGGAACAGACTCGCCTGCGTACTCAACTAACTCGCATGTTGTACACACGTCTCAACAGGTGAGAAATACACAGGTTCATCACTTCCACCATCATGCGATATACTTTAGGCAATAGTTTATGAGAATCACCTATTGTAAACAGAATACCTCCATCAACATTTCACAGTCCACCACAATATACAACAGTCATTGGGACAGACCAACATGACTTGATGACGCATACTCAAGACCCCTTGAGGGATTGCTGCAAGAGAGCCTGCAGGGATTCTACGCACCTATTAGCCATATTTCACACATCATAGGTTTCCACGTACAATTGTCTTTAAAACAGAATGATTTAGATCTGTTTTCGTTAAGTGTCTCCTTCTGCTATCAGGGCTCAGCACCCGGCGTTACGGTCGGCTTGATTGTTCTGCTCGTATTGTGGCGGTGCTTCGTTGGGCTATGCCGCGTCTGACGATATTGGAAGGAGCCGTTGAAAGATGGACGATAACTACCGGTAAGGTAGGGAAAGAGTGTATATGGACTAATTGTAGGGGCCTGTTTGAGTAACTTGGTCTGATTAATTTCTCTATTGTACATGTTTGTAATTTTTTTTTCTCAGAGTGTTTAACTTGTGCTGAGTTAACCTACCATTTTTCCAAAAGTCTGGCTAGCTATATTATACACTAGGCGAGCTGGCTCTTGTGTATTTATTTATTTATACATTATTGCCCAACAGAACTATTCCAATTTAAGGACAATATCATGATAACTTTACTTATAATTCATACATGTAATGTATACCTAAAACTAATTTAAAAAATAGAACTAGCTATTATAATAGTACCTGAAATTCGACACGATCTTACTGATACAATCAAAATTAATGTCAGAACTGTCTGCTATGGAATTATAATTGTTGCATATAGAATGTAGCGGAGAATAAAATAATACATTTGTACGGGAGGTACTGCAGTAGAAAGTTAGAGTTCTTCTCGTATTTAACCGTGGAATATAGAAATTAAACCTCTGGAGAAGTTCTGGTGCATCCACTCTGTCGTGCAAAAGCTTATGAAGGAATGATAGGCCAGCAGTGGAACGTCTTAACTGTAGAGACTCTAGTTCAAAACGACGCAGCAGAACAAATTGAGAGACCCCCCTTTCTGGATACGTGCCATCGATTTGATAAACACAGAATTTAAGAAATTTCCTCTGCACATTTTCTAAGATGCTTATATAATACGCATAGAAAGGGTTCCATATCAAACAGGCATACTCAAGTTTTGGTCACACCAGTGAAATAAAAAGAGCTTTTAGTGCCGCTTCGTTGGAAAAAGATCGGCAGTTGCGCATTATGAAACCCAGAATCCGTGTCGCTTCGGAAGTGACGCGTGCTACATGGACAGAAAAGTCCAATCTACAGGAAAATGTTACACCAAGATCTTTAGTCTCTGTTGTTCTCTCCAAAACCGCATTATTTATGGAGTAATCAAACATAATCGGGTTCATTTTACGACAATATGAACATACTTTACATTTGGAAATATTTAAGAAGAGAATATTATTGTCGCACCACTGTCTGATGGTATGCAGATCGTCCTGAAGGGAAATACAGCTCTCCAAATTTGTAATTTTGGTGTAGATTTTCAGAGCATCAGCAAATAGTAGACATTCACACTTTAGTGAAGCGACTAGGTTATTTATGAAGAATAAAAACAGCAAGGGACCTAGATTTGAACCTTGCGGTACTCCAGAGGGAACAGTATAATTTGCTGAAGAATAACCATTATAGTAAACATATTGCATCCTATTAGAAAGATATGAGCTTAAAAGACCGACTAACGAGTCACTAAGGCCGAAATAATGAAGGCTATCCACAAGAAGATGATGGTTTAATTTATCGAAAGCCTTGCTGAAATCCATGTAAATAACATCGACTTGTTGTTTCTTGTCTAACGATTCTGCTATATACTGCGTAATTGTCATTAAATTTGACGTAGTGGATCTACCTTTGATGAAACCATGTTGTGATGGAGTGATTAGGCTTTTAACGTTCTCGAAGATAAAGGAGTAAATGGCCATTTCAAAAGCCTTTGCAAAGTTGTTCAAAATGCTTATAGCTCTATAGTTGAGTACATCAGATTTATCACCATCTTTCAGGACCGGACACACCTTAGCTATCTTCCAAACATCAGGAAAAATTCCACTATTTAATATAGCATTGACAATTATCAGCATCGACTTGACGAAAACATGAGCACAATCTTTAATAATAAAACTAGGTATTTGATCTCTACCAGACGTAAGTTTATTTTGAAGCTTAGAGAGAGACTTCAGTACATCAGCTTCGGTTAATTCCTCTAGATAAATACATGGTGTTGAAGTGACACTATCTAAAGAAGAGGGAATATTTCGAGGAGTATCATACACACTCTTAAAATACTTAGTCGGCAAATGCATCAATAACACCTTGTGGAGTATTGAATACGTTGCCGTTGAACTGGACTTGGCCTGGTATTCTGCTACAGTCTCTCTTATTCCGAATGTATGACCAGAACTTCTTCGGGTCGTTGATTATACTGTCCTCAACCGACGACAAGTACTCACTGTAAGCAACTCTAACTCGCCCCTTTATGATTCTGCGCAATCTAGAAAATTCATTGTAATGGTAAACATTGCTTGTTCTCTTATATTTTCTGTAGTAATAATCCTTCAAATTTATGTTACTTATAATTTCTCCAGTATACCAAGGAGGATACCTGAATTTGCAGGTGTTGGTATATTTAGGAACATAAATATCAAATATTGAAAAAATTTTAACATAAAATGTATCGCATAGTTCATTAACATCAGTAATTTTACGTAAAAAGGACCAGTCAATATAACTCAAAGCATTATAAGCCAACATAGGACGCCTTCTTGAAGTTATACATCAATGATGTAGGTTCAGTATTTGGGGACAAGTTAGAGCTACTAGACAGCTGTATGGTAGGATACTTAAAGGTGGATGGTGAGGATCTACTTGATTTACAATAGAAATATCTTCCCGTGAAATAATACATGGTACACTTTCAGTGCTTATGACTAAATCCAGCAATCGCCCCAGCGCATTTAATATCAGGTTAGATTGGATGGTGTTGGTAAGATCTAAAAAATTAGATAGCGTTGTATATATATAATAACCGGGGGCATTAAAATCGCCAAGTATCAAAACGTTGGGCTGATTGATTATTAACGTACTCATGTGTGACAAAAAACTTTCGTAAGTGTCATTAGAAGTGTCTGGTGGAATATAAATAACATAAACAAACAGAGTGAGTGGTAGCTTGCACTTAGTCGCAACTATGTCAATGGAACGATAATCAGTAGAAAAATCTAAAAAAACATGCTCTGCCAGACAACTAGTTTTACATGCCAACAATACACCCCCACCAGACAATTTATTTGTTCTTACAAAATCACGGTCACTACGAAACACACTGTAGTTTCCAGGAAAAAATTCAGAGTCACGTACTTTGTCGGACAGCCTAAGTTTCTGTTAAACCAATTAGATCATATTCATTCAAGGTTGCCGATGAAAATAAATCATCATTTTTCGAATTCAAGCCCCTAACATTCTGATAATATGATCGAAGTTCAGCGCTGCTGGGTCTATTCAGTTTAAATTAGCAACAGTTTTTAGAAGACCATTTACATATTTGATTCTGATGTTCTTCTCACCTGCAGCAATCCTCTGATCCAGTTCATGTTTGACTTTTCTATAAAATTCCTGCTGTTTTGGAGTTCTGTCAGTAGACATACTTATTCTTGTATTCCTGTTACCGGATCTACGAGTAAGTTTAGCAGTGTAGAGGATGTCCAGTGGTTCCTAACGGAAGGCCGGCGAGAGACAGGAACTGACCTAGACAAGTGCATTTCGCGGACGCTAATGGCCACCAATGCCGACGCCGCGGTCTGTTAAATTGTAAATTGTCGCTGGGCTTGTCTAGGCTAGCCGATCCTGATATTACGATATTACTGTTATTAGCGTAGTGGCGAGGCGACGTTGCGCACCGCAGAGTTCCAGTGCTGGCCTGTTAG
Source organism: Acanthoscelides obtectus (assembly GCA_963669975.1). Lineage (NCBI taxonomy): Eukaryota > Metazoa > Arthropoda > Insecta > Coleoptera > Chrysomelidae > Acanthoscelides > Acanthoscelides obtectus. The sequence goes on from CAVLJG010000003.1 coordinate 75,508,785, forward strand.
CAGTTCACGTGTTACATTTTTTCTGTGATCGGACGAACGGAAGTTGAAAGAAACCAGTAGAAGAATCCCGGACATAGCGATTGTCCCCATGATTCCTATACCATGAGTCGGACATCGTAACCAAACAGATACACATAAATATGCTTCTACCTTTCTTTAATTCGCTATGTGAGAAGTTGGTGGTGGGGACCGTCAAATCAATCGCAGCGCAGAATTGATAGCTCCCGGCGTGTCCAGAACAATTATGGTTACTAGGTTACCACTAGGCTATCATCGCGAATACAACGAATAGCAGACTGTTTCGTTAGCTAACAGACGACAAATTGTGCCTTCCTATGAAATATGTACATATATTGCAATATAAATATTGTTTTACGCCGTATCGATGTTCGGCTTTCTGGGATACGTAGCATATGTCTATATAATAATGTCATATGTACTTTAATAGTCACACAAATCATGTGGATTGAATCCGTATTTTTGATAGACAGCAAAAGGTGGTTCCAAAGTGGTTTACCTACCCTAACTTTAATTGACACTTGCAGAAGCAAATCAAGGATCTTGGTGTGAAAAAGAGATTAGCCCTCAATTAATTTATACAAACTGCGATTCTGTAAAAGTAACCTCTGTAATATTATGCTGTCGCTGATGCCATGAACGTTTCGAATTGTTTGCAGTCTATTTTGGTATAAAATTAGGCTCTTCGCCATTTGTGATATGCATTAGCTTTTCACGATGTTAGTACCCATTTTACCAGGATTCCGGCCAGCGGTTTGTATATGTACTAAATAGTTACAACCAACAAAGAAATGCTGCTTATTCTTTGAAGACGTATAAATGTAGAATCAATTCGGACATTTTTCTTAAGTCTATATTCATTAACATCTAACTTTGTCCTGTTCTCCCCTATATCAACAATTCCGTACGTTTGGATAATGCAAACCTGTTAATTTGCCCGATAAATCTGGTTTTCTGGGTAATTCAGTCAGATCCATGTATTCCAGATAATAATAGATGCATCTATGCTAATAATCTTTCAAAACTAAGCCATCTATCTGCATCTGGGCGACCTTCACAGCATAGCCCGTTTTCATTTTGTCTGACCGCTCTTCTTGGAACTATTACATAATAGGTCTGGCCAAACTAATAGACAATGTACCTCTATTATTATGTAATAGTACAACTCAAAGAATTGAACAGCATTTGGAAAGTTACTCCTGAAGCTCTGTTGTATAATTAGTTACAAGACTTACTATCAATTTTATTTTCTACAAACTCTTGTTATTCAGATCAATGTGTCATTCCGACGGTGCTTCAAATAGAAATTGAAACGCGTCAAGCAATCTAACAAAAATTCCTAATCAAAAATAACTGATCACAGGATGACTTATTTATCACCCAAAAATATTTGAGTGGCCCAGACAGTGTCCTAGGTCAGACTAAAGTCATAATTACGTTTTAATTGTTTAAAAAGCAAAACTCACGTTATTTGCAGCAGTCATTGCACTTTTTTCAAATTGAATGTTTTCCATGGCGATGGCGAGACGACTGTATAAATATGTTAGGGGGCAGTAGCGTGCGTTCGGGCGGTGAATTAAAGGAACTACTTTGACTTTGATTAGTTTTTATAGTGACAAGGACGTGAAGGATGAATTCTATAATAAAACTAGGTTAAGGTTAAATTACAAACACGTCAATTTTAACGAAAGTGTTTAAGACTTTGCAGTGCCCCTTCTACGTAAATAGCCTTATGAACTCATAAGTCAAATTTTATGATATTTCTGAATGTATCTAATGTCGCGGAGAAAAACTTATAGTCCCATCATGTATCACTTGTCCTTTGCAATAAAAACTAAAAATTAGGAAATACTAAAAAATATGGCTCTTTAATTTTATGAGAATCATTTGTAGTGGAAGATATTTATAATTTAGCGACGGCGCCGGGTAAGTTCAACATATAAAACAACGTTTTTGTAATGTTCCAAGATCATACATATCACTTGCAGATAAGCTTTATTTATATAAATCATTGGATAAGTCTCAAAAATATCATGCAACAAGTTGAGAAATGTTCATTCAAGATAAAAAAAACCATCCAGTGGCCCGCAATTTTACTGAATTTTGAAATAAGATCTGAATACACAAATTCACATTCCGATATCCTTAACAATACTATCGTCGTTATACTCGTATCAATAACTGATTAATGCTATATAAAAGTTAGGCTTTGAGTAATCATGCTTGTGACTGGAATCCTCCATGCTTGACTGGCCCAGTTTCCTATAGATTCCAAATCGAAAATTATCGTCTTGTGTGCCGCTAGCAACGTGTCATGCAGCGCTACTGACTGTTCCGCAAACTTTGCATGAAACCAGATTCAATTTTAATTCAGTGTTGCGTAAAAACTGACCTCGCTCAATGTCACGTTCCAAAATAGCCGGACTTCTAGAAATGCCCATACACTTTCGGTTTCTAAGCAAATGGAGAGTGAGAGAGTCGTTTGAATCACACGTGATGTATCATTACGGCAGCTATTTCAGTTTTCCTTGTAGGCAGTGCCGGATTTAATGACAAAGACGTAATACTTTAGTCAAAATTATATGTGGCAAAGAGTTTAAAGCGAAAAAAGATAAGGAGGAGTGTAAAGGTGACAATTCTGCCGATTACTTAGGTGAAAGCACATGATGAGTATTCATCTGACATTGAAGGATATAAAAAAATTGAAAAACGTATTAGTGTGCTTTCTAAGTGCAGCGTTTTTGTAGCATATTTCTAAGGTCTACGGACATACAGGAAGGAAACTATCTATTTTTCATGAAATGCATCCCGCGCTGCTATGGTAGGATACACATAACGAACGACCGAGGGATTTTAATCGATAAGCCGAATTTTTGGAGAGAAGTAAAGTTCATACATAGGCCCGAAATTGCTTCGTTTTAAAATTGGATGTCCAACTTTTTTGACAAATCCGTTTTCTCAAGAAGTCCTATTTACCTTTCAAGCGTTATTTAGCAGAAGAAGACATTTAAACAAACTCATTTAAGAAAAATGCTCTATAACAACCACTTCATTGCTTCATCGCTATCTATGCCGCCAGATTCAAAATAATCCAATGAATTCTTCTCTTTGGACTTTGGGGTTTTATTGACGCGGTTTTCTTATTTGATTCAGTATATTCTTTTTTGATAAGTTTATACGTACTCAATTTTAACAGATCTAATAATAGTAAGTTGTTTGCTTTGGTACAGTTCATGGTTGCTTTGATTAGAGAGTTTTATTTTTGGTAAATACAAGCAATCTATAAAACCAAAATTGGTGTTAAAATTAATCCATCTTGAAAATATTAAGCACTAGTGAATTGGATAGCTCTAAAGAGATGTCCAGTGGCGATATTCCACGGAATTCCGAATCAGAAATCGCACAAAAATTAAGCTACAATTCTCTCCAGATTTTCTCTAGGACTTCTACTGTAACGCATAGTAAAGCTACTTTGTAATTAGGTTGTATCCCACATGATTTCAAGGTCTATTTTCCAAATCCTCTATAATAATAATAATAATAATAATAATAAAAATAATAATAATATTTATTTGCCCCTTGAACATAAATTGAAAAATGAGTAAATAAATATGAAAGAAGGGTCCATAGGAGGCGCTGCCTGTATATTCAGCAGGGCTAATCCTGCGCGATATGTACAACACATAATATATACCTTAATTAAATTCAATATATCTGTCAAAATAATAAAATAGCCCAGAGTGATATCTAGTACCAGAATCGACCACTGCGAGAAATCAGCAAGCTGTCTGTTGGAACTGTATCCCACTTCGCATTGTCAGCCGGGTGGCCACTGTGGCCGCTAGATGCTGCCGATTCTGGTGCTATAGTAGATACAATCTACTCGCCATTGAAAAAACTAGTAATATAGCTTTCGTTCGACTAACCATGGATACCTGTTTCGTGCTATTTGGCAACACCTCAGCATGGTCTAGGCTTGGTCTCAGGTAGGAATCCAGAGTATGAGCTACATTGAAATAAGCCTCGTTCATGCTGAGGAGTTGGCAAAATAGCACGAAACGGTTGTCAATGGATAGATGCCTGTATATTACTAGTTTAAATATATATGGTTTATCCACATTCAAGTTCTTGCAATTTAACTAATCATTGACAAGAAGAATTTGATTAAGTATTCGGGTTATGATTATTTTCCTCTTATTCAATTACGGAAATTTTTCATAAAACATATCAAACTATTCCTTGCAGTTGTGAGGCACTGTAGATTACTCGATGGCGCGACGGTATTATTTTGGAAAGATTCCACTCCATATTGTCAAGTGTGTCATAAGTTTCTGCCATATAAGCATTTACTTTAGCATCTAAGCGATATACATATATCCGTTATCAACCACGGTGTTTGCATTGAAACAGATAACAATATTATGATTGTTAAGGTCAGTTTTATGCCAACATTTGTTACAAAAATATTTGTCAGTGCATGCTCCAAAGATTTGATACCTCAAGAGATAAAGAAATATCTTAACGATGTTCCTTATTCAAGGTTGTACGATTTAAGCGACATCCTCAAAAATAACGATTTCGTCATTCATTAGATAAAAACTGATGCAAAAACAAAAACATAAAGGTGAAGTATTTGCACTACTTGCTTCTAAATTATATTAGAGTTACGCCTCGTTCATTCAATTTAGAGACTGCAAATATCAAATGAGCGAAGAAGTTAATACACCAAAGAACAAAGGTTCAAAACATACAAATCGAATTTAATAGAATGCGCAATAGCTAAAAGAAATGTTATTTTTAACTTGGTACAGTCTATTTATGGGTTAATACTTGCATTAAATTGCACTTTATGCTAAAAAAATACGTTTACATGATACTTTTGATATGAAAGTGGAAAATTTTTGAGAAACTATATTCATGTTGGTCATATCATAAAAGTTCCGTTATATACGAATATCATGTCTTAAATGTTTGAGTACCAGTACAGCGGAAATCTCGAAACTGGAAATACTTCAGACCAAAATATGTGAATTAACCTGAACATACCTCAGTCCAAAAGTTGATAGTTTGCGAGATACATTGTGTCAAAGTTAAAATTTTATTTTTTATTTTTCCTTATTGCTTGATAAGTATTTCAGATTTTGGCATAAAGCTCGGTATAGAGAGGTTCTCTAGTATGAGAAACAAGAATCCTTTATTTTTTATGGTCAAACTTCTAGACGGCGCCACTTACAGCACTATTTCGGTAAATAACTTCATAACTCATCATCATAACTTTTTTGTGCTACCCTGTATACAACTGACAGAAAAATCTTATTTTCTCGTATTTCCACAACAAAAAAGGTTTACTTATTAGAAGTGTATAAATTTTTTTATAACATAATAATCAAGTTGTTTTGGATAATATCCGAGTAGCGTTGCTATGGTTTCTAAAGTTTGTCATAATATTGCTTTTAACTTCATGAATAATTTTAAGTTGACAATAAGTTGTTAAACATCATGGAGTGTACGTTATGCATTTAATGTACGGATTGGCAAGATGTAATGCTTTAAAAGCACGAAGATTGTACGCTGACAGATTCCCTTATATACACCTGCCTAATTCAAAGACTTTCCAACGAATCGATCAGCGGTTACGAGAAACTGATAATAAATTATTAAAGCCTTATTTTGAGTAGTAAAAACCATTTGGATTTTAAGTAGTTTTGCTCAAAATATGGGCCGACATAGTCTAGCACCCAGAACTGTACGTACAGCTGAAGTTGAAGAAAGTGTTTTAGATGCTGTCTTTGAAAATCCTACAGTTGGGGTTAGGAATATAGCTCGAGAATTTCAAGTTTCCAAATGTACAGTAAATACCATTTCTCAAAAGTAACTGGTCTATCCATACCACCTGCAAAAAGTACATGGTTTAAGCGAGGATAATGTACCGCAGAGGTAGAGTTTTGTGCATGGCTCTTAAGGAAGTTTAACCAGGACAATGGTTTTACTTCGTTCATATTATTTTCGGACGAATCAGGATTTGGAAGGGATTGGCCCATTAACTCGCATAATCTTCACATTTATGCAGACGAAAATCCTCATGCAATAATACAAACACCAAGTACAATTTCAAATTAATTTATGGGTAGGAATAATTGGAAAATATTTAATAAGACCCGTTGAGTTACCACCTAGACAATTTCTCGAAGAACAATTAGCCACTCTGCTGGAAGATCTTCTATTACAAACACGCATGAATATGCAGTTTATGCACGAGTGCGCTACACCTCATTTTAGTATATTAGTTAGAGAGTACCTAATTAGAGTTTATCCAGAGCAGTGGATAGGCCGGTCAGAACCTGTATCGTGGCCGGCTAGATCACCAGATTTAGATCCTATGGATTTCTTCTACTGGGGTATTTTAAAACGACGCGTTTACAATACGCCATTGGAAACTGCAGATGATCTTCGACAAAGAATTTTTCACCATAGCCAGGAAATGAAAAATAACATCCAAATGCTTTGGAGAGTGCAGCAAGGATTAGTTCGTCGAGCTCGAGAGTCCTTTTAGGCAAGGTGGTGCTCATTTTGAACCATTTTTGTAGTTATTAGTTCCGTTTATTAGTTTTGTTACCATCCTCATTTGTTATTGTTAAAAACCATAGCAACGCTACTCATTTATTATCCAAAGCAACTTGATTATTATGTTATAAAAATGTTTTATCATCATTTTACAAATAATGCATTGAAACTTTTAAAAACAAATATTTCGAAAACTATTAGCTTTAGATACTTCTAACAAGTAAACCTTATTTGTTGTGGAAATACGAGAAAATAAGATTTTTTGGTCAGTTGTTGTATACAGGGTAGCACAAAGAGTTATGATAAGTTATTTACCGAAAAGGTGCTGTAAGTGTCGCGCTCTAGAAGTTTGGCCATAAAAAATAACGGATTCTTGTTTCTCATACTTTCGGTGGGGGCCCATAGGTTTTGGAGGAGAGGGAGAAACTGCCCCATCTAAACTTCGCGAATATGCTAATATGTATAGTATGCGATTATATCGACCTCCATCCCAGAGCCTCAATGACTGCATTTTTCAAAATGTTATTATACTGGGTGATGTCAATGTAAACTTATTAGAACCTGCAAACCCTCATCTTCATGACTATAGACTTATGGCTTCACATAATTGGTTCCATCACCAACACAATTTTTTAGGACTTTTCGAATTGGTAGGTTTTCAAAACATGGCAAAACAGTAATTTACCACACAGAGATCTTGGAAACAGTGTCTATGTGCTTTTCCGAGGCAAGCAAAGCACCTAATATTTTACTTTTGGGACTCCTACAGCAGAAAAAAAATCATTTTTTTGAGTGGTGAAGATATTGGAGGAAAGACGAAATTCAATGAATCTCGCTAGGTTTATTTTCCTGCTTCTAAGGGGTAAATTGCAGTCCTTTCTATATGTTTTGTAAAAATACACATCACGTCGGTTATATAAATGGCTAATAAATCTTAAAAACGAGACGAACATAAAAATGACACAGCGTCGCTGGATAATTTTTGGACCTCGGCCTTTAGTCGCAGTTAGTTTCAAGCTCAACAATACTTTCTTGATATATACGCGACGAATCGGTACTATGAGATCATTACCTTTGCGGGAAAAAATCACCTCAAACAATGTTCGTTCATTATGGTGTATCCTTAGAAACTGAAGGTTCTAATTTATTCGCCAGTTCATGGAGCAGTGATCACGTTTGGCGCTCGCCAAATAAACTGAATCATCTCCCTCAATAACAAGCACATACCTAATATATTTTTAAATGTGATATATGACTGATTCTTTCACTGTTATCTTTTATAGGCAAATAAATGAATGCTCGCCAGTCACTTGAGTACAATCGACTTTCATCTCAACAAAAAAGTAGCTGAAAACTAACCTGCATCAACATTAAACCTGTTACTGTGCTCATAAACAAAATAGGAAAATAAAAGTATATTCAGGATGCTACACGTATTTAAAAATATACTGCGATATGGCAGGGTTTATAATCTGATGCGATTTTATTTTTAAATTCAGCCAGCAACGAGAATTCTATTTCAAATGAAATCAGTCCAAAGATTCGCTATGCAAAAACACGATTATGCTCATGATTTAGGTTGCACAACATAAATCGTACAGCAGTATAAATAGACACAAGTCCCTTGGTATGCTCTTTTTTGTTATTTTGTTGTAGAAAGCTTCACTCTGTTGTGTAACTGCTAGAAATGTTGATATGGCAAACTGGAAACTGGTGCTAAAAGCTAGAAAGATTTCTATACTTTCAGATCTACAGTTTATACGTACATAATAATTAATCTTTTCAAATTCCTATATACGAGTTTTTTACGAATTTGGGTACATTTTAGTACCACCTGATATTCGTGTGGTTTTATATATACTGGACCGACAGAAAATCATTGATGTCCGGTATTTAATGTGTACGGGCGAAATAGAAAGAGAAACATGTACCTACAAATGTATTTTAGAGCGAGAGAACAAATGAACTATCCACATATTTTTTATCTCATATATCTTAGATACGAGACCTCAATGATTTTCTGGCAGTCCTGTGTATTAACATAAAATCTATATTTTATCAAACTCACTTGTGGCAAAGGGTTGGTAGAACTGTTGTGACATATGGTTGGGCGGCCTCTGTCCATGGTGTGATGGTGAAGACCATGAAAGGGGGTGTCTGGAAAACAGTGTACCAACGGAGGAGTGTATAGACGGCTGTAACCTAGCCTTTAGCTCATCTGTTGACGTATGACCACTAGATGAGCTGTCCACGTCTGACACTCCTGAATCTGCTGGGCTAGGCGGCAAAGACCCTGCAACAAAAAGATTCCTCACTTCACACAAAACTGCTAAATTAGAGGAGTACAACTGTCTTAATATTTACCTACTGATAAACATCTATGTCAATCTTACACCATATATACAAGGCTAAATGAGCACTTTCGATCACCCTCAGTGATATTTGAAAAAGTTTGCGATTAGATCATGCAGCTATTGAATAGTATTGGCGAATCCTTTTACAACTATCAAAAATGACCACGGCCACACATATTCTTCAGTTTGCTTCGTATGATGATTTTTTGAGCTTTAACTCGCAATTTTTCTTTATCTTCGTAGCTATATTGGTAATCAGATTGTTTTTGTTGTTTTGAAAAAACATCCAATTCTGACACTGTCTTCCAGATTAGATGACTTTTCAATAGAACATTTGTAATCCGAATGTGTTGTACTTTTATTTTCATTTGCCACTATCCCACAATTGTGATAATTTTGTTTATAAGCAGTTTTTATTCTGTATTCTCTGACATCAAGTGGCATATACGGCGTAATGAGTTTGATAAATATCTTGGGTGTGAGGAAGTGTTTGAAACACTGATCTGAAAAGTTCTCGAAGATAACCCTTACTCCAGAGTAGTTCTTTTCCCTTTTGAAAAATGGTCTATTCTGTAGTTCCCCGCCTTCAATATTCGAGATCGATACTCATTAACATGACAAATGAAATTGGAGTTGTGTAGGACTCATATTCCTATATCAAGGACAATCTATTTTTGACCCTAATGCCAGATTTTACTCTCCGATGATCAACATTTACTCCAGTGAGCAAATCCGACTTGTACTGTTTTTCAACTCAAGCAAAAAAAAGGTGAGAAATTGGCGAAATTATACGTAAAAACCAAGACAAGATTATTCATTAAGTATAACAAAACTATTTAGGAATCCTCTTCGACCTCGGTGGTACACCAGGAAGTAACATGATAATGAAATTCTAAGGTTTCTCCTGTTATATGTTGCATCACCTTTCCGATATCATCAATCGTTTTCTTATTTATTAGAACAGGTGATTTATAAGCCTATTCAGTGAGAAGGGCCGGATTTGCATTATTCTGTTTCAGAAGCTTAAAAGTGAATGAAGATAAACCATGTACTCCCATGTCGTGACGTAACCAGGGGTGTCACTATCATATAGAAACTGCCTATATTTCGAAATGCTAAACGTTTCTACTCTAGCATTGTTTTCGCCTATCGAAGTGCAAGTAGTTTTCTTGTAGTGTAAAGACCGCCAATTTTTGAAGTCAACTATGTCAGCTGGTCGAATTTGCTGAACAGTGAATGGTGACGTTTTTCTTGCGGACCGAATAATCTCATCGTAGAACAGTACCAAAATCACGGTCGCACAGGAAAACAGTGATTTTTTTTAAATACGGTCCATTGTGTGGTTACGTCAGTGAATTGAATAACAGTACAAGTCCGGATTAGAACTGTTTTTCCGCTAAGTGACAAGTAGCATGTTCGCGTCTACAATAGAACGGAATGTACTCGTACAACCTACTGTTTGTACGCTCAGTCGATAGAAAAGCGATTGGCTATCCTAACTAAAAGTGTCAAATTTTAAACCTGTACTGTTTTTCAACTCATCAATTCAAATATAGTCGACTTCATTTAAGAAATCTCTCAAATTAGCGAAAAATTATACGATTTGTGTAAGAAGGGAGAGGTCCGTAGAGAGAGAGATTATAGAGGAATCCACAAATTACATGTAGAAATTCTTCATAAATGACCTAGTTCAGCTCGGAAAACCTACTGTTTTATTTGATTCCGGAAGCAATGTATGCTCTAGGGCAGGGCTGTCCAACTTAATGTAGCCCAAGGGCCACTTAAAAAAAATGCAGTTTGGAGGGCCGCTTTATAAAATCTTTCTATACATTATTACTGAGTTTGTAGGAATTGTGCATATTCGGTATTTGAGAGTAATTTATACATGTGATGTATACATGACCCGTGAAGCGGGCCGCAAGAAAGGAGTTCGCGGGCCGTATGTTGGACAGCCCTGCTCTAGGGTAGCGAATTCGACCAATCAAAGAGGATTTACCCCTATTCGAAGCATGGTCCAAATTTGATATAATAATACTTGGATGACAGTAATTACTGAGTAAGTACTTTATTGAAAATGACAATGTACTTATAGAACTTTTGGAAAAATGGATATATTTTTAAAAATTGAACCGCCGTGTGTGTTCTCTTATGAAGCTGCAAGAGCGGTCTCCCGCCAGATCTGTCTGTATGAATGTATGGTTGCATAACGTCATCTGACGCCACTAGGCGGGACGATGCCAGCCGACGATTATAAGCCAGCAATATTAGTAATTGTAAACACACGGTTGTGCATATTATAAACAGTTGAGAACAAAGATTATTCCAAAGTGTAGTCAAGTGAATTGAATATTTACCAGAAGTTTAAAATTGGTTTTTGTAGGTAAGATTGGTGCCTTATAATTTCTTGATTTAATATGGAGATTAGAGGCCTTCTTACACATATTGTATAATTGTTCCCTACTTGGAGATATATTTTAGAAGAAATCCACTATATTCGTTAGATCTATTACTTCAAAAACGCCTTCTGAGTGGTCGAATAAACTACCTAAGTTCAAATTTTTATCTCCGTGAGTTAATAGTAAAATCGGGCGTAAAAGGATTAAAGAGATATTTAGTTCTCAAATGGTCAATATAATTCTCAAGATAACCTTCCTCGTGTTCTGACGGAAACAGCGAAAACTACACCTATTCACTTTTTCCTTGTCCTTAAGGTCGAAGTGTCTATAACAGAATATGCCTCGCAGACCGTATCGTCATTAGTTACGCAGCTCTTTATAGGGAGGGTAGTAAATAAACAACACACCCCTATCTGCCTGTGGAAGGGAACCTTAACCGACGAACAGGTTTTAATTCCTCCTTGGACGTCCGGTCCATCCTTTGATGTCCGGCGTGACCTTGTGACCTCTTTGCCCATTAATCATATCTATTATACCAGAGGGTCATTCCTTGCAGTCGGCCAAGCTAGGGTAAGGCTGTACGAGGTTAGGGCGGCATGTGGTGAGCTTAACTGGACGATTGGAGGAATCCAGATTATGTCGTTACCTTAGTTGACCGTTGGTTAGCAATTTTGCTTTTGATCAAAAGATATGGTGTACGTGAGAACTCCTTTCTTCTTAGTCGTCTTTTTCTCTGGATTGTCTTCCAATTTGCATACGCATTCACCACCGCCATATATGTTTTGATTTATTTGGTTGTCGCGCGAATTTTTTTGTGCGCTCAAGACCGAGTTTGTTCACAAACGGATTTTACGTGCGCCACGTTTGAAAATTTGCATAATTTCGGGGTTCCTATTCGTGTCATTGTCAAAGCAAGTGACCGTTGGAAGGTTTGACCATTTAAATATCCCTTGGGAGAAAGCAAGTGCTCTCTATTGTTCAAATTCACTGAATAACATTTTTGCTTTCTTCAAAGCTACATGGCAGTATGAAAATGGTATCAACGCAATATTTGCACAAATAATGAGTAATCAAAAAACTATTGATAGACCCAACTTTCATCAAATACATATGTCGAGTCGCTCAAGCGGATGATGATATACTATACATGTTTATCTCCATATTACCTATGATAATAGTAACAAAATAATGAATTTCTAAATCAACTGGAACCCGCGTAAAAGTTTTTTAACTTGCTTTGAAGAGAATTTTGTATTATTATGGATGTTGTACTGTAATGTTATTCAATTGACACAAATTTATTTCTTTAAAATTATCTTGTGAAAAGGTGCGCATATACTTTGCTTTAGTGTTAGTTGGTTTACCTAATTTTAATACCTTTCAGTCTCTCTTGCTTGATTTGTTATGTATAGAACACATAGGACTCTCTAATAATGACAAAGTCAAGGCAAGACACACACACATACACACTTACACAGGTTAGGAATATCCGCAGAAATAGCGATTTGAATCATTGATAAATGAAACATGCGTAAACATTAATTAGGTCGTAATTTCTTCACTCCGTTTCAACAAAGCCACATCATTCTTCGTATTCCTCAAGGCGTCCATTGTTGTCAAATATCTTCAAGATCAATTACATTGATGAACGTATTGTACTAAAGACAGCCAACTATATTTCGGCTTCCAAGAAATTATCCGAGATGAAGTGAAAAACCATCATTGTTGGCTATCTTCAGGTAGAATATTTTAATCGATAATTTTACTTCTTTCGTAGGTACTTTGCCAATGCTGCTAGATTTTGAAAACAATAGTTTATGGTAATAGATTTCGATTCAAATACTGTAAGTAAATAAAGATATCACTCTGGTGAAACGACTAATTAGTAGATCATGTTTAAGATATTTTTCAAAACATGGAATAAGTGTTTAATAAGAGTATGCTGTTCGTGAATAAATGTTCCAAAACGTCTCTTGGTGTGATAGAAACGGTAACTGAAATGGATCTCCGTGACGTCTACCAAGTCCCGCCGATAGCAGCGGCGATACTAATAGTACGTTTTTTGATGCGAAAATAGATTCGGGTTATTCACCTAACCTTCACGGCTCTCAGCATACAAGCGTCGAATGTCAAGAAAATAGAACGTAAATCGATTTTTGTCGGTCCTTAACAATACCCGGTGCTCTGATGTGCTGTACTAATGGATTGGTTTGTCCTCGTTGCTCACTGCCCCATGGACTATTTATCAATATTCTAATAGAAAACAGTGGCGTAACTCTGATAACAATGCCGATTAAACGGCAGAAGCTTCATAGCTCTAGTGTAGAGGAATAAAACAGCTTTAAGCATCACAATTTACTCACAGACTGGCAATATAATTTTCGACACTAAACATCAACCAACGGTCCATTCATCTGGTCTCAATATTACAAGGCATCAAGGAGAGACATTTTAAATGACTTCGTTACTGGTCGGAATATAACAATCTATCAGAATAGGTTTTTCTCTATTAGCAGATACATTTATTATCTAGCAATCGTGGTGCCTTGGTATTTAGACTCTGCCCTACCGTATATATATATATATATATATATATATATATATATATATATATTACAAAAAATAGGAAAATAATGGGTAAAATCCGCAAAAAGGAGGAAAGCGGATTCGAGCAGAAAATAGGATAGGTAACCCGAGCGATACGTATTTCTGCTGGTTGGCTTCATCAGGCCCGAAATGAATGCACATATGCAACTACAAAGGTAGATACACATGCTCATACATCCGCGCTAATCTATTGTGTAATATATACCTACGTTTTTTGCCACGTTTTGTCTAAAGCTTCTTTTCAGTAAAATGGTTTATCACATTATGAGAGGTGTGAGCCAGGTAGAGAGATGGAAAATATATGTCACAACAGAGCGAGTACAAGTAGCTATACAAAAGATGTGGACACCTGATTATGATAGGGATAATAAGGGCTGGACCATGCCGCCCAAAATAACGTAATAGATACCTTATTCGAGACAGCAGGTCAGAAAGATTTAGGTTGGTGACGAAAGTCCGATTAGGCCTTTTTAGTTCATAGAAGCCGATATGTGGGGTAGATGAGAGCATACAGTTTTTAAGGCCGAGCTGAAAGCAGGATAATCAAAGGAAGGTGTTTGCAACTGTCGATGTGCAGTGCTTTATATTTAGCCTCAAAGAGGCAAAGGGTGAAGTCTGATATCCAAAGCTGTCTCATATACTAATACCTTGAGTTTGACTGATGTGGTTTAACAGTGTCTATATGAAGCAGGTGGACCAGGAGGACAACAATGGGACGAGTTATAGGAACAGGGGAAATACGGACAAAATTACATATATGGACGACAAAATCGGTAGGCTATAGCAACTTTCTCGACACTGCAACACGTGACGGCAACCATATTTACAACTCCGTCAGACGTTGAGCGCCATTAACCCAGTCGCGTCGTAGTGACGACTTGGAATGTGTTCCGTGTCTACGGAAGACGGAAGTTCATTTTACAGGTGGTTTTCTTTTGTTTTCTGGCGAGTTATTTGTTGTAATTTGTGATTATTTTTATTAAAATTGATGAACTATGATTCTACTTAGTAATTGGATCGACTTGATTGCAATTATTTGATCTGGACAAAACGACATACGTATACAATGGACAAAACGACATTATGTAATTTTGTCCGTAGAGTTTCTGCTAATTAACGTGTATCATTTTTTTTTGCTGAAATGCCGCGAAACTACGGAAGAAGAACTAATCGGCAGTCTTGGAGTCAAGAATCTATGAGTAAGGATATTGAAACATGAAAGCAAAACAAAATGGGATGGGAATTGGCAGCAAAAACATGCGATCAATATAACAAAACCTTCGACTCTAACTGTAAAGGATTAGGAAGACTAAAGAAAACATTTTCAACTGAAATTGAGAAGGAGTTAGTAGAACCCATAAGGCTTTTAGAAACACGACTTGTCTTTGAATTAGCTGAAAAAAAAAATGGTATTGATTACACGTTCAACAAGGAAAAGAAACATATTGGACAAGAGTGACTCGAAGGCTTCTTGAAGAGAAACAAGGCCCCAGAGCGAACTTCTGCTACTAGAGCGCAAGCGTTTAATAAACCACAGGTAGCTAAACTTTTTCGTATTTATGAAGAGTTTTTGAAGATTCACAATTTGGGGCCTCACAGAATATATAATATGGATGAAACCCCTACAGTCCAGAAACCACAAAAAATTTTAGCTACTAAAGCCAGGAAACAAGTCGGCTGTCTCACCAGTACTAAGGGAGGTTCAAATGTGACAGTAGTGTCACCGAATGCTATCGGTTCATTTATTCTACCATGTATGATATTTCCTGGGAAGAAAATGAAAAACGAACTAGTTGATGAAGCTCCCACTGGCACTCTAGGGCTAGCACAGGAATCAGGATGGATGAACAAAGAGCTGTTTGTAAAGTGGTTAAAACACTTTCACGCACATACAAAATTTAGTAAAGATGACCCGGTTCTCTTTATTTGTGATGGCCACTCAAGTCATAAAAGCACCGAATGTTTGAGTTATGCTAAAGAAAATGGCATTCATATGTTGTGTTTACCCCCACATTGCACTCATAGAATGCAGCCCTTGGATCTCAGTATTTAAGCACCACTTAAAACTTATTTTAATCAAGAAATTTCTAAATGGCTAAAAATTCATCCAGGGCGCGTTGTTACCCATTTACAGATCGGGGATTTATTTATCGAAGCATATGGATAGGCTGCAATAGTTCAAAATGCAAGTAACGGTTTTAAAAAGACAGGAATCTGGCCTGTCAATCCTGATATTTTTCCAGACTACATGTTTGAACCTGCAGAAACCACAAATCTTCCGTTGAATCAGGAGAATATTGCAGACCGTACCCCTGAACTTTCCAACTCAAATTTGCCATCAGCTGAATGTATCAACATTTCGTTAAACCAAGAAGACCCGACTATCGATGTTGCATCTAATTTCGATCCATCAGCAACAAATGACCTTTAGCTGACATTGGAGTTATTGTTTCTGATGTGATGAACCTGGACTTAGAAACAAACGTAGGCAAGTCAAATATTGCTGAAGTGGCTGGAGCAGCATACAATGGCAGTGTGAGACCTGGTATATAAAAGCAATCACTAACATATTCAGTTGCAACTATTTCGCCAGCACCACAAGCGCAATTCATCCGAGGCCAAGGAAAAAGAAAATCGAAAGCTCTCAAAGGTGATTGGCTTTTAACTTCTACTCCAAACATGCAAGAAGTTATGGCTAAAAACAAACCAAAAGATCCATCGGCTGAAAAGAAGGGACAGGTTAAAAAGAAGTTTTTTTGATAATGATGAAAAGACCTGTATTCCTTCTTTCAAAAATGCTCCACCATCAGACAATTGATTGAGAGCATCAAGACAGACATCGTATAACTGCTCCGGTGGATGATAGCTCAGGAAGTGAAGATTTTATATACGAGACAGGAGACTGCGCTTGCATCTACTGCAATGATCTCTTCTCCCGGTCTAAGCCCGGTGAAGGTTGGTTACGATGTATGATTTGTTCTCTTTGGGCTCATGCTTCATGTGCTGATGTCCCAAAGAAGACCAAACGATTTATTTGTGAACTGTGTTCTTAAAATTTTAGTATGTCATTATGGCTGGCTGTATGTCATTTTGTCCGTACCTTATGGACAAAATGGTTTTTGTGACAGGTTATGTTCTTTCCTAATATATGTTTCATTGTAGCTCCTACTCAATTGAAAGAGTATAATGATGATAGTCAATGAACCTAAGATAAGTAAAAATTAAAGGGACAACTTACGCTAAATAAAGAAATATGATTAAAAAACAAAATACCCTGTCATTCTGTCCGTACTTCCCCTACTGGATTATACTATACAGAGCAGAAAATATATTGGGAGAAGGATGGAGAATATGAGAGTGGACACAAGCTCACTGATATATTACTTATTATTGAAACATTGTAATATAATTATACAAAAGATCGTTATCGATTTCATGATCCCTTGAAGAAGATTTGATCCAATTTCGAATACAAGATATTGAATGAAAAACTATAAAAGACTTATCTGTATTACGATTACATAATTCTTGTGAAATAACTGTTTTCTAAAACTATGTGCTGCATTATACTTACCAATATATCTTATACGACAAATTGTGGATTACAAAATAGTTTTTAAGGAAGTAGAAAATGTCATTCTTTAGATAGAAAGTACAAGTAAATACATACTAATATGGGAATTACTAAATTTTTCCATTATGATAGTTCCATTTACACAATGTCTTGTGTAATCTGGTTCAATTTCGATGACCGAAGCTGTTTTATATCAGCATTGTACAAAAAATGTACGACTGCGCATTCATATTGTATAAGAAATTGAACTAAAACTTGCCAAGAAACTGTATAGTCTTAAACAGTCTTAAGAGTAGGAAATTAGCGGCAGCTGACTGTAGGGCATACACATAACGGAATTAGCCTATTTTCCCACAGTATTATACGCAGGCGAGGAATACATATTATATCTATTTTTTAAGGGTTGATTCCAAAAACCGGACATCCCTTTCGCAGCGACACTAAAGCGGTTACTTACACTCCTAAGGAACTAGTTTGCTTGATGTAATTTTTCCGATATGGCTTTGTTATGCAATTTTCTTTCAATGAGGGGGGAGGGAGATCCACGGACCTGAATTCTATAGTTAAAAAAATAGTTGATACTGGTTTGGTTGGTTAAGAGTGACTTAGTTAGATAGTGTAGATATGACAACAAGGAAACTATTACAAAACTACTAAAATCATAATGAAGAATCGTTGAAGCTATTAGGTTCTTCAATGTACATTAGAAAGCACGGCGTACTTTGAGCCACAGCGAAACCTAAATGGAACTATACTAAGATTTCTGTTTCCAGATTTTTTCAAGGCACAAAGTATACAAATTAAAAATTAATAATAATAGTTTATCGATGTCTAAGAGGTACTATGTTGTTTGCCTTATATAGAAACAGCGAATGAGCAACAGCTACAACCTCGCTATTTGGGTTTCAAAAATAAATTACTCTTGGCGCAAATACTTTATCAGCCTTTGAGACCTTTAATCATATGTTTTAGCTTAAAGCGCAGTCGTCCAAACCAAATTACAAGCGACGGTGTATATCCGAATTCATTTATTTTTATTTTGTCATTGTTAATAATTTCCTTGTATTTGAGGAACTTGGTTCCTATATTACTCTGTACCCTATTTCAATACTTGTATGTACTTATGGTAATGTCCATTGACAAAACCATAGCAGGATAATTATCAAATACCTGCAGCATATAAAATGACCGTCTTGATGATAAGAGTTGCTATCAGCTGCCTCATGTATGGATACTGGTGTATGCAATCTGAGGCAAAATTGTAAATAGTGCACATTTTATTTTTTGATTTCTACTCACAGCACGTTTAATCAAACAATGCTTCACAGGCATCTTACCTGCCACAAAGTGGTTGCTTTCGAACCGTCGTCATTGGAGTACCTATGTGCCAGATGATCAATATCGCCGACTGATGTTTCTGGCAAACAGATTCAAAAGGGCGGGTGGCCATGGTCGTAACACAGAACCGTCATCTTGAGCAGATGTACATGTCCGATTGTACAATAATCGCGCAACCCTTCGTCACACAACACGTGCCAGAATCTGAGCATAACACCATAAATGCATAAGCTAGGGTGGATGTTGTTTACGATTCCTCAGTTTGCAATTTATACATTACTGGCCGAATGTACTTGTATCCGTCTACATTATACACAAACATTTCTCGCTGGTTCCAAATGAAGACTGAAAAAAAATTTACGTATTGCGTTATGGAAATGACAAAGAAAATCACGTGAATATAGGTATTTTTTATCTTGTACAGTTTTCAAAACAGAGCATTATTATGTAGTTGTAACTCAAAAATGGGTTAATAAGTCCACAAAGTTTTACATCTTTATCCTGTACAGTATTTCAGATTTTATGAAGTGGTATGGCTAATATTGTAGGCAACGTTGTTTTTGCCTCTCAAAACGAATAGTTATCACGTCTTCTCGTGTGTGCGTGGGGGTAAGGTACATAGCTTTTTTGGAAGTCAAACATGAGTACGTAGTAAGGTAGTATTTTGTTTAATTAGTCCTTTTCCACATCTTAGGGCCGTATCGTCAGTCGTTCGTACTTCCTTTATGGCCGCCGTGATCTCCATAGCTTTCTACTGTTCCGTCTCAGCGCTCCATTTTGATGTTATGTTCAAATATCTATTTGCATTTAACTGTTCATGCTTTTGATTTGTATCATCTGTAATATCAGCCTGAGATTTCCTACAATCCGAAGAGAAAACATAGCCTCACAATAGGAGAGCACTGACGCTGACACGGGACAGTGGGAATCTAGAAATACTCCAGCCTTTCTGAAGCAAAGAAAAGGCTGTCAAAATCAAGGAAGCCATAAAGGCGTCCTACAATTGTGGGAACGACTGACGATACAGCCATTAGTGAATAATCGAAGGAAATAGAGGCATTCATTACTAGAACATAGAAACATGCATAAGAACAAAGGAAACTCAAGTAACGCGTCATAATAATATAGATGTAGAGGAATTCATTAACTTTAGACGATGCTTTTTTTTCTTGAACACGTCCGACTTTAGAAAAAAATTACTTTTCAAATCGCTTTCCACGCGGCTGACATGTTGGTTATTATTTTAAGGATCTTAATCGAAGTGACTATACCAAATATACATGGGAATTTTTTCTTTACTGGTCGCCATTTCGCGTTGCCTAACATTGAAGTAACGAATATGTAAATAGGTCAACTTAAATAGAGCATTTTTGAACGAATTCACATAACCGAAACTCTTATAGCGACTACCCATATATCCAGAAAAATATTTTTATGCACTAGTTTATACCATATACTTTCTCTGTGGAAGTTACCGTAATGTGTGAGGTGGACATAGCATCATCATGCACAGCTGTCCACTCGATTGCGGAAGGGTATTAATGTGAGAGCGACAAACGACCCCCGTCCATCTCATTCAACCCATCTCTGCTGTCATTAGGGTTGTGTAACAGTGTCAGCGCGCCAGGTTGTCGACGCCGGAATCTCTAGGCAGACAGCAATCACCGCAGATAACACCGCTTCGTTATGTACAGGGTGATACAACAATAAGAAAATTAACAACCGTCGTGGTCATACGATATGAAGAAATTGTTTACAGCACGATGACAGTATAAGAGTATATTCGGCCAATGTATGAGGAAAATAGTGTACAGCACAGAATTTTATATTCGGTGTATCTTTTAACGCTTGTTATACATGATATGTATAGAGCAACTGTGGAGGTTTAACACCAAATAAAAAACAAATTGAATCAAAAAACAATATTTCTAGGACAGACAGTTTATATAAACATGTGTCCTAAAATGCTCCCTCACGATAGTAACTATTGAAATTGCAATACAGAAATTCATGAGAAAATTATGTCTCGGAAGTAGAAAAGGATAAAGGATAATTTTGGTACATGCAGTAGAAACTGAGATATTAGGACCTGTATAAAAGGAGAATGATAAATAATTTATACGCTTCTTACTTTTCTGAAAGATCTATTATAAACTTGGTTAGTTTATTTCAGATACAACCCAGAAAATAAACTTTTTCCATCCCATTTTGAAAACATACTGTTAGCTATATCTGACATTAATAATTGTACCTTATAGTATATTAGGGGAGTACTTTAACTTATCTCGCAGTTTTCATGCTGATATGATTCCATGATTATCTGGCTAAATTAAAGCACATGTGATTGATTTCCTTTTTTACTAATATTTTGGCCACCAAGGTGACCTTTTTCAAAGGACAACTAAAAATTGTCAGCAATCCCCCATCAACACCGCATTATTTAAGTAAGCATGTTTTTTCCATAATGGGTCTCAACAGCGGCATAGAAATTTTTAACACCCCGTATCTTGGCTATAAGAAATCATTGTTGATAAAATCATTTAGGTTATTTTTGCCTGCTTTAGAAATATTAACATGTTTTCAATCATCCTGTATATGTAAACTCTTTGTCCTAGATTCATTCAAACTGTAACTCAGTGAAGTTTGGCCTGATACTTTATTAATACGAGGTATATACGCAAAGGCTGACATGCTACTCATTCATGTCTGTGTTGGCATTTGAGTCCCCAAAATGTAAATATCTAATATACTTATTTCCGGTGATACGTTTAAAGATGTTCCAGCAACTGCAGTTTCCAGTTTTTGTCAGTAAGTCGGTAGCTATGAGATTAAGTGTAAACTTTTACAAGTATTTCAAAAATAAACAGGACTACAAATTTCTCAAGATATGTCATGATTACGTTAAGATTGTATAAATCCATCAATATAAGAAACTGTGTATTTACCTGTTGTTGGTGGATACACTGACTTCCTTCTTCCATATTCACAAAGGCTTGGGTGTTGTAAATCGGTCCGTTGTCTTGATAGTAACTGATGAAGGTAGTTGTTTTGTTCCTTGTCAACTGAAAAGAAATAAATCATGTCAGTTGTTTTTATGTTGAATGTGCTGATTAAGCTAAACAATTATTCAATTCTATTTTCAGAAAAGTTCTTAGTAACGGGCCGACCTGGAATGTTCTGCGAAAACGCAGCCTGCTCATATAACTGGTACGGGTACATTCAGCTAAAAATACTGGAACTTTATAATTTTTGTTTATCAAACGTATTTTCTTAAAAACCAGGTCAGTATTTCGCAATCGAAATTTATTAAATCAATAAAATCTATTTTCGCGCTCTCATATTTCTAGAACGGATCTGTCTTAATAAAAGTTATTATTATTTTTGTGTCACATGCTACTATAAGTGTAATATGTTAGAACCAAGATGAAATAATATTTTGCTGACAGGGTGAAAGTGCTACATGTATATATTGGTTTTTAAATACTTCTGAGAACGTCCACTCAAACACTTATTACTTATTTTGTGGCCCAATGATTCTTGTAATGAAAATAAAAATGGCGTCAATTTAGCTCTACAGTTTCCACGGAACGTTGTCATCAGATCAGACCTTATATCCTGGGTAGATTATAGTTTCGTTTGTTGAAATGCACGAAATAGCGGTTTGTTGTCTTTGGTTAGACGGACGAGAGCAGAATATGTACACCAGCCGCGGTCGTTGAAGTCAGGAGACACAGGGACGCTTGTTGAAAGCATTTTTTCTTTCGTTTCAAGTTTTACTTCGGCGCCAGTAGGCGTGAGAAGTTAAACTAAAAAAAAAGTGGAGCGAAAAAATTGCGTCATGTAGATTTATTCTACACTTCCCACGCAACGCCGTTATCAGTTCATAAAGGATAAGTTCAGCACAAGTTAGACACTATCGAAAATAAGACAGCTTCATAGACCTTATATCCTGGATATAGGATAGTTGCTACGCTGCCGTTAGATGTCCGAGAGATCAAACCTAGACAATACTGATGAGTTGCCAAAAAAGCACGAAACAGCTCTCTTTGATTGGAACAAAGTTACGAACATGTATAACAGAGGAATTAAACGGATCAAGTCCGTCAAAGAGGTCCATACAATTAGTCCATAACATTATATTTCCCTGGCCTACCCGTAGTACCCTTCATCTGGCAACGTCAAGTCGTCTCCTCCCAAAGCATGAAACATCAAAAAAATTGTTTCTTCGCCGCCTCTGAACCGATTCTTAAAAGTTACAACGCTCTTTCGTTTTTGGCAAAGTAGTAACCTTGTGTGAAAATTCCATCAATCGGTACTTTCAAAGTTATAGTGGGGTTAAGGATAAACGGACAGACAGACCGACGGAAGTGAGTGACATGGTTTTTCGTGATGTATATGTCATTCATATAGCATACAAAAAACATAATAGCTTAAATCGCGGTACAAATACAGTACCAGTTCCGAACGGTTCAGAACTAGAAAAGTTCAATGCTTTGCGCATGCGCGGTTCAGTGCTGGTTCAGGATTTTGTGGGTACCGCGATCTCATGAAAACTGGCGATGACAGCTCTATGCCTATGACAGTTGACATTAACACTTTGCGCTTGACGTTGACACATGAAAAGTCTTTGACTGACGTTTCGTCGTTTATTCCTCAATCTCAACTGTTTTTATGCGGTTTTTAGTGTATGTTTTATGGTTTTAAGTTGGAAACTGGCAAATCGGGAAAAGAAAGAAAATTATGTCACTCCAGGGTGATGAAAATACTCACAGTGTTGGTAAGAATTATAGTTGAACAAAAATCATACAAACAAACTAAATCTGGATTATTTTAGGATGCAGTGAATACATACTAATCAGTACAGAAGGTAATTCTGCAATTCAATCACAGTGGCAATCCCAAAATGCAGAGGTTTCATATAAATGGACACGACAGAATACGTTACTGTTTTTGGATTTATATAAGAAATATAAGCAATTGCTGATGGCTGGGAAAATAAAACTAAAAAAGTTGTACGAATCCATTGCCAATGAGATCAACCAGAGAACCAATGAGAACGTGGCTCCATCAAACTGTGAAAATCGATGGAAGGTATTGGAAAGAAATTACAAAAAATTTTGTGACAATAATAAAAAAACAGGCAGGGGTAGAGGCTTTTTTGAGTATGCGGACATAATGGCCGACATATTAGTGGACAAAAAGAATATCAATCCAGTGCTCCTGTTATCAAGTAACACGGTAGAACACTTAAAGGAACCCGAGATATCTGATACAAGCAGGGTTGATATGCTGAACACTCCTGCATTGGAATCACCAGAGGAGCAATTATTAACCCCACACTCATCCAAAGAAACACCACGACGCCAACATCACAAAACTAAAACGTATCCTAATAAACGTCTGAAGTATAACATTTTACAAGAAATCAGAGACGATAGGAGAGAGTTCTACAAGCAGCGATTAGATGTTGAAAAACAAAAGATAAATATGGCAGAAGAGAGGAACATACTCTTAAGAAGGCAGATTGGAAAGAGAAAAATAGAGTCCTCAGTACTAAAGTTAAAAAATTAATTATTGTTATTTATATACTGGAGCTACTAAATGGGCAATATAATCATAGAAATTTTGCTGTAGTAACAATAGCAACCGTATATGATAATGTTGCAGCATATGGTGCAGTTATAGCAATGTATTTTGACGAAAAGATTGCCCGTTTACAGGCTCCATAAGAATTTAAAATAAAGTGTGTATGAAAAACATTAATTTATTTCCAAAATCATTTAAACAGATTTATATTAAATAAGGCCTAGACTAATACGGATAAAAAATATTGCTCCGCTTATGCACCTTTCAGGTACTGATCTGTGGGCTATCCAATATGAATAAACCAAAAATAAATGCATACATGAAAAATAATACAGTAATGGGAACAATCAAGGGATCAAATAGCAATTTTAAATTTTAGTAAAGCGCTGTATCTGTGAAAAATGATCATATTAAGGTTTTACAAGTTATCTAAAGCCTTGAATGTCCAGTTTTTAGATGTTTAGTCAAAAAGTTTAATTTTGAGGTTTCATGTAATCCAAGAGAATAGTGCGAGGGCAACAACCGTTCCACAGACTGAATTTTTTTTCACTGAACCATTTTATTAGATCAATAGCCTGTAAATCAACTATGTAAAAACATTTTTCATCCTCCCATATAGGCTGAGAATAACAGTAAAAAATGGGGTAATTTTATGGTTTTTTCCAGTCCACATATGAAGGAAGATAAATGTTTTTGAAACGAGTGATCTCTGATCCTGTTAGAGGAATTGACTCCAATTTTTTAAATAACCCTTAGGTCTTCTGTAAAACGTTTACAATATTATAGGAAGACGATTCATGATGTCATATCGCCTCTCGTTCCCATTCCTGTTGTTGTCATCTACAGTATTATCAAGGACCTGGTTTATTGGCAATTCTGTATTTTCAGGGACTATAACAATTGTCTCTTCCAAACATATATTATGAAGGACTGCACAAGCTCGAATAAAATGAACTATATCTGCAATTTTGTGCATTTTTATGTGATACAATTTTCTCCATTTTTGTTTAAGAATTCCAAAGCAATGTTCAATAATATACCTATTTGTTGCAAGCAAATAGTTATAATTTTTTTGCCGCCTAGTGAGGTGACCGTTATCCCTGAAAGGTGTTAATAAATTAACCAGACATGGATAAGCACTGTCTCCAAGTAGATGATACTGTCCACACATCTCTGCCAAATGATCACCAAGAGGTGATGCTGAAAAAACTCTGCTATCATGAACAGAGCCAGGAAATCCCAGAAATATATCCCGAATTCTTCGTTTGTGGTCGCACACAATTTGGGCCTGGAAAAAAAATAAACAATAAGAATTAATTTTTCAAATCCCTGAACATGCATGCTTAAAAAAATATTGTAAAATAGTTCTGTGCGTGCATGCGTCATGATAAAATAAAGCCTACAATCAATTCTATATCAAAATCTAATTGTAACTTGATATTTTATAGATACTGTAGGGTAGTCTTGCAATATTTATTACTTGGATGGAGTAGAAACTTTTTCTATTGAAGTACGATTCTGGATCTTGTGATGGTTTATCAATTCTAATGTGTGTACCATCTAGAGCACCTATCACACCTGGGAAGTTATTTTCTGTAAAATGTTGGCTTATAATGACTTTTTCCTCTTCATCTGGCCATCTTATTACTTCTGGGGAAAGGTTACTCAAAAAATACGTAAGCCGTTTTATAATCTTGTGCAAGCTGCTTACTGATATGTTGAATCTGTCGGCTACATCTCTGTTTGAACAAGCCTCATTTCCAGCATACCATAAAAAAACAGTTATAAACTTCAGTGCGTTAATTTTCTCTGAATCACCTTCTCTGCCGACTGAAAAGTATTGTGATACAGCAAATTTTTCAGCAAGATACTCTTTTTTTTGCCGGCTCATACGGAAGTGGTCAAAATATACGTTGTCTGGCATTTGCCGAACAACGTCTTCAAAATATCCCTCACACTTTGGTATTTGAATGAGGTCCAATGTCTCTTCTAAATCATCATCGCTGGAGCTGAAGTGCTCAGATGCATCCAGACATTGCTACGTGTCCTATCAAATAAGTTGTTTAAAAATTTTTACTCACAACTAAACAAGTAGGTCACGTTCAAATTGCCCATAATCGATAACTGCGCATGTGCGAACTCTGCGTCCGTCGACCGATTCAGGAACTGTTAGAACCAGTTCAGGACTAATTCAGAACCAGTCAAATCGGTGCCGCGATCGCTGAACTAACTGTTCACTGATGGTTCTCTCTGTACCGCGAACGCTGTTTATGACACTGCGCAGGCGCGAACGGTTCATAACCATTCAGAACTGATACCGCGATTTAAGCTAATATCTCATTTTCGAAATGTTTCGCGATTAAAATACTCCCTCGCCCAGTGGCGTAGAAAGTAAAATGGCAAAGATACAAAAGGAAAAAAATGTTAATATTGTCTGGTCGCTACATTAAACCGTCCAGACAGTGAAGTCCTATCATTATGAAAACCTCAGGAAACAATTGTCTACCAGAAATTTTCGAGAAAAACATTATATAAGCTAAAACCTGCTTGCTAATCATCTTTTATTAGTTAAAATCACATGTTGAGTCTTTCTACTACAAAAACTATTTAAATTAAGTAGATGTGTCCAGCTAGAATGCAAGAAATCTCTTTATTCTAGACTATTGGTCTCCTCCAAATATACAAGTGTCTCTTCTCTCCAAGAAAATATGGATCTGAGAAATCCGAAAGCCGCTAAACGTAACTCAATGAAAAACGACTCAGGTATATTGAAAAAAGTTCTACACACTCTGACGAGAATACATATTATACAATCTATGGACAATTTTCATTCGTATTGCACTCTTGAAACGTAAGGATAACCCGCCAAGACAATAAATTATCGGGTATTGAATAAACGTTCACAGCGAGTGTTGTAATAATGACTATTAAATGAAATTGTTCTTTTTGGGTCAAGGGAACAACTAGTTTCCGGTATAGGTCTATGCTGGCTGCGATGTCTTGGTTACAAGGTGAACACGGACATATTTGTTTAGGAATATGTGGTAAGTGGGAAATGAAGAAATAGGTCAGAAAATGATAGTTCTATGACCACGTGGTAAACAAGCATTTGCTCAATGCGGAAGGATATTATACCTGTTTGTAATGATGTTTGATTAAAAAAGTTCTGCCTATACAACACAAACATTGATTCAGATTTTAGAACGTCTTGAATGGAAATCAATAACTCTGGCTATTTTTGAAACATTACTCTGATAAAAGTGTCGCCGCTCTAGTAGTTATGGGTGAATGTACGGTACTGCAGATTTCAATGTTCTGCCAAAAAATCTTGAGCGAATCGGCACATTCTAGAAACCATACAAATAATGTAAAATATCAGGCTTTATTTTGAGCACATGACGAAATTAAGGTAACCATTAAGATTTAGGCACAATATGCTTGAAATATGGTATTTCAATGTGTTTCTGAGGACAAATATTCATTGCTCTCAGCTGAACCCAAACTTTTCTAGAATTCAGACTATCAAAGCGAGACATGAAAAATCAATGATTGTTGCATACAAATGTCTTGAATTACATACAATAAATAATACAATAATTAATGTATCTTAATTTATTTCGAGGTCATTTACCCTTTTGCCACTACCCTTATCTGACAGTTTTCATGTCAACTGGGTTTTTACGCTTCTTATCTATTTTATACGTTTTATCATTTCCTTACAATAAAAAATATTATAAAAGTGAAAGCAACGACTGCACAATTAAAAAATTCTCTTCCAAATACAACTTTAACCCTGAGTTGTAAGCTCTGAATCAATAAACGTATTGAAACTGCATTCGGCCAATATTTTAGGAGCGACATCATTGTAGGAGTAAAAGATAGGAGTGATAAGGTTCTTGGAAGAGTATTGAAGGACAGATACTATGTTTTAGTGAAATGTATATTTATACTAACATTTTTTTGTAAATGAGGTAAAAGTATCAAATATACTAAGTGACATATAAATCCGAACACCCTGTTTAAATGGTTTTATTTTAATAAAATTTTGTATAAGTACTTAATGAAGCATAATAAATGATAAAAATTTCAAAATGATTGCACTGCTTTAAAGCCCTTTGACCTTTAATAATGTGTGGATGCACCCTGATGTGCTACGCATTCTCCAACGCGCCTAGGCATGCTTCTGATCAGGTGGTCAATGTCCTCCTGTGGTATCTCATTCCAGGCAACCACCAACTCCTCTCGAAGTGCTTCTAGAGTCTGAGGAGGACGTTGCAAATTGAGCAATCTCCTACCCATCATATCCCACACGTGCTCAATTGGGGATAAGTCGGGAGATCTTGGTGCCCATGGTAACAATGTGACATCGTTATGTTGAAAGAAGTCTATTTTGACTCTTGCAACATGTGGTCGGGCATTATCTTGTTGGAAAGTTGGATCTGCCAGGGTGTCAAGATAGGGTAAAAGATGGGGTTCTAGAACTTCGTGGATATAACGCTGCGCGTTCATGTTACCTCTGATGAAGATTAAAGGTGACCTGGAACCATAAGCTATAGCACCCCAAACCATAACTCCAACAGTCTGATGAACATGTCTTTCAACAAAAAACTGTGGATTCCTCCTTTCACCACGTCGCCTTCTAACCCTGGCACGACCATCGTGCATGCCTAAATAAAATCGAGACTCATCACTAAAGACAATACTGTTCCATTCCTGATCCCAGAGTGATCGTTGTCTGCACCACTCAAGGCGATTACGTCGGTGTTCTCGAGTTAAAGGGAGCACCCAGTATCGCCGGTATGAATACCCAAAACTTCTCATTCGTCGGTAAACACTTCGCATGCCAATAGGTCTTCCGTGTTCTGCAAACCACTCATTTGCAATGGACCTAGTAGTGGAGAAACGGTCCCTTAAGGCCAATAATCTTAGGCGGCGATCTTCACGGTCTGTTGTTCTACGGCGGCATCCAGTGCCCCTTGCTCTTTGCGTACGGCCTTCTCGAAGCCATGCCTGACAACACCTAACCACAGTGTCTACACTTCTTTGCACTCTAACTGCAATTGCCCGAAAAGAAAGTCCAGCTTCCCGAAGTCCCACTATACGGCCCCTATCAAACTCACTAAGTTGACGAAATCGTACAGGTCTCCGTACTCTAGGCATCGTAACCGATCGTAAAGGATGTCAAGAACCAAAATCCGCCAACGTTGATTCTTTACTGCGGCTGAAATATTCATTTTTAGAGCGTTAGTGAAATAAAAAAAAGCAGTAGTAAAAACCGGAATGTCCAACTGATAAGGCTGAAAATGTTTTCACTTGTTATTTACAGTAAGATAAATACATTCACCAACTTTTATTAAAATAAAACCATTTAAACTGGGTGTTCGGATTTATATGTCGCTTAGTATACAATCTGGAAATCGTCAAAATGTTAGACGTTTATTATTAGATGCATATATGTATTTGTTTTTATATGTAACTGCGATCGACAATAATAGTTTTGGCACTAACAATCTTTATAAACCAAGAAATTGGAATAATAGACTACTTCTAGAGGCAATGCGACCTGTTACTTAACGCTTTCAACATCCTATACAAAATAGCTGGCGATTTTCCCACGAACTCTGTTTTGAAACAAAGTGAAGAAGGTAGTTTATTACCATGCTTGATGAAAGCGCCGTAACTAACAATTTTGTATTTTTGAGTTTATTCAATAATTCTTCAAAGCTGTAACATCTATTTTGCTATGATTTCTGGATCAGCTCTTGAAGGTATTTCGTGGAAGCGTAGATTGTAACTAACTGCTTAACATAGGTGTCATCCGAAATTGATTAAAATTACAACAACGACGATTGGTCGCTAGAAAATTTTTCAACGTTCATGTCAAATGAATCTGCCCCTGGATCTGCTATGCTGGTATCGATTATTTAACCATGAGATAGTTTTTCTGGAGCAAACATCTTGTCCATCTCACATAGTTGCACAATATGATGTTTTTATTTTTACTATTTATTTGGTTCACGTTCTACTTCCACAAGATGCATCATCCTATCAGACTACCAAACAAACAATTCTGAAGATTTCCACAAATCTCTCGATATGCCGAAGATAATCTTAAACTGTACTGTTATGCAACACATAGTAATTGTGTCATACAAAGGTACATAAATGATTTTTTTAGGTACAAGGAAACCATTAACCTCATTATCGCAATCTCTAGGAGTGATTGTTAAGAAACAGTTATTTTTTCTGTAGTAATTACTGCAGAAGGAATTAACATTACAATAGGGAAGACACTTTTTTCTCGGTGGGCCATCTCACAACATTCCAGCTTTGTTTAGTCTGTTAAGGATCCACGTCGCTATGTGTTGACAAAGCTATTTACTATTGTTTAACACAATTAAAAATTCTATATCCGAAAATGAAAACTTAATTAGATGTAGTACATTCCCATATGGAACGACTGAAGTCACCAAGTTAACCTTTTTTCTCAGCAACCAATTGACTTAGTTTTGAATTTTCTTAGGGTTTACCGAGAAGTGTTAAAGCTTTGCTAAAAATATCTGCTTATATTGACATAAAAAATTCTTTCGCTAAAATCAGACATATTCTTATCAAAAAGACTCAATCAACATT
Source organism: Acanthoscelides obtectus (assembly GCA_963669975.1). Lineage (NCBI taxonomy): Eukaryota > Metazoa > Arthropoda > Insecta > Coleoptera > Chrysomelidae > Acanthoscelides > Acanthoscelides obtectus. The sequence goes on from CAVLJG010000003.1 coordinate 75,539,855, forward strand.
ACTTGAACTCTACCGTAAAACTACGCATATATTCGTTAAAATATAATATAAATTTGTTCGCCATTACGATCTTCAACACATTATAACCATGAAAGTCAGACATACATATCTACCTCAAGGTCTGTGAACGGTCTCTGAATACGCCATTGGTTGATATCACAACAGCAGTCACATCTGTATTTTTTTATCGAAAAATATACCTATAAGGAAACAGTTTAATCTAGTTATTTGGAAAAACCGGATTGTATTACCGAATACAAATGGATAATATCGAATTATCAAATAACATGGAAACTCCAGAATCAACCTTCAAGAAGCCACATGCATCGCAATCAACCGTGATTTAACAGGTTTCTTTAGGCGCGTGGTACAATATAGAAATATGCATACATAAATTTTGTAATGAGGTTAAAAAATGCACCATATAAATGAATTTGGTATTTCGTACAGAACGCACGCTTTGGTGCATTATGTAAGTGCGACTTGGTCAAAGTTGAATAGAATGTAGGTTGAGGACAACTGGCACCGTATGGAAAAAAGCGAAGACCTCGGGTAAGCCGTTCGCCATGTACATGTCTGCAAACAGGTTAGGAAATCATAAAACTGGACACTAAAGGCAAGTAAAAAACGGTATAAGTGTGCTAGTATAGGACGGATATGGAATAGTAAGTGACTGACAAGCTATCCACACATTTCTTGCGCTTACTTGCTGTCCAAAAGAGAGGATCTCTTGCCATTATTCATTGTCAATTGTCCGGTTTTGAAGTTACTACTGGCTGACACCTTCAACTAAAGTGACACCGGGAGTAGAATAGCCCAGGGAAATTCCGGCCTGTAGTAAGAGGCTAATATGCGCGGTCACTTCAGGATGATTGACCAAAGGCGGGTAACTAGCCCCAGCTCTATCCCAGAGTCGGAGGCTGTCGGGGGACAGACCTCCTCGAGCCGTGGCGAAGGCAGACGGTCTAGGAATGCTGACCAGAAGAAGTCAGCAGTAGTTTGGCAATGAAAAGGACAATGAGGATCGGTTTAGCGTCATAGCCCACTGGAAGTGCTCCAACGGAGCTGATGTGAGCTTTGCTCTACCGACGTGAGGCTGTGGTGGTGAAGCGAAGGACCAGGCCCCGATTAGGAACTGGGCCATGGATGCACGAATCGGAATCCTGCTGCTCTGGGCGAAGGCCGGTCCGCCCGTGCATTCCGGAACTGGTTAAACGCCTTAGTAAATTGCGGCAGGATTGCTAAATGCATCTGAGGGAATACCCGTCCTTGGCCAACACATTTTTGTTCTTGGCCTCTTTCTCCACCGCCACTAGGCTGGAACAGTAGTAAGATTGTATAAAAGATTCTTCAAAATCTGAGCTTTACTTCTCAAGGTATAGGCGGTTACAGGATTAGCGGACAGACACACAGACCGACAGACCGACGGAAAGGAAGGCATGGTTTTTCAGGATGTACATGTCATATAATATCCAAAAAAACATATCTCATTTTCGAAAATGTTCGCGATACGATACTTCCCCGCGAGTAGGCGAGGGAAGTAAAAAAAGGTGGTTTGGGTAGAATCGGAAAAAGTAGAGCTGTGATCTGTATATATTCCTCAAACAATAACAATAGAGGCTTACTCAGAAAGACTAAATGAATTGGAATATCTTATACAGTTCTTTACAGGACATTGCTATTGCAACAGCTAACTGAAGACGTTAGGAAAGAGAGAGAACACGAACTGCGTATGTTGGAACGAAGGGAAGAGTACTCATCTGCTCGAATGTGGTAGGTGGGTTGACTACCAGATACAGCTGGAATTGACGCTCGGCAAGAAACTCACTGCTGACAATCTTGCCACGCAAGCGAGGGCAAATGGGTTGATATTCAACCAATAGTGAGGCGAGCAAGGTGCAGGAGGATAAAAATAGGCCAAGCAACCAATAGTAGGTTCCTACTGGCGTTATACATTTACATAGATACAAATGTATGTAGTAGGTATATGTACGATGGAGAGATGCCTTTTGTATGAAAACCTAGCGCAACGCTACCTGCTATAGAGACCTGATGTAAGCAATACCGTCATGGCTAGTGTGGCGAGCGACTGACGGGTTTTAGTGAGTATGCGGCTACACTTTGACACGGAAATCTCAGAGTACACAGAGTTCGTGAGTAATTTAGTTATCTGTAATACACATATGCCGGTAATAGTAAAAAAGATCGAATGAGATGTCCAAACACTTCAAGAAGCAAAGGAACAACTAGTAGCTGAGTCAACGTGAGGATTTTTTCCAACGACAATCTTATTATGACTGCAAGGCATACACTAACAATATCCATATATATCATCAAATTTCTAATCAGAGAACTTAATCTTCCAATCCCAAGCACAATTCCATTTTACTTGAATAAAATTAATCTCAGAATTTTACACCGATCAAGTTCTCCTATTCCAATTTCCTGTAGCCTCAACGCAAGTATCTGGAAATTATACAGTTTTAAAAAATACATACAAGTAATCAAAAATAACGTTAAGTAACATAATTTATAAACTTTCGTGCAATTTAGCAACTCGTCAGCATGATCTAAGCTTGATCATACGTAGGACAATGAACGAAATTTGAGCAACTATCCTCTAACAAGGATGTAAGCTATATCGAAATAAGACAGCATAAAGTACCATCTTTTACCAGAATCGACTACTGCAAGTGTGGAAACAGCGCTGTTGGAACTGTACAGTCGAGAGGCACCTGAGGCCGCTAGATGCCGCCGATTCTGGTGTTATACTGGATCCGGTCTACTCGCCATTCATTAAACTAGTAATATAGCTTTTCTTCGTCCGACTACTGATGGCCAGCCATGGGACCGCTGTTTCATGCTATTTGGCTGTCAAATGCGAACTAGGATACAGTTTCAACAGTCAGCTTGCTGTTTTCACTCTCGCAGTGGTTGATTCTGGTTATAAAACTTTGTACTGTCTTATTTTGAATGACACTATATCCTAAATAGAGGACAGTTGATCACCTTGCGCTCATTGTCCTACCTGAAACCACGTCCAGATCATGCTGATGAGTTGCCGAATAGCATGAAACAGCTGTCCTATGATTGACCGTCTGTGGTCATACGAACGAATGCTATATCGTTAGTTTATTCAATGGCCGTATCTGCTATAACGCCACAATTAGCGGCATCTAACTGCCACAGTGTGAACTGGAATACAGTTACAACATAAAACTTACTGTTTTTATCTTTCGCAGTGATCGATTCTGGAAACAGATGGCACTTTGTGTTATCTTATTTCGATAGACTCGCCGACATCAAAAAGCTAGAACAATAATTGTATACACACTACTACACTTAATTATGAATGTTTATTTGTCTACTGTTAGGAAGCTCTACTAGAAAGCATGCTTTAATAGGTACGGATTTATCCTAGATGCATCATCTGTTGAGCAGTACAAAACATCATAATACTTTCACCTTCGCGTTTTTTGGTGCAAGCTCAGACTTATCAAAGAAGGCTAAGAACAAGTGAAAAATTTCTCACTATAGCAGATCAGTTTTCTGAATGACCAGCCAACATCAACAGCGACACACTCATATCCTTGTAGTACTATCGATCATAGTAGTTACCAGTCGCCATACTGTATAAAACGAATTGCGTCAGTTTGCTTTGGCAACAATAATTATACATACATATTGATGAATTATGTGAGAAAGGTTTCTTCAGTGTATGGCCCCGATACCCAAATTTATTAAATATTTCGAAACACGCATGCTCAAGTGGTAAGTATAAGTAAGACTTTGTTCTATACTACCGTATACCGATTTAAAGACTTTCCTGTTTATACGTTTATAGTCTACTGTTCATACAGGGTGATACAGACTGTTGCCAGGAAAATTTTGGAAAACGATTTGGCAAGTGAAAAGTAAAAATATATATCAACATTATTCTTGGCAAAAATAGATTCGTTTTTTCGTACTTATGTATGTTGATTCTGCTAGAAAGGTATCTACTGGAGTTTTTCGTCCTGTCCATTAAACAAAATTAGATTACTATGTTTTAAAACCCATATGCATACTGATGGTGATCAAGTAACTATGTGGTGTCGAATAAGGAGTATTTAGAAAACGGAGGCGAGTCTGAACGAAATATCCCAATAGGCAGTTTTTAAGTTGACTTAATCAGACTTTTAGACCCTGAGACTAGCGTTTTGCAGAAACAATGGGCTTCTATTTTTCGCCAACATGTCAACACGAACGATTCTAATGTGTAATAAATGCTTTGGGGAAACAATTTTGTATCTCGATCCCAATCTGTTTTAGATAAGGTGAAGTTTTCTTTTATATTTCGGCGTGCTTACGTTTACATGTGCCTTTTATTTATATATTCCAACCATAATAGATCACGAATGACGAAGACTCATACTTCTAGGCTATATGTAACATTTACACTATGGATGCATCTTCTGGAGCTCTCAAGGGTTACATCCAAGCTCCCTCCTGAAACGATATATTTCCAGCATATTATATATATTACTCGTGCATATATATTTTCAATAGTTCGATATTATTAATGTCATCATTATAATTATTCAACATTGCATGGTTCGATCGCAGACTATTTATCACAGTAAATAATTTACGTGAGCTTAGTTAAAAGATACATGTATATACGCTGACAGGTGAATCAGATATATCTTTCCTTAATTTTAGTTGGTGTGTACGGTTTTACACGTGCCGGAACTTTTCAAAAAATTCCCAGAAAAACAAATAATTAATGAAACGTTGCCTGGCAAAGCCACCTTGAATATTATTTTTCACAAAAAGGTGGAAGTGGTCACTCAAGGACAATATTGTTATATTTGTTACTTTGCTGTTACGACGTAACCGGTTAAACACAGAATCGCAAAAATTGGGAGATTTTAATGAAATTTTCACATAAATAAATAATAATCTAGTGTAAAAGTGATGAATGTGAACATTTATCGAAACAATCGGGAATTATTATTTTGATTTGATTTTGATTTTAGCACCTACAGATATAGCCTGATAGGAAAGCATTTAAATACTAATACAATAAGAATGTATTCAAATACATTAGAAATTCGTGAGTCAGAATCAAGTTGACCCTGAAAATTCAAATATTTAACACTGAGATGACTTGCTAGCCCCTGCTCATCAGAAAATATTGGGGGTTGATTCACTGCCATGCAGACGACCGCCTCTGCAAAACATGCAAATCACTTAAAAATAGTCCACTGAAATGGTCTAAGAATGCTCAAGAAAGTGCTAAGTAAGTGGTACCCTGACCCTGTTGTTTCAAAAATAGGATGTATACCAATACGTACCATATAAAAGATATTTTCCCGTCAACATGATTTTAATACATTCTAAAGATGATTGAATCATTGTTTATGTATGTATGTATCTGGATACTTCATTAATACGCTACGCTACCACTAACTTTCCTAATACGTTAAATGTAAAAAAATGACTTGCGACATTTTGAACAGCACATCAGCACATGGATAGACTAATCGTAAACTATTGTATTTAACGCATTTTATCTCAAAAACGTTCTGGGAAGTTTATCTCTTTTATATACCTATTAGTATAATTCTTGTAATTTGCGATAATAACAGTTTAGCTTAATTTAGCGATCCCCCTGTATACTTTTGGCAATGACACACTGAGCAAGCATAAGCTTTCACATTGTGGTCATTATTAAAATTTATTAAACTGCATGTTTTTTACGGCAAGTTGCGTTGCAAAATTCAGGCTATCGGTCTAGTAACGATGATTTAACATTTCGTAACAATCATGTTAACGTATGTACGTTCATTCGTTCACATTTGTAATGGCTTATTGGATGTACCGGCTGGTCAATTCATTGACCGCTTTATAGGAACGTTAGGTAAAGAAAATCAACTGACAATGCCAAACCATTCGATTTGTTGCTTGCCGCTATATTTTACGTGATTTGATACAAAGGCGATAATAGCCTTTACAGTTGTATCTTAAATTTCTTAGGAATTATTGAATCGGTAATTTCAAAAACATCACAAGTCACGCGATTTTTATTTTTTGAGAGACAATAAATACCCTGCCATTGACAAATAAAGTAGTTTTGATGAACTTTTTTCGACTTAACATATTATTTACGTTTTAAAAGATTGAAATATCAAATATTGACGTATTAAGATTCCACATGTTTTACAGTACATAGTGGAGTCTGGTCAACACCTTGGGAAAATTGAATTTCCCGTTTTACATCTAACCATCAATCGGCCATTATGATGAATAAGGATTTATCCATCAAAAATCGGAAATCGGTTATCGGGGTTGTGCGGGCAATTCCATTTTTAGATTATCCATAGAAACAGCTTTGTAAAACATTCAGGGTATATTTCAAAAACTTTCTTAGTCACGTAAGTGATTTTGGGCAAAGCTGATGAGGCAAAGTGGACACTGTCTTCGGCCATAACCTCTTTTTTGTAGAAGGTGAATTCAAAATTAGTATTTTGGTGCTCATAAATGTGAAAAAAAAACAGATAAAGAATATTGGTACTGTTTTTGAAATGACCCGTTCAGGTGCCCGTCGTGCCACTTGACTATATTACTTATCGGTAAGAAATGTATTGACGGGGAGGTGTTTTGTCACGGTAATGACACACGAATTTCATGGACAAATGAACGATATTGCAGATAATTGGTCAGGTTTTTTTAGGCGGACATGCATTTTTATTTTCCTCACGTAAGAATTAACAACTCCTGAATACTCAAGGGGGTCTTCTGTCGCGGAGGGTTTTGTGTCTCCAACGGTAATTGTACTGACATAAATAATGAGTCCACTTGGTGTCCCTTTTTGCGAAAACATTCTAACAGCTGTATCTAGAATTAGACTGGCTATCAGTGGCGGATCCAGGAATATGTCGGCGATTGAAAATGGAAGACTAAGGAACGCTTCGGAAAGCGAATGTTCTGACAATTGAGACAATTGAAGAACAGTGGGTAGAACACATTTAGGGGATGGTCCACGTCTCTAGGATTTGGGCCTGCAAGGTAATGTTCGCACCAATACTGCAATATGCATTTTATAAGGGGGGCGCCCCCTCCAAATCCTAACTGTACATACAATAACGACTGAATTATAGTAAAACCAATCTGCTTATTTTTACATACAATAACGACTGAAGTATAGTAAACCGAGAGTACCTCAATCTGATTATTTTTAGTATCAACCCGTAACGAAAGTTCACACCAATGTATAATGCCGAGGCGGTTATATTCATTACAAATAAGTGATTGTCCAGCACATTACACGTGTGGAAGTATTTACAAATATACGGAAAACGTGTCAGTTTTGCTACAATGTCGTTACGCAATAAGTGTGTAATATAAAGTTGTACGCGAAAACATAGCTAATGATGTCTTTGGTGACGAGTATGTTTAAAAATAAACATAGGTTCTCCATACAGGGAAAAGGTTTCAAGTAGTACTGAACCACATTCATAAACAGGAATCTCGCGGATTCCCACGTGAATGCACTGGAGACATACGATCTGTTTAATATGGATGACTATAAATGGAATTTGATACTAATATATTTTTAGTTTCTACAGTTTACGGCTGACCACTGCGAGAATAAAAAAGAATGTAAGACAACGAATCATTTAAGATAAGCTTCTATAGGTAGGGAAGATGAGATATTATTGTGAGAAACTTGGATAATCCTCAATGCCATGGAAGCTTAAACTATCAGAGAACGCGTTAGGCAAAGCAATCAGGTGATCGCCTAATATCTAACGCAATTGCAAACTTGAATAATCATAACTTCGAATATCTTGTCATAAACAGGAGTGATTTCTTTATTATATAGTTAATTAGTAATTTCAGTTACTGACATGTGCGATATTATACAGCCAGTTTGGTGTTTTCCGCGCGGAAGTTACAAAATGTAGGAAACATGTAGAATTTAAGTATGTCAGTAGCTAATGAAAAGCATGCATCACTTTTCATTTGTTTATGTTCTAGTGTCTAGTGTATTTATTCAATGACTTTGATGACCTTGTTATGCACGGTATGATTTACACCGATTTTTCGCGTAGATATTTTTGTAAGTGCAAAAACATCAAAAATAACATTTCAGAGTCCTGACAATGCGACTACTAAAAACAACATGATCGCGCCATATTTTGACGGAGCCTCAGTTGAATATGAAAACATCTAAGTTTTATTTACGCGTAGGTATGCCCGGAAGCGTCAGCCCGCGGCTGCCATTTTAAATAATCAAACTGGAGAGAATATTTTTAGATATTGGCGGATATGAATAACACTTGAGTTTAAACTCCGAGTATGTACTCATGAGCATAAGCATCAAGTGCTAGTTTGTTCTCCGTTTTGTATGAATAAAAATATTTCGCTGGGAGGAGTATCTGCTCCTAGCACATAAAGTAGATACTCGTCCATACAAGTCTGCAGGATTGGGAAAAGATTTTGTTGGAACTCATGGAAGGCAACACAAATCCAGTACTTGCAAAAAGTCTAGGTAAATTAGTTAGTATTTTCTTCATAAATAACTTTACTTACATCTTCATATTGTTAGTAAAAATATCTAAAGTTTGCCATTAGCTGTTATTTTGTGCATTTGACATTTTTGTAGCTTAGAGACAAAAAAGGTTACAATACTACCTGCGAGCCTTTATCACTTGCCCATTTTTTATAGTAGATACTGTATGAATGTTTACTTAATTTTTCATTTTAGGAGCATTATCCGTCGGCATACAACAAACAGAGACAGAAATCAGCCACGAAGATAAAATCCCTAGGCAATCAACTTCTGCTTCTGAAACGAGTGCAGCAAATGATGATACTATTAGCACAGTACAACATGCACCTAAAAAAAAGAAACACAATAAAGTTAGTCCTCTCGAAGAATGTGAAACAAACGTTACTAAACATCTCTCGAATAACGAACTACAAAGACTAGTTTTGCTGAAACAACTGACAGTGTTAGAAATGAAAGAGGAAAAACTCAAGAGACAGCTAAACAGAGATGTTGATGAAGAATGTAATTCAAGCAATAATAATATCATTCACGGTGAAGATGGACAAGCATATTTCAAATTATAATACTCTTTAGAATCACTTACGAAATAAAAGAATTGTAACATGTGACATTTTTCTAAAGTGTTAATAATAGAAATGATAAATGCGTAATTTCTACATTTTACTTACTTCAAGCAAGAGCAACAATGATATTCGCTAACTCAGATCTCCTCCGTTGCCCCCTTCTTCTAATATTATTATTGTCCACCTCCTCTTCTGCAGAATACGCAAGTGGGGCCTCGGTTGGCCGCGTTGGTCAGAGTGTCGTGCTACTGATCAGCCGACCGGCCGGGCCGCGAGTTCGAATCTCGCCTTCGCCATGGATGTTGTGACGTCGTGTGTTTGTCCATAATTAGAGAAATATAAGTAACACACATCTGTGGCAAATGGATAACTTCCAATGCCAATTACATGTAATAAAAAAAAAAAAGAATACGCAAGTGGGATATCTTCTAATGGGAGCTCCATAGGATCTAGCTCATCTTTGAAATATTTTGCTACATTGTGTAATATACAACAGCATATGACAAATTTTGGAACTTTTTCTATGGATACCCGCACCTTATATTGTAGCATAGGAAATCGTTGTTTTAGTTGACCAAAACATCTTTCAATTATTACACGTTCCTTTGTAAATACATTATTATAAGCACGTTCTTGTAGTGTATTCGGATTTTTAAAAGGTACCATTAGCCACGGTGCTATGCCGTATCCTTCATCTCCCAAGAATAGTGCTTGCAACCTCTGAAAATTGTTCCTCGCAATATTTGAAATTTTTGAATTGCTCCAAATTCGTGAATCGTGAACAGATCCTCGCCATGAAGGATCTACACTTGTAAGCCACTCATCTGAATTGAATGTGGCTTGTACATTAATGCTGTGATATCCTTTGCGGTTAATATATTCATGGCTATGAATAGGTGGCTTTTTTATTTTTATGTGGGTACAGTCACACAGAAAAGAATATTTTGATTGCCATTTTTGTTTCGCCTCTATTATGTCGGCAGCAGTTTGAGGAAATTTTATCCACAGTCCGCATTTTTCTATTTTCTATCTTCTCAGTAACTCCCGTCACTACTTTTGAGACAGAACTTTGATGAACACCAACATCTTCTCCTACTCCTGATTGGAAACCAGGATCACCAACGTATCTCAAAAATATTTTAATTTTATCAATGTTACATATAGCACCACCCCTTCTTTCTCCAGATTCTGTACCCAAAAAGTGATTTGATATCCACTCTACGTTTTCTCTAGTAAATCGATACAACACTTTAAAATCACGATCACAGGTAAGTCTTCTAGGTTTCTAATATTTATTAGAACGCAAATTAAGAATGAACTCAGCCATAGCTGTACCATAGTCAAACTGAAGTCTGCTACATACCAGACTCCAAAATTATGGAGTACATTCTCCTTCAGAGGAGCATGAACAAATTTTTATTCATAGGAAAACTGAGAATAAACTCACAACAAATTATACATAAGAGTAAATGGAGCATCAGCTCCCTATTTTTATTCATATCACATGGAGTATTTGCTCCAAATTATTGAGAACATACTAAATGCTCATTTTTATTCATAGGGCCCAATATTTTGCAAATACATAAAGGATACACGGATCTTACGGTAAATATAGCTAGTTTCTTGAACAAATGCTTTAGAAGGCGCAGATATGCGTAATTCAAACCATACTTTAAGAGCGCTTTCAGATGAAGATCGTGTATGCGAGATACGCGTATCCGAGATACAGATATTACGTACAAACAAATTGGACTTTTCATACAGCGCTGACGATGTCCAGTATCGCGATACCAAATTTCTGTATCATGCATTGTCGGGCCGACAATGCGGAAGCTACTATACCAAACAGCGTCTGTTTTCCTATTGATGAGATGTTATGCGATGCAGAAGTACAAAGTTTTCGATCGTAATAATTCTGTATCCAGCATACTGTATCTCGCATACAGTTTATTGGTCTAAAAGCGCTCTTATATAAGTAGTAAGTAAATTCTGCACTTTTTCAAAGATGCGTGACAGTCCCGTTGCTTAGCTTAGCCAACACATTGTACCTACTCCATCAATTTTACTGTAATAACTGCAATCTGATATACACAAGCCAGACTTCCAGATCTCTAAAAGGAAGGATAACATCACACAAAAGTGAATCCAAACTTCATCCTGAGAGATGTGCTCTGACATCACATGTCAATACAACAGGACACTCGATGAACTACACAAGTATCAAAGTTCTTAATAGGGAAAACATCTACCCAAACGTTTATTCCTGGAAATATCCCACATTTTCATGAATAACAACTGTATGAACAAAAAGGCAGATGTGAAGCAACTAAGCGTCAATCACTCATATCAGTTAAACCGCGAAAAGTTAGAACACTTGCATATCTCTCCAAATTTTGATTCTTCACAACCATAAATTGAATCTGTTTTGTCCATTCAATTTTTTTCTTCCAAATTCCGTTCGTATAAGGAAATGGTCTTCCTGAGTCGGATCTTCTATGATTGCTTTCATCCTGCAGCTTGCAACTCAATCTGATTGCAAGAATATTTAAATAAAAATTTGATTGTTGCATAGGTATAGAAAAATGCACTTTCCAAAATAATATTTAAATCATGTGACAAAGAATTCAAACACCTTATTTATACAGAGCATTTGAGGATTGTTTGATTGTTCTTTGAACAATATGCTGTGATTATACACCTTTCTAGCCCATAAGAATGTATGGTCAATTTAAGTGAACAGGCATAAAATTATAGATTTACAAGTCACCAAAATAAATAATATCTAACGCACGATGCCGCAAAAACAAGTGTGACAACTAGGAATAAAGACCAAATACCGGTATTCTACTGGGGTCACCTATAGCTACGCGATGGATGGACCTATTGAATTACATATTAAAACAAAAATAAGCTAATGTATTTATTTAGTATACCTGAACTTTATTTGGAATCATTTTTCTTCAGAAATCTGGGGAGCAAGAAATATAAATAATACCTTGACTGCTGTTGCTATACCCGTGATTATTGTTATTGACCTAAAAATTCAATCAGTCGGCACAGTATCATACGGATATGTTAATACGTTTTTCTGCACTAGCTACATTGTTAAACAAATAAGTTAATATTGGTAATGGAACCTTGGAATGATTCCATACAATTCTAGGTGTCGGATTGTTTTTTTTCCAGAAAGATCTAAATATGGGCAGTAGTGTAGTTTACTAGAATTGGTTGGAGAAACAACTCTTAAAATTTTAGTCAAATGCTGGACATCATTACTCTTTTTAATTTAAGCTTCATAATAGGAAAACATTAAGCGAATGTCGTACTATTAGTACTTACTATGATCCGTCAATATTTATCATGGAACGTAATATTTATTGATCGTGTAGCCAGGACTTCAGTAATTATTGATGTATGTAGAAATTCAGTGACTCTGACTATATAGTCAGTAAATACTGGTCGTGTGAAATTAGCCTTACATATTAATAATAACTGACGTCCTGGCTTCACTGTCAATAAATATCACATTTCATGATAAATATTAGTGGATCACTATAGTCACGTTTCCCTTATATTTGCAGTTCAGTTCCGGTCTATTATCATTTAATGTCAGATTTGTGTAAACGGGTAAATCAAAATGTTGCCACATTAAGAAAAACTGCAATACACTTTTTTGGTGATTTCGTCAAGACTTCCGGTATCAAAAGCCCCACATGAATTTATTTTAATTTTTAAGGTTAAATGAAACGGTGACTCAACATTTTTTCCGTGATGTATTAATCACTATATGGATTTATTTTTCATCGAATTTTACAGCAACCATTCTCCATTTTGTTTTTGTACATCTGGTCAAAGTTAAAAGGATTCCTTTAGCATAGAAGCATGTTCTGTTCTTTAGAGGTACAGAAGCGATATATTTTCCGTATACTAATTCGGGGCAAATTTGAATACCGCGTATTCTTTTGGAAGCTGTCATGACGAGTATAAAAATATTTTTCAATAAATAGCAATAATGTCTATACAGTAGGGGATGTCCCCTCTACTTACTATTACTACTCAACCCCAGCGCCATTATACCCAAATTGGCTATGAAGCTGTACTATAATATAGCATGGAGAAATTTTATGAAAATGTTTATATATTTAACATCGACACAATTCAGATCGATTGACGAGAGGGCTATAGTGAGCACATCTCATTATACATTATATAGTATTGCTGATGCATTTTAAAGTTACTAAACTACCGACAGTAGCGAACAGATCCTTTTTCTAAGTTCATATCTCATTTTCAACAAGAAAATTCTTTATTATCAGAGACTATACGTATACAGTCATCCATACAAATTTCTATTCTGATGTTGACTTACTACGAGCTGCTGTGATCTAAATGACCTTTCGGGTCGATCAGAAAACTCGTTGTTGGAAAGAACCCATAAGTACGAACCTGTACGGAGTATGCGACGATTTACCGCCGCATGACAATGTAAACTGCAATGCGTGCGATCTGACGTAGCCGAAAGCCTATCTGTCGGAAGCTTGTACTTGTACTGGGGCAGCTTCTGGGTACCTATTCTGTGGTTTTGCCACTAGGTGGACAGTGTATGGCATTACGTCCTCAGTACCGACATTGAAAACCCATATATGATGCTTGAGTTGTGTATAATATTAGCAAAACTCAGTGTTGGAGCAATATTAACTAACCGTATCGATATATTCAGGTGTATATCACGTGAATTTCCAAATTCAGTACATCCATCACCAGCATCTCAGAATGTAGAAACTAGGTCTCCTTCACGGTCGCAAGTAGCAACAGCCATACCACAACAACACCAGAAGGATTCCGTTGCACGTTGCGCTTCGTAAAAGTCATGAACGGGCAGCTGTTACATAACCCAGCAACGCAAGATGAATCTGGGTCATCGTACGTGAAATACGCGACGACCTCCATTACAGAAACAATTGCCGAGCCGCAAGCAACTTTGCCAAAATGTCGAATGGTGAAAGTGATGCGACCGGCAGCGCCAGTAAGCGTCAAGGTCGATAATCGCTGACGGTGTACTGGAATTTCCGTTAAAAATCTTACTCAATGATCTTTATCAGGGCGTCCTAACTCACAAGGTTCCATACAAATGTGGAACGCGTTTAATTTTCCAATCTAATCAAGCCGTTAAGTGTCAAAATTAAAGTTCTTTAGGGATTATGTGTAAAAGCAAGATAAACGGACTGTGATTCAAACAGAACAGCTGACTACCCGCATGTTTTCGAAAAGTGTCAATGATGACCAAAAATTATTTTGTATAAAAGTTTGTAGATTCTTCTTACATACCTACTGGAATAAAACCGAAGTCAATCAATGATATAAAGTTAGGACCGGAGTGATTTCTGTAAGTGTAATAAAACGCAATCTATATAAATGCTTTTCTTCCGAAACATATTTAATCTTGCATACTGTGTGATATTTTCAATTGAAACATTGAAAACACTTTCTTGTTTTGTTTTTCGTTGAGATCTGTTTGTTTTGGAAGTAGACAGAAGCTATTCAAAATAATCAAACTGTTGCGTTTTAATGTACATACCTGGATCACCTCATAACAAAAATAAATAATAACCAGCTTAAACAAGAACAACGTAGTATAAGTATGTAAATGGCATGTCAAATTTCCACAAACCTTTATCGGTGTCATTAGAATTAAAACTCAAACTATACCATAAAACATTGGCTCAATATGGCACAGAGAATATATTACTTTGTTGATGGCAGTATAACGCATGCAACAACTCAAGACATAGATAAAATGTCTAGATTTTAAAAAATGGATATTTTCGGTTGGTGTTAAAACGCAGTGAACTCAACCTGGGGCATCCACACCAGACATTACCGATTTCCGATACGATTCGGATGATCCATTTTCAAAATATTGGACTCCGTTAGGAGGTCTACCATTATATTATTCAAGAACTTGCATACGTTAGTATAATTTAACATACCTAATAACGCATCTCATCGAAATCGAAATGTTGGCAATTATATTAAAGCACAGGTAAGACACCTGAGCGTTGGATAGAGACACAAAATTTAAACCTAAATCGATAAAATCCTAACGGGTGCATAACCCCAATATGTTAGGGCAGTCGTCGGATACAAAAATAGTAAAGAACTCAAAATCGTTGAACGTTGACCTAGCGTGAATAACAACGCTACCGTCTAGTCGTATTGATCGGAGCTCTCGGGAAAACTAGACAATAACCCAGGCAAAAAAGAAAACTCAACAAACAGCGACGACAACTTTAACTGTTTAATCCTAGAATAAAGCAGTCAGTACAGATGCACCTTACTGTGACGAATAATAAATGCATTTCGCTTTATATTAAGAAATGTGGACTGGGATATGTAGAATTAATTATACAATGTATTTCAAAAACGTCTCCGTACTTATTTTTTTCAACCGGTCAAATTAAAAAACTGAAAAAATTTTAACACATTTTTTCAAACTTAATGAGGGCTCATGTGATACCTTATTTTAAAGCTCCTTATGCAAATCTAATAGCCATAAAATATAAAATCACTATCTTTTAAAATGGAAGCTGTCAGAGTTGAGCCAATCATATGTATATAATAGATAGTAATAATAATATAGAACATAACATAGAAAAAAATTTTAAAATCAGTCAAACTTTTTAAACGGAACTCTTTTTTTGTCAGACATTCACATAGATTATTCCAAAAGAAGAAGATTAATATAACATACTGTAATGTTTTGGTGATAATGAGTAAGCGACAACGGGAGCTAAAGAATGGTATTCCCTTCACGTACTTGGAATGTATTTTGGAAAAAGCTGATACTGTTATAAAGAGCGACATTTAGTATTAAGTGACCTAAATGTGCTAGAAATACATCGGTGTCATACATCTTGAGTTATAGGGATCCCTCCATTACGATTGACGGTTTGATCAGACCCCTCAGGAGCTACAGGGGGACAGAAGTTACTACAGCTCAAACTCACTTCATAAATTGGCGCTAGTAGCATTTGGGTATAACTCTTCATCAATTCCATGTCCGATAATCTACCTGCATTTTCACTTCATAAAGGTTTAATTACCCATATATGCAATTTCTTGTACACACTATACCAAAATACTAATGAAATTATTATTGTATGAGGAGCGTCTGCATCAGATTGGTACAGATATTTTTGGAACAAGACCATGCCCGTAGAGAAACGACGTCTGGACAGCCAAATGATGTATGTCCCAGTAAAGTATTAATGAAGCTGTTTGTTTAGTCTGGATATTTATTTGGTCATCTGAATATATAATAGTCGACCGCAACGTTTGATAGCACTGACTTCTCTTAAATGGCTTTGGTCTGGGTTACATATCAATTATTTCTGAAAAAGGGGCAATATATAGAACCTGGGCAATAAAGAAGAATATACGAAGTTACATGTTTTGGTTTTGGTGTGAAGATTACGATTATTATGAAATACATGAATTATGGCTATTGGAGTCACCGTGTGTTACTAGCAAGCAATGTAAAGATTCAAAAATGTACATGCTACATAGATATGTTTGCTTTCTTCTGGTCTAAACAAAGTGGGTATGGCCTTTTGAAAAACTGGGAACATTGTGCGCAAGTGAAAATTTGTCGATCACCACCTACCAATGGTTTGCCAAGCTGATTTTCATCCTCATCCCAAACGATGGAAGATGACAGAAGATATGATCAGCCAGAGACGTAGGAGTCGTATTTCATCGTATAGGATGAGGATGAAAATCAGCTTGACAACTGCTAGGTGGTGATCCTCAGAATTTCAATTACTTGCGAAAAAGCTCTTATAGTTAAGCTATGAGTTCATGTAAGAGTTATGATCCAAGAGAAAACATAGATTTTGTGATTAATTTGTTTACCGAAAAATGCGAAACAATAAATCTGAAGCAGCCTACAGAAGTTAAAACCTTTGTAGTGACATCAAGCCAATTGCATTTTTTTTTAAGGGAATCTTTCTCTCTTGACCAGATTTCCTGCAACAAAATAAAGAATGTTTGAAAAGATGCGTTTGAGAGTTGTTTAGCAAAATATCTTGAATTTAGATAATAAATATTTCGTTTACGATAAACAATATTACCCTCTTTGTAAAATCCGGCCATATCTCTTTTTTGAAACAGGGTCCATTTTTGGTTCGTTAGACTGATCTGCTGTTTTTGTCCTTTAGTGGTATGCATATCTTAGGAAGGACATGGATAAAATGAAGAGTGGCGGGTGTCTAATACATATGCTCGCGACAAGTTAAAAGCAGCTTATAGGGTCACCCAGCCATTAAAATGATTAAGAACAGAAAAAGTAGGGCAAGTGCATTATATTTACTGCGGACAGGGGAATAAATCCCAAACGTTTTATAAATGGGAGCCACTGCCTGTACGACAATTTGTTGACTGAGATTTGGGTTAGCCACACGATTTTTAGGCCAACGCAAGCGCATCTGGAAACATACTTAAATGCATTTGCTTACTTGGATCGGACCTTCAAGTTGAAAAAAAATTGCTAAAAACCCAAATTGGTTACTCAGACATTCGTTATTTAAATAAAAAGTAAATACTATAGCTATCGTTTCAGGTTTCTCTAAATTAAATTAATAAAACTAGCAGCAGCAGGTTACTAACACTATTTACTAATAGATACAAAGTCAACCAAGGCTTTACAAGCAAATGTTTACTTACTTTGCAAGACAAGTGAAAAATTCTCTATGACGGGTTAATGCATATTTGTTCCTCCAGACACATATCCAGAGATTCTCCAAAGATATTGCTGCATTTCTCGCTACTTTTACCATATAATAAAAGCAATCGGTACAGTTGAAAATAATATCATTCCACGGCCAAATGCTGCAAACATCCAACAAATCGTCCAAATTCTAAAATTTGGCATAACATTGATAAACGAAATGGGCTAGTTTATTAAAAAGTAAACGATACATATCTGTGAGCCACCAATTTTTTATTCGCTCTATTTTGAGAGTTTACTTATCAAGTAGGTCCTTACTCTAAGCAAAAATCATTAGAAAAATATGTTTAGCTATCTTTAATTGAACTGTACTAGTTTAATTTTGTGAAAGTGTTATTTTTAAAGGCGATGACGGGAAAATTGGCAATGGTTTGGAAAATATACCGAGTATTCTAAAATATCAAAATGCAAAATGAACAGTCACTGCCAAGCCCATGTATTAGAAGCAGTTATATAATAATCATGATGATGATAATAATAATAAATAAAATAATGATAACAATTATGTATATTGGAACCGGAAGATAATTACAGATCGCACCATACCAAACAACATCCCTGATATAGTGCTAACATTAAAAGCACAAAAGATTGCAAGCAGTATCTACGGCTGCCAGAAGAAATATAGCGAATATGAGAAATGGATACAGTTACAGTTGTACTGATAGTTATCAGCCTCACAGGTGCGGTCCTTAAAGAGTTACACGCAACTCTTGAAGAGCTAGATCTTCGCCAACGTATTTATAAGTTCAGGAATTCGCTTTATTGGGCAGATGCAGAAAGGTCCGTGGGTCCTACGAGACGAAAACCCGATACGATAATTTGCAAAATTGACAGTTGCCTTTAACTGCTCACATCCTTTGGTGTAAACCTTGATTGACCGCAGAAAACCCTGTAAGAGAAGATGCTTGAATGGATGAATAATAGTAATGAACGACCTTGTTATTAAAAGTGAAGTTTAGCAACCTGCTATTCCTCCAATTAACCCTTCAAAATTACTTCAAAATAATAAAAAATGTATAAACAGGTAGTGTGTACTATAGGTAACAATTATACAACATAAACACTTATAGGAGGAGAGAGAGGCACAGTACTCACGATTCACTGTTTATTTGTAGATATAAGGATTCGTTTACGTGCTTTTTGAAATTTTCAAAGAGGAAATATTTTTTTGTCGGCAGGATGCAACGCGTTGTGGATCGTAACTGCATTCTATACATACACATATTTTATTAACCATGGGGCATAATGTTTATTGACATGAACCATTTGGAGGGGTGCAGGTTTATAGAAAATACATTTTATGGATCAGTAAGAGATTAAACTTTATGATTTATATCTTTTAATACATATAGGCCATCCCATGGAAAGGAAAGTCATTCTGAAATTCAGAAATCTTGTAAATTGTTGTAGCCTCGGAATTGTGCACATTTTTTATTTGGCTTCTCTGTAGTAAATGATAATAAAAAAGGATGGCCCGTGAATAAATACATGTCAAGGTTTATGTAAATTTCAGTATCATTTAAAAGTATAAGATCTAAAAAAGTATTAGAGTTCGTTGTAATCCTGGATTCTTCATAATAACCTGATGGAATCCGTAAAAATTAATACCATAGTGTAACTTATTATTGCTATGAAAAAGGTTTACGATCATATCACCAGCAACAGCGATATGATCGAATGTTGGTACATAAAATGTGAGCATATCTCCAAAATAATGGATAAAGTTATTAAACTACATGACGCCCAGAAGCTTAGCTCACACCACTTACCTTTCTCTTTATCCATAGATTCTCAATCTCGGGGACTGATTAATAATAATAATATGATTTATTATCGAATTGTATAAACATAAGTTATATAATAGAATAAATCGATACCTACTATTCAACATGATCTTCTATTTTAGATAATCACAAATTATGCCATATAATCTTCTATGATTCCTGTATTAAACCTTAAGTATGATTGGGTGGTTTCCTGTGCAGGCAAAAAAGCGAAGAAGTCCGAAACCCCTACAAACACTCAAAAACGTACAAACTGTCATACTCGTTGGCTTTCCCATAATTCTTTGCCGGTTGTCATTTTACCGGGAAACATTCTATTCTTCAGAAGTGAAGTTGAATAAGCACTTCCTCATATGAACAATGGCTTTTTATAACGTAGAAATGACCGCCTCATGTCTACATTTCCAATTTGATTGTATAGCGGATGATTTTCTTCCCGTCCTTTGAAGGCCGTACACGCTACTGGGGTAGTGGGGTTAGGAGCTCTACCCTTCATGCGCATTGTGGATTTATCTTAGTCTCTGTAAATTACCCATACGTCTTCAGTTTTGCTTGAAACCTAATGATTTTCAATACTAAGAAAAGTTTGTATTGCGTGTTAAAAGTTCACTGTTCCACATCAACAATACAGTACTGATTAATCGTACGGAGGATGTTACTAAGTCCATAGTGATTTTGTGAGGCGAGCAAAAATCACATTATGTACCTATATGTTATATGTATATCCCGCACTTTTTATACAGGAAGTTTCAATCACTAGCAAAAAATCCGCAGTGTTTGCCAATAGGATCTATTATTAGCAAAGGTGGAGAGGTGGGGAGTACTCGATGAGCTTAAAATATTTATACTGACATACATCTTCCAGCTACCATTTATGCTTCCTTTTACCAACTCCAGGTAGCGCGACACCCCACTGACCGGGTCCTGTTCCAAGATTTAGTTACAAGAGAATGTATGTAGACTCTGACTAGAAGTGATACATGTACATTAATATTCTAAATTCCAAGAGGTGTTTATGAAACTGTATTTTATATTATCCATGTTTTGCTTTCAGTAGGGTCTATAATTGTAATCTTTTCATGGCATACGTTTTTAAGTGAATCTATACAAAGACTTTATCGATAACCTCATTGGTAATTAAACGGTCAGCTATTCGAATTTGGCAACTTTAGAATATTTTTCCTGTAATACCCACAATATTAACCGCACAGCATATTATCGACCTCAGGGACGGTACTTTCTTACTCTTACCCCACACCGGTACTACCACCAGATACAAACCACGCTCATTTTCCTCAGCTAAAATGATTTCATTGGGTCTACAAACAAATTCGTGTTACGGTAGAATTATACAATCTTGTTCATTGCTTTTGGCAAAACGTAGCTAAATAAGTTCACGGTGACGCTCCATGTTAAATTTAAATTCAGGCGTTCTGAAATAGTATAATGTAAAAATAACACCACTACCATATCACAAAGATTCTCGGAGAATGTCGGTGTTAAAAAAAATTCCCCGTTATCTGCTCGGGGTAAAACCATTGGCCAAGAAGCTGTAATAATTATGATAAACGTAACAGACTAGTGCAAATTTTTACGCTTATATTTCCGGCAAGATATGTAACTAATTGCTCGATTACACCGAATTAAGTATCCAGGAAGTGATTAACAAATATACAGGGTGTTTGGAGGGTAAGTAGCCAAACGGAAATGGCGGATGGCTGAGGCTATTGGCTATTTACAACGCCTAATTAATTTACATTTTGTCTCAGCTTTAAGGAGAAATAATGATTTTTTCTTTCTTTGAGAAAATCCCCAGTTTTTTAACATGAGTTTCAATATTTTTTCTATTTACGGTCGCAACGGCGCAAAATTCATTTTATTCTTAAGTTCTACTGTTACTTCATTTAGTTGAAGAACAAGTAACAGTGGAGCAACAAACTTCCTTAAATCAATGGAAAAAAATGTTACGTTAACTTTACAATAAGCAAAAAAATAACACAAAAGAGTACGGGGTTTTCAAATGTAATTAAAAACTTCTCTAGTTAATAGTCCTTCTAACCGTATGCCACCTGTAACATAAATAATTAGATAACTCAACAAAAAATAAATTCATCTTCACCGATTCAGGATGGTGGATGCAGCCAAATCATTTCAATTACCTAATTGAGCAGGTACAAACTTCTGTCTCATTCTAACACAGCTAAACCTATTGTTATCTTTTTGCTCAGTTTATTGTAAATCTTGTTCAAAAGAGTTCCATTATTTCTGATACATCTCTTTCTTATTTCTCTTGTGGTACACTGTAGTGGTATTTCTCATTTCACTATCTCAAAAGCATGATTAGTTTGTTCTATTAATTGTTCGGAATACACTGGTTCAGACGTAAAAATCAAGCGAAATCAAGTCCGGCGATCTTGCAGGCCATGGGATCCGACTATCTTTGCCAATCCAAGCGTTGGGAAATGCATTGTCTAGGTGCTCCCGGACTGCTAATATCCAATGCGCTGGGCAGCCATCCTGTTGGAGTGTCACTGGTTTTTCATTGTCAAAATTTGGAAATCCGTTCGTGAGTTCGGGCAGATCAGCTATTAAAAAATTTAGATAATTTTGCTCATTCAACTTGTCCGGTAAATAATGTGGACCAATATATGTATTACCAATTACACCTGCCCAAACGTTTACCGAAAATTTCCGTTAAAAGGATACTGCTCTCTTCATTTTTGAGTTTTCATCTTATGGGGCCCAAAAATGCAAACTGTGAAGATTTAGGTACAATACCCCTCCTTGAGAATTTTTATTCATCTGTCGTCCACAGAATACTTTTTAGGAAGTCTCTGTTTTCAATATTCATATGTATCAGGATGTGGCAAAACTGAACGCGTCTTTGGTAGTCATTTTCTTCGAGACCTTGTACAGGAGTATAATGAAAATATTGGCAAGAAGAACAGACCACATTTTCCATACGCTTAGATTTAGCGTTACAGCTACAGACCGGATGCTCGTTGTAGGATCTACATCAAAAACTTCCAGAATGCGTTCGTCATCAGCAACGTTAAGTTGTTTACCAACTCCAGGTTCACGGCGATTTAGATTATCAGTTTCTCTTAAGCGTCTAAAGGTAGTTTCAAAAGTACGTCGATTAGGTTGGCGTCTATTGGGAAAACGTTCTTGCTAAATCCTTTTTGCTACCCGGCCATTTTCATCAGCTCTGCCATATGCCATTAGCATGTCAGCATACTCCTCGTCGTCGTTGGTAAAGATATCAGCCATAGCAGGCAACAGTAACAACAAATTAAGAACACTTCACGCAACTGAAAGAAAACAAAAAACAAAACAATTTTAAAAGCGGAAGTAAACACACGTGAAGTAGTGGAGATCGACTAAATACCACGTCAGGTTCAGGTAAAGAAGCTAGGTACGAGGCAGAAGTACGACGTTTAGCAGTGCTGGACGAAAACCCAATGGTTTGGATGCACTATCACGAATCGCTGAAGATAAACTTATTTTTTGTTGACTTAGCTAATTATTTATGTTACATGTGGCATAACGTAAGAAAGATTGTTAACTAGAGAAGTTCTTAATTACTTTTGAACACCCCGTAATCTTTTGTGTTACTTTTTTTGCTTATTGCAGAGCTGACGTAACATTTTTTCGATTGATTTAAGGAAGTATGTTGTTCCACTGTTACTTGTTCTTCAACTGTTTGTATCAAATGTGTGTTGAATCTGAATGAAGGAACAGTAAACCTGAGAATAAAATCAATTTTGCGCTGTTGCGACCGTAAATAGAAAAAATATTGAAACTTAAATTTAAAAACTGGGGATTTACTCAAAAAAAGAAAAAATCATTATTTCTTCTTAGAACTGAGGCAAAATGTAAACTAATTAGGCGCTGCAAATAGCCTCAGCCATCCACCATTTCCGTTTGGTTACTCACCCTCCAAACAGTTTGTAGAATGTAAATGGAGCCGGTAAGCGAAACTATCTTTACATGAGCGCCGATAACGATCTGACTAAAAAGAGTCAGTTTTCCGATAATTACCAGTTTGATTCTCTCCTTGGTCAAGTCTAAAGTCTCACTGCGAAATGCTAACAAATACTGTATTATCCGGTTTCCGAAAATTCATCGATAAAACTTGTTTACGCAAAGGTTCAAATTTTTTATTAGACAAAAATTGATAACAATATTTTTTGAAGGGTGACTTCAAAAAAGCATTCTATATCAGTCCACGATAACAAAATCGTTGAACTGAAATCGTCGTTTTGTCAGAACATGTTCAATATCTGGAAAATGAGGATGGCATCACCTGGAAAGACTGAGTGAAATGCTTTCCATATTATGCGGTCTCACCTGTCTGATAAACGATGGGTGATGTGAAAGTAAGAAAGAAGCAAGCGTCACTGCAATGAATATATAGTTCTCAGACTTGTTCACATCTCACCTGCCACATTATGGGTAATACAGGGAGCACGTATCCCAAGATTTTAATATCAAGTTGAAAAGATAGGCGGAATTTTTGATGGTTTGGACTCATGTGGAGTGGAGTGATAATCACTATGGCGTACTTGACACATTCAAAAAGAAGCCGGTGAATAAGAAAACTTCATCGATGTTGCAAGTAATAATTAGAGCACAAAATAATCCACATATACATATTTAAAGTAGTCATTTCTTTGTTTTGCGTAATTTTGGTACGAGTCCAAAATGGAGTCTTCTATGAAATTCCAGCACATTGAGTTGTAGGCCATGGTCAAAACAGATACCGTATAATTTGTTGTTTATGTTAGAGAACAGACTTGTTTTTGAAATAAGTCGACATATTAGGTTTTCAAGATTGAAATCAATGGCATTGAGGTTGTCAAAGTACTAGGTGAGGACATTATTTTTCACATGTTTTAGGAACAAACAGACGTGACGACAAGAAAAATAGTGCAACAGATTCCATTTGGTATTTGTTATTATAAGATCATACCAATGTTCTACTGGATGTGTGAATCATTCACGTATCCTTACATAAGTAGATAAACATGTTCCCGTACGCACGTAATGCGACATTGTTATACAGGGTCGGTCAGAAAGAACGCATGTTTTTTACATCGAGTGGGCTGGTCCCGTGTCGGTGGGGGAAGGGCGTGTTGGATAGTGGGAGAAGTGCCGTTTCAGTTGGCAATATGGTTTGGAACGTTGAGCATCGTGTGTTCACTGTACGTCGCGTCGGTACTTTCAAAATGGCGAGTCTGTCGTTCCAACAGAACGTGAGTTTCGCGTTCACTTTCGTGTTCCACGTCGTGGGACAGTACCAGATCGTAACACCATTTTGAGATGGGTGAAAGCAGTCAAAACAACAGGTAATGTGTACTGTCAGAATTCCTGAAAACGTAGACAGAATGAGAGTTGACACGCTGCAAAGCCCGAATCGTTCCGTCCGTTTGCGTGCCAGTTCCCTAGGGATCCACGCGTCCTCTATATGTCACATCTTGAAGAAGAATTCAGTGTTCCGTCCTTACAAAATCCAAGTTTGTCAACAACTGTTGCCAGGGGATTATGCACAGCGTGTCAATTTTGCACAGCTCATGATTTAACAGTTGGATAATAATGACATGACGTTGTTTATGAGTGATGAAGCACATTTTCATTTACATCGATACGTCAATAAACAAAATTGTCGATATTGGTCTCCAGTGAACCTCCAATAGTAGGATGAGCCCCCCTGCATACCCCGAAAGTTACAGTTTGGTGAGCAGTAGGCCCAACGATGATTATTTTCCTTTATTTTTTGAGGATGATGGAGAAACAAATACTGTGAATTCAGAGCGTTACATCCACATGCTGAACAACTTTTTTTCCGGAACTTCGACGTCGACGTGTCCGCCTCAGAACAGTGTGGTTCCTACAAGACGGGGCAATATCTCACACAGCTCTTACTTCGATGGAACTTCTTCGACAAAAATTCTCGGGACGTCTCATTTCACGTCATGGCGATATTCCATGGCCCCCTCGCTCACCGGACCTGTCAACGTGTGACTTTTTTATGGGGCATGGGGCTACCTGAAATCAAAAGTTTACCAAAGCAAGCCTCGGACCCTAGTCGATCTGAAGGAAGAAATAAGAAGAGAAGTAACCCAAATTCCTGCACGGATGCTGGCCGACGCAATGGGCTCATTTCGGGAGAAGCTTGATTCCTGGATTTCGGCTAAAGGGCGCCATATGGCCGACATAGTTTTTAGAACATAAATTTTGTTTACTTGAAAAAATGGTATGTATTTCTGAGTATTTTGATATAATAAAATATTTCAAAAACATGCGTTCTTTCTGACGGACCCTGTAGTTATTGACTGAATCCCGTCCAATTAAATCAATATTTTTGAAGTTTCTTCCACATGTACATAAGTGATTATTGAATTATCAATGTCTGAGACATGAATGGCAATCATGATAATGACACGAATATATGAAGGGTGCTTTTGGCAATCAATTTTTATTGATGAAATGTTCCATACACATCGTGGCGCACATTACTCATAAAGCCGACTTTTCGACATTTGTTTCACCTACTGGGATAATACTTAACTTTTGTTGTGTGATTTACGGACGAAGTATAGAAAGGATTTCCTGAATATTTTTTTCTGGGGTCTGGGAATACTTCATGATATTATCCTATATGAAGTGTTATAGTTGCGCGTATTTGTATCAAGACTCAAGCAGGTGGTATGGAATAAATACAGTTAGTTATCTACTATTAAATATCCTTGTCTCATAGTACAATTCATTGAATGAATATAGTTTAGGTCTATGAAAAATTGATTTTAAGACATATTTTTGTGCTTTATCTATTTCTATGTATGATTTGCATCTAGCTCCCCATGTTAATATACGATAAATATTCTGTACGTTTCAACTAACACAGAGGTGATTTTCTGTAAGAACATTTGGAAATATTTTGAGTTGATGAGCCACATTACTATTTTTTTTTACTATATACTATATATACTCCCAGGTATTTTAAAGTATCAACTCTATCAAAAGTTGTCCAAACATATGCAAGGATTTTGGATAAAAATTAGTTTTTTTCAATTGACTGTTAACTGTAGTCAAGCCATTTGATAATCTTCATTAAATCGTGTTCAGCAATTCGCTTTACACCTCGCAACACATACCTGTCTATATAGGTAAAATCCTCCGTTTCTGAGGAATGTTTTTGCAAATGTATGGTTTGGGGGATCACCTTTATGTCTTGCAAAAAAAGGAAACCTTTCGTTAATGCTGTTCAGTCAGCCCACGCAACACCCCTGGAAACAGGTAGAAAATAAATCAAGTACCGCTACCTGTTATACCCTCTTCACACTCACGCGCGGATCACAGCGTGAAATCGCGGCGCGGATCGCGGTGCAAATCCCGAAATTGTTTGCTACACTTCCACACTCGCAGATGTTCGCGCCTGCTTCACAGTATAGTTCGCGCTCTTGACGACTATCGATGGTGAAATTGCTACTGCTGCTGCAGGGCTACTTTGCGCTTTGGTAATTTATAATTACGCATATATAAGTAAAACTAGAGCAATTGAAAAGAAGTGGAAAAAACACAACCATTCCTGGCACTCGCTATGAGGCAACTGAAACACCAGCGAATGAGGAGCCTAGACATGTTCACGGTATGTTCGCGCCTTGCGAACCCTTTGTTGCGGGACAACAAACGGGAACAACGCGCGAACGCGACGTGAAGCCGCGAAGAATACGCGAATGGGATCCACACTCATGGGTCGCGGGTAGTTCGCGGCTTCGCGCGTGAGTCTGGAGAGGGTATTATGTTCTATTATAGAAGGGAGATAACGGTCTCGACAAGGAAATAGGTCACAGTTGGTAGGTTTTTATAATCGGCGCATTGGATTTTTTTGATAAAAAGTATAATCAACTGTTAGATGTGGCTAGAGAGGTTGATTTTGGATAGACAACGTGTTATATTTATTATTTATAAAGTCATTATAAGTCGTCGAGACAACTTTTTCCGCTTCCTACAGTTTATAATACAACTTATCACTAGCTAGTAGTTATTAGTAGTAGTTACTGAAAACTTACGTTGTTCTGTTCCCGTAGATACGTCTTAGGGTTGGTCACTTGCTTGGCATGCCTTCTTGTTGGAATCAGTTACGTCACATACCATACCCTTACTGACATGGTTACACCACAGAATATGTCCTGCCCAGATCGTAGAATTAACCATTACAAGAAATGATCAAGCATTTTATGGAATGGTCGCATTTCATGAAATGGCCAACTAAATTTGACGATATCGTTAAATCGTCAACGTTTGACGATTTGGTCATATCGTAAAATGCGGTGTCCCTAGAATATTTAATAAATATCCAGAATATGTTACGAACTCGTTTATTGTTCTTTAAGTACGACAACTATTTTTATCAAAACTAGTCACTTTAGGAAATTAAAATAAAATAATTACATTGAAACATTCTTAAATTTCAGAAAATGTCAAATAAAATTGTTGAACATATCACAAATTAAGTTGCACTGCCTTCCATGGTCACCCTACTCTGGTTTATTTAAAATACAACCTAAATGAATGAAATAAAAATTAGGATGAAGTTTACATACACATGTGAGAAAATATGCTACAGACAGGAATATTTATTAAAGTTAAAGGTTACAATGTTATTTATCTCCAGTCATTTAAATTTTATAGAAATTTATTTTGCGATGTCAACAGTAAATACTAATCGGCGCCGAGATGTGAGGCATTGCGAAAATGTTTGATGTGTTCATAATTTTTCTGTGATTTGGCGCGGTGGCGATTACCCGTAAATCTCTTAAAAGTTTTTGAAAACACAAAAAACGGGAATAATCGTAATTTATAACTTTGAACATAACCTGTCTTCAGAAAAGACAACATATAAATAACCCGTCGGGCACAGCTAATAGATATACTTCATTGGCAGCATATTCAGTAATAAGTTTCTCACATAGCAAATATCACTGATTTTTCATTTACATCTCAGATATAAACAATACCGGCTATGTCTGCTTTCTGCAACCAAAAATGCATGACTTGAGCGGGTCGTGTCACTGAGTCATTCCTCCATAGATGGACGCTTTTGATGACGCTTACAGCGATCATTGCGAGCAAAAATGGAACGAAATATTTGCTCGCTAAAGACTACCTAGTCTGCAAGATGACATTTTCGTTTTCTCTTTTTGACGTTTTTTGGGTTTTTTACATAATACCCCTGCCGAACTCCACAGATTTTGACGTTTTAAATCGAGCTGTCGCCGCGCTAGCTTCAGCCAGAAGTAGCTATAGACACACAGAGATACACGATGGTATAAAGGTATATAACAAAAAATAGAAAAATAATGGTCAAATTCCGCAAAAAGAAGCAAAGTGAATTCGAGCATAAAATAGGACAGGTAACCCGAGAGATACGTATTTCTGTTTGTTGGCTTCATCAGGCCCAAAATAAATGCACATATGCAACTACAAAAGTAGATACACATGCCCATACATCCGAATACGGGTGTAACCTGAGGAAACAAAGATGGAGAGAGACAGAATATGACACACGAAGTGACAAACAAGAGCTAACCTACACATAGTAGTATAAATTTTCAAGTCGGCACCTAACCAAAACCACGCGGCCGTTATTGTAATATATACAGGGTGTCGCATCGGGAACTCCATCGATAGATTTCTCGAACAGTAGGCATAAAATATTTTTGAAAATTTGAGAGTATACTAATGTGGTTGGGGTAACGGCAGCTAAAATATTTTCAAGAAGGTGGCAGTTTCAGTTATACCGGATATTACATAAAATCACATTTCATGTATATTCTCCTATACCCAAGTCTATCCGTTTTTGACATATTTCAAAATTTATGTCAAAAATGACGTTTGCAGGCCCTAAAATAATTGTTCATTTCCCCTATGTAGAACACCTTATTGTTTAATGTGGACTGATTTTCTGGTAAACAGGGATACAGTTTAATAGACTTTGTATGATATTTCGATAATTATTTATACACGGTGGTCAAAAAATTAGTATAAATATTGAATGTAAAAAATTGACAAAAGCCGATTTTTTTAATAAATAAAAATAAGTTTATCGCAGCAAGCATTAAAAATTAGCGTTACTTTATACACGGTTATCTATCCCAAAAATGTTTACTTTTCGAGTAATTTGCAATTTATTACTTTTCTATTGTAAAACTCCTATAAGTACACACACACATATATATATATATATATATACATTTTGTTTTTTTTGAGACGTGGTCATTGTCGTCTAGACCAGTTAGGTGAAAAACCAATACCACCTGATCACACTATCGCCACTCCTGATGTGGTGTCGCTATTCAGTAATATCTATCTGGATGCATGTAATAGAACTGTAAATAGACATTGGGATGAGATAAGTCAACACTGCAACATAACTCTAGAACCTTTCACCAACATTATAACATTTCTCTTTCATAAGAACTACTTCTCTTTCAACAACAAAACATATTCTCAGACACATGGTTGCCCTATGGGATCTGTTCTATCATCAATTTTGGCAGAATATGTTACGGATGATCTGCTTGATACTGTTATTCGGACACTACCCTATAACCTCTTCTCCATAAAAAAAATACCTAGGTGACATCATTGTGTACTTTCCCTACAGAGGTGTATATAGTATTGTCGAAGATTTCAACAGCTATGAGCCCTACATCCAATTTACCATTAAAAAAGAAGATGAGAACCTGTCTGACCCTTTTCTAGACACAAGACTCATCCGCACCAACAATAATAGTTTATTGGTAGACTGGTACCAGAAACCCATGTCTGCAGGCCGTTTTCTCAATTTCAGGTCATACCATAAACTAAGGATTAAAATCAACTTGGTGAAGCAGATAAAAACAAGGGTAATTAGCATCTCCGACAAGACTTTCCATACTTCAAACTTACGGAAGCTGTAAAAACTGTTCATCAACAACGGTTATCCGAAGTATTTGATTAACAATATCTTGTTCAGCTCTCTTTCCAGTATTTTGCCAAATATGTACTAATAATCCAAACAATATTCTCACAACACCTAATAATGGAACTGATATAATTCCCAACAACAACACCAATTCCAATAAGAATATAACCTCCATCCCAAATTCCAGATCTGGTTTTGCTGTTCTACCCTACATCAAAGAACTGACCCCTAAGCTAATCAGACTATGTAGCTCGTTGAACTGTCGAATTGCTTGCAAATCCGTCCTCACTATAAACTGTATTTTTTCAAAGATGAAAACAGAGTCCCGTTGCTTGGCTTAGCCAACACAGTGTACTACATCAATTGTAATAATTGCAATCAAATATACATAGGTCAGACTTCGAGATCTCTAAAAGGAAGGATTTCATCACACAAAAGTGGTTCTAGACTTCATCCCGAGAGATGTGCTCTGGCATCATATGTCAATACAACAGGAAACTCCATGAACTACACAAGTATCAAAGTTCTTGACAGAGAAAAACACCTATCCAAACGTTTATTCCTGGAAATGACCCACATTTTCATGAATAACAACTGTATGAATAAAAAGGCAGATGTAAAGCAAATTCATTTACTCATATTTGCTAAACTGCGAAAAGTTGGACCACTCACACATCTCTTCAAATATTGATTCTTCATAACCATAACTGGAATCTGGTTTTTGTTCAATTCCATCCTTTTCCTCCAAAATTCCATCCCATTCAAAATTTTAATAATTAATGTTTTTCCTCATAATAAAATAATTGTTAATTTAATTGTTCATCTCATTAATAATATAGATTGTTCAACTGCCTCTGGTCTGTTGACAAGTTTTTATTTAACATATCTTGATAAAACACACCTTCTCAAGTGATTTGGCAGCATAGCACAGAATTTACAAACTTTCGTTCCATCCATCGACACTGACACTACCAGCCTTCTGTCATTTGTCAATATATAGATATAGACAAATTATCTTTTGACTTACAAATACTCGAACGTTCGACAGACTATGCTGCCATCATCAGTAGCCCGTCAATGAGATTGGGGCTAGCGTTTGATGTTGCAAAAAGTAATTGATAACCCATGGTTAGGTGATCAAAAACTGGATATACGCGGATCCTTTTTTGAAAACGGTAGAGAACATGATTATGTTTTAGTGATAAAATACAGACGCAATGGGACACACATTATTTATTGAACATTTTTTTTAAACTTCTCAAATTATAATTCATATCGGCAAGGTAAACACTTGTATTCTGCTATTAAATCCTCATTAAACGAACCCTGTATGGTGCTCAATAAACTTGAAGTGCTGGCCGGTGTTTTGGGATAAACAACTAGAAATTCTCACAAAACTACTCGACCAATGTACTCCAATTTTGTTGTTGTTATTTAGAAGTTTGAATCCTACGGATTTGAAGAATTTCAAGTAGTTGCCTGAAATTATCGTCAGATTACCAACAAGTGCCCAAACCTGCATTTTGCCTCGTTTTTGCTATTATTTGGATCTTCTTATGTGTGGTCTCATTTTGTAGGTCTCATAAATACCTAAAAAGCTTGTATCAAAAGTTCCGTTCCTGTCAAGACTATCGATTGAATCCCAAAAAACACTATTTCTCATTCTTTGTTGTCAAATAAAAAGTTTTCCCCCAAAATTTGGTAGCTACCCATTTTATACGTCCATGTTTAGATACCCCCTTGAACAACGTGCACCAATAAAACCAGACTTTACAATTATTTCGGGTAAATTTGCTAATATGATTTGACTATGACGTAGTTTTTTGATCACCTTACCATGTGTCTTATTTTACATTTTTTAACATCAAATCGTAGCACAATTCTCACTGACGGAGTAAGTAAAAAGGTTTCTAATCAATTGAGCATGATTGCTATTTTACTATTTTTAATTTGTTTGTAAGTGAAAAAGGTATTTGTCGATATCCCAAAAATAAGTCTTCCATATAACTGGTTATTTCGACCATAACTATGAATTATATAATATATATATTATATACATCATCACCTTACTGCAGAACTATTACATGTAAAAAATTCCAAACCTTGCTTTTATATTCTAAAGTTTGGCCCATCCCTGTGTAGACGGAATATTATTCATAAACAAATACATTTTGAGAAACTCTATTTATGGCATGTTATGGCATGTGTCCCAATTTTGGTCAAAAACTCGAATTGTACTTTTTCTCAAAAATTTCAAATTCATCACCCTGTATATTTGTGCAAGTTTTTATTCAATTTTTTATAATTTTTTGGTAAAGGGTTTGGTTCAGATAAAATCACTAGAGTTTGAGTTATTAAGCTTTTAATAGAACAACACACCAAATTAAGGAAAAAAATCACATCATCCATGGAAACAAAAGACAAACAGAGGGCTAGTTTCATATTTCCACTAAGAGTACAGATTTGACGTAAAAACTAATAACAATCAGAACAGGATAAATCAGCCTAAGCGTAATACAAAAAAACAACTATAACAACAACATAAACAAGCAACTATCACTATTCAAGACCTAATCTACAAAAACTGCTCGAAAATATCTCCACCATGTTGAATACACAGCCGTAGTGGATAAATGACCGTTGCGCATCCCTCAGCATGTGTTCCCTTATGTTCAGAACAGCATCTTTAATCCTTTCCTTCATATTTATCGGGGTCGAAAGTGGATATCTATAAACCTCTTGCATAGAAAGAAGCCCATCGGTGTCATATCTGGTGATCTAGGAGGCCAAGATATAGGCCCATCAGGACCGATCCAACAATTGTTATTCCATGTGTCCAAATAGTTACGCACACGATTATGATAATGCGGAGGTGCGCCGTCATGTTGGAAATACATATGAATCCGAGTTTGCAGGTTGACATCCTCGAAAAGTAAAGGCAAATGCTCGATCTAAAAATTCAAGTAATCTGTACCTGTTAATCTGTTGTCGAAAAAGAAAGGCCCGATAAGTTGTCTGCCAATAACTCCTCCCCAAACATTCAAGCTCCATTTATTTTGGAAATCTATTTGCCTAACCCATCCTTTGGGCAGAAGTTCTGCATATATCAGTTTCTGCTCCAATTTGCCGTGCACTTAAATGGGGATTTTCCTGCAACTTTAATAGAACCTCCAAATGATTCGCCTCATGGGTGACACTTCGATTATTTATTCCGTTTTTATTATATTCCACTGCTCCACTTGATTCAAAACGTTCAAGTAGTGTGGAAAATGCTTCCGGCCTTGGATGTCGCATATTATAAGAGTATATATTATTATTGCTTATAAATGCGAGATGCTAGGAAACTATTTCTTTGGGCTTCGCCCAAAACGAACCATTTCTTCTTTAGAAAAATTCATTTTCAAACACGTTTTTATTATAATGCTCACAAAACTAATTTTGACAGTTTCTAACTAATCAACAATTTATTTGTTTCCAAGGATGATGCGATATTTTAGGGAATTAAGCCGTTCCATAAAAGACGTGCTAATAACCGAAAACATAGCCGTAAAAACCCTTATGTGTCTAGTATCGAAAAAAAATATATAAATTGAATCCAAACTTGCACAAATATACACGGTGATGCATTTGAAATTTTTGAGAAAAACTACAATTTGCGTTTTTGACTGTATGAGCAAAAATTGCAATTCTAAAAACTAAC
The DNA here is from genome assembly GCA_963669975.1 of Acanthoscelides obtectus. Taxonomy (NCBI): domain Eukaryota; kingdom Metazoa; phylum Arthropoda; class Insecta; order Coleoptera; family Chrysomelidae; genus Acanthoscelides; species Acanthoscelides obtectus. The sequence goes on from CAVLJG010000003.1 coordinate 75,574,219, forward strand.
AAATAAGATAAAAGCTGAGGTATGTAAGTTTTTTTTGATACTAAATTCTGCACTCCAAATTTCAAAAGTGGGGGGTTTTTCTAGACAAAACAGCCTATATCTCAGTAGCTAATTACCAAAATTTGAGGCATTCCTTTGAAAAATCACAGCTTTGCTATGTAGGTCGAAATTGGGACACCCTGTATAATGACCAATATTTTAGAAATGTGCCCTCAAATGTCATGTATAACATCCCATAAATAGGTTTTCCCAAAATGTATTTGTTTATGAGTAATATTCCGTCCACACATGGATCTGCCACCCTATATATGGTGTATTGAGAATCCTACGCTTCTATCCCTGCCGCGCACGTAGGACTGGTTTATCTGCAATTGCTGTTTTTGACATGGTATAGTTCTGCTCTAATAGGACGACATACATACATCCCAACTAACAAAATAGTGCTGTAAGTTTATGGAAAAGGAACTGGTCAGCTGTAAAAGCTCTCTTTTGTTGTTGCCTGAACACCAAAATGCTGGCTTAATGTTGTAATGTAATGCAAATTTGATTTCTGCAACATATTTGCTCTAAAATGAGGTATCTAAAACATTCTTGTAGCATAGTTATGCAACATCTTATATGACAAATTTTGAACTGTTGCATAATATAGGTTTATAGAATATACGGAATATTTGCAAAATTTAACCAACAAATTGGTCTCAACGGAAGCACTTAATACAAATGTCGTTTAGCAACTATTAAAGGCTGTACATTTCAACAATATCACAACTTTTAAGGTACAAAATTGCTCTTCTCGGCATCTATTTGTAGCTAAATATCTGGGTATACAATTTCGCCATAACCTAACACTCTGCTGTCATCTTTTTTAGATTGAATGTCAAAACCAATATTTTAAGACAAGCAATGCAGGAATATTCGTTTTAAAGGTTTTATTAACTTTCCAAACAGAAGATATAGCTCTTCTACAAACTCTGAGTAAAGTATAACACCTGTAGATAACACCAAAACGTTCTAATAAACCAAAGACAATATGGACGATGTACTAAAGATCTAGACATATTTTTGATCATTAAAATGTGAATCAAATTTGAAGCCCCTAGAAATTGCGTCCCTACTTAGTAGGATAATCACAATAAAATTTGCTGCGCAAGTCATTCAATAGCCCTATATGGCGGTAAAGAAGTTTATCATATACCTCTGTGTATAAAATTCATAATGGTCGATATGTAAGTAAACAAGATGAGTGTAATGTGTTAGTTATATATTCTACACTTCGCCTATACAATACATAAGAAATAGTTTGGTTGCAATAAAGTATAATCATGTAACAGAATGGTTGTAGAGTTGACAGCAATTGAATCTTGCACTGACGCAAGAGGTTTACAATTTTGTTGTATAACTGTTATCGCAGCCCTTATATACGTACAACCTCTTAAATAACTGAAGTTTTACTAACGCTCTTGCAATATACAATGCTGTGTAAGGAATACTGTATAATCTTTCTTGCAACCCTAATAGGAGTGATAATGGTTAGTTAGGATCTATCCGTTTTTTTCGCCATTTGAATAAAGAATAATTCGAGCCGTACTTGACAATGCTGAGTGTAAACCAAGCTTCATCTCTAAACGGACAATCTAGAAATCAATGCAAAATCGGATGCAAATTCATCAGAATTATTTAGTTCAGTAATTACGAGCAATATATATCTTATAGATAAACAGTTTTTTTCCTGTTGCACTCAGCCTTCACCTAGATATTGCACATATGCTGTTATCCGCAAAAGAAAATTTTCCTACATTATCTCTACCATAAATGCGATAGCATAATTTTGTAGTTTGGATATGTAATGCGCCTGCAATGATGCGATAATTATCAAATATAGGTTGAATGGTTTCCTTAAAAGTTTTTGACAAATAACAGCTAATTCATTCATGCACTAACTTTTCATTCGATCATTGAATATTCTAGGTTATGATATTTTCGATGTTATAGACTACTGAGGTTCACCAAACCCATGTAGCTGTTTGAAATACTTATTGTGAGAATAATTTGAGTTAATTAATGCATTTTCCTGATTTTCAACCAGTTATCAATAAAAAATGTCTGCAATTTTCGTCGATTTGTTTTTTTGGATTTCCTTGACCTCTGTAGCAACAAGCCTATAGTTTTTGAATATCCTACAGTGACCGCGAAATAACCACAAATGTTTCACTAAACCTGAACTTTCTTTCTTTTTCCTTCCAGTGTTCCAGTTGTTTCTCAGTTTTCATTTTCGTCATTTTTCCGTTCTTCCATCCGCTACCGCTTCCTTCACGAATTCAGTCATCTATTCTTGCGATTTGTCCAAAGAACTTAGGAGGTCTTATTACTGCTTTTATATACTGTTTGTTTGTCTTATATTTTTGTTCTATCAGCCCACCCCACTTTATAACTTGGCAACTCTATTTCTGTGAAAGTAATTCCAAGTTTTTTTGCTGTGACGTTCATATTTCAATAGGAATATACAATGCTGGGCATAAACCCTTTATCAGTACGTACGAAAGAGAGAAGCGTGCAACACATATGTTAAGGCGGGTTCACACGCTACGTCTTATTGCACGTTTTGTCGGGCATACAAAACGTACGACAAAACGTACGTTTTGTCCAGTGTATGCACACTATGTGTTTTACCTCCCGCTTTCTACTACAGTTCCAATCTACACTCTTGAGTTGTGAATTTTTTTGAGAGACATTTTTTTATTATGGAGGAAACACCGCTGCTTTCTTTTATTTTTTCAACTATAAGGATACAACGACTAAAAGGAAAAGGGATGAAGAGGGAAAAGGCAAGATCGTCAAGGAAATGGCTTCTGAGAAGAAGCTAGTATTCCCACGTCTCGATATTGAAACAACTGAAGAGCGAACTTGATGACTGGCGCAATTATTGTCAATTGCTAGAGTTAGTAACATAGATTTCTGATGCCCTCACTTTTTCCAACTCTTTTTTGTCAACCGATCTCAACGATTTTTTTTGTAACAGGCTCTTTATTTATTGTAGGTTCTATTTCTTTGTATTTTTTATTTAAGATCCTCATACGCGACTTTTTTTTATTACGGTCACTATAGTCTTCAATTTTCACTTCCCACAAACACGGAAAACTTTATATATATATATATATATATATCTCAATGAATTACCCGAGAAAATCGTGAGTGCATTGCGGCAGGTCTGACATTATTAGGTTTTTTGGGGGGAAAAGGAAGCGAACTGAAGTGGAGCTACTCGTGAACTGATCCAAGATCGGACGTCTTGTCAGAACATGAGTCTACACGTTTGGTTGTGTCCTATCAGTTCTCGCAAAATGATGCTTCCCCCATCAGTTTTTCAGTCTGACCTTGGATTTCATTTCGATTCGACAAGACGTACGTTTAGCTGTTTACAACTTTTTAACCAAAAACTACTTCATTGCCTTTCACCCTCGGCCCCTCAGGGTCATTCCCTTAAAAGTTTCAAGTAACAAGGGGTATCGAGAAATAGCTTGCTTGAAAGGTGTTTGGACGTCCTTTATTTTGACGGTTGATTTTTTAAAATCAGTCATTTCGTTTTCTAGAAAATTAGAAAAATCTTCATTCATCTTAATTTTTTCAGATAGAAAATAAAAACACGACAATATCGCTTTTTATTTCAATAAGTGTCCAAAATGTTGTCCGTTAGGGTTTTCCAAATCTACAATCCGTTTATAGTTTAAAAAGAAAACTACCAGCATAAACAGCAATTCGGAAGATTAGACGTGGCAACAAACAAATAACAACCCTAATTGTATTCCGCATGCTTTTCATTAACACAGATATCCTGTGGGAGCTGTATTGTTATACCTGTTTAGTTTTTTGTTACTAAGCGGAAGAAAAAATTCAATTTGCTGGCTGTTACCTTTGTGACAATCATGGGATATTGAAAATTAATTTATTGATTCAGATTTTACTTCCAAATTGGTTTACACACTAGCCGAAAGAATGGAAATGATTCTAATTTATGGTGCTCAAAACCAATGTGGACGGCAAACTGCCGTCACGTTTAATGCAACATCCCATAGGTATGTTTTGGACCTTGTTACTAAATTTAAGCTGGATCTGTTGCAAAGAAAAGGCGTGATCATCGGAGAGTTTTGGATGAAGCCACTCAAGTTGAAATTTTGGGTCATTTTGGAATAAATCCTAATACTTCATTACGTAAAATTGTTGCTGCGACTGGTATTTCATTAGGCTCTGTACACAGGTACTAAACTCCTTAAATTTCATCCATTCAGAATATAAATATTGCAACAGTTAACCGAAGATGATTTCAATAGGCGAGTTGAGTTTTGTGTACAAATGACTACAGCAATTAATGATAATACCGTTCATGTAAAGAATATCTGCTTGAGTGATATTAATGGAAATTTGAATGGAGACATTTATTTCTATATGTTGGAAAATACCATCAATCCGATTATCACTGAAACCATTAAAACCCATATCGAAGAGGATGAGAACCCTATACTTGATGAGGCTGAAATATATTTCCAGCAAGACGGCGCTCCTCTTCAGTATGTGTTTTTGTTTTCTATCTGAAGAAATTAAGATAAATAAAGATTTTTTTAATTTTCTTGAAAACGAATCGACCGATTTTAAAAAATCAAACGTCTAAATAAAGGACTTCGAAAGACCTTCCAAACAAGCTGTTACTCGATACCCCTTGTCATTCAAAATTTTTAAGGGCATCACCCGAAAGGCAGTGGGTGAAAGGAGGTGAAATAGTTTTTGGTTAAAAAGTTTTGACGTGTCTCGGCGTGTTTCCGTTTATTCAGTGGTTTTCGATAAATCCGTGGTCAGAAGTTTTCAAATAAACATAATAGTAATAGTAGTAATAGTAATATTTATTTGTCTAAAACCATTACACGTAGAATTGTATAGAGGACAAATAAATGAAGAGCCCGCAGAAGGGTGGCCCTTGTGCGCGGGTTACATCTTATATACCTTCTCATTATAGGCTTTATTTTTATTCCTTTCTTATCCAGAATTATATATGCATTCCCTTGTATAAGTATGTAATATACTATTTGTTTTGTTTATCTTTTTGGCGAAGTCTGAGTAATTTTTCCCTCATGCATTATACAGGCTCGCCACTTATCATTATTTTATAACTTCTGTGCGTATAATTATTTATTTCGGCTGATTAATCTGTAGTTGAGTCGTCTATCTTTTGACATTTTCTATCAACCAGTGCATTATCATTTATTAATTTGATGTTTCTCTAATTCTGGATTTAAAATTTCTGCAAGAAACATTTTGTAAATTCATATACTGGATTCCAGCTGAAAATTATATTCGGTACATATACATACAGGTATTATTGCATTATCGGTTAGCAGATATTTCTTTACCCTTAGGATAGGTCGGTAAAAAGCTTATTATTTATTAGAACAGCCTACATGCATGATCATCTTTCACAGCTTACTACACATTGACGACATAATCAGTTGAGCTAACGACAATGCTTAAATGCAAAATTTCCTCAACTTTGTTTCAAGTGCATAAAAATTCCTTCAACACTGATATGATTCGGTATCTGCTAAATATGTATTTGCTTTGACAATGCTGAAGGCCGCAGCATTGTTAGGAATATTACCCGGAATGATTTTCTGAGGTAAATAAGAGCATATAAATGTATATACCTAATAGTTCATTTAACGAAAACTGCGTCTGAGTTGTTACGTATGCCATACATAGGTAAGTGTCAATTAGTGTCTATCATCTGTGAGAATGATCGAAAACGATTTGACCTATGAACATGAAATTTGACAGGGAGGTTGTTTTTGTGATATAGCTGGATTAAGGAACGCTAAGGGCAGATATACACTGTGTCTAAAAATTAGACGATGATCTTGCAATTGGAAATAAATGTTTGTCAAAATTTTGTTTAGTCAAATGTCTCATGGTTTCGCGCCTAAGGGAACTTCACAAGTGAGTTATAAAAATATCCTGCTTTTTGGCCATTGTTGATACTAGGTTCAACTGTCAGAGCCGTCAACCTAAAAAAAAAAACTATTAGGCGCGCGATACTTAGGCAACCCCGAGTAATGAGATATTTTTGTTTATGGATCGATATTTTTTAGTTTTGTAAATGAAATGAGCTTACTAGTTCACTATGTCCATTTACTCACGGAACAGCTTGTATTCAGTGTATATCAATTCTTAAATATCTCGTTGGAGTCCTACACATACTCTCATACAGTAAGTTGCAACTAATTTCTAGAAATTATGATTCTATTAGTAGCTACAACATTTTTCAAAAGATGCAAAAATAATGTCTTTTAGAATTTTTTAAAACCGCCCAGAATACTAAGAAACTTTAATCTGTTACGAATAGAAACTTGTTCTTTGATATAAGAAGAAAACATGATACACTTGACTATTCCCTTTCCATGCAGAAGAAATGGCCGTCAGAAAAAATACTGGAAAAACTAATCCATCGAAAGCAGAAAACTTGAGACCAAGTGCTGAACCAAGAGTTCAACAACTAGATGCAGTGGTAGCGCATTCTGACAAACCTGAGCGTCAACCACAGCCTTCCAGTTAGAATTTGGTTGAAGTTGCGCCGTTTGCTGGACCAGGTATCAACAATCGAATGCAGTGGAAGCCCATTCGTACAGACTTGGAAGTCAAGCACACCCTGACAAATCGAATCATGTTCATGTCGCGCCATAAGTAGATTTCAGCGGTAAGATGACTTACCAAGAAATATATAAAATATTGAGTTTAACTTATAAGGTCTTTTTTTTAATTTCACAGAGTGCGGTTAGGTATAGAGCAGCACTGTGGCTAAACTTCGCCTTTCTGATGTGCTTCAATAAAGTCATTTATTATTATTATGATCATTCTGCTCTGCAGATGGCTTTCTGGCAGAAAAAAAAAGCGGGTTGCAAACTGGATGCTAACATGTTTGATGAATGGTTTTCCACTAGACTGCTGCCAAATGTATAATCTAGCAGCATTATTATAGTGGATAATGCCAATTACCATTCCAAACAGATCGCTAAAATGCATGATTCTTCGTCTTGCGAGAAAATCATCCAATATTTCCTCGTGGAGCATTATCTACATTTTGAAGCATCTTATATAAAACAAAAGAATTGTTGGAGGTCCTCCACAGAAGACACTTTGAAAAAAGGTATGCGATTGACGGGCATGTGGTTATAGGATTATCACCTTATTTTTGTATATTCAATCCCATCGAATAGTACGTGGTCAACTGAAGAGTACGCCAGAGGAAAATAAATACCACCCTTCCACTAAAGTGTTTTGGATGAAAACCGTCGAAAAAGTGTTAGAAATTGAAAATGGCTATAGATAATTACATAATATTCCTCAAATAAGCAACGCAAAGTTCTTCATCGACGTCAATGACGAATGTGCGGAAAATAAGGAGTAAGGGCTGTTTGTCATTTATCCTTCCTTTATTATTTTCTTACACACAATACAAATTGATTTAGCCATCTCTCATCCAGATGTAAAAGTAAATATCTGAAAATAAATTTAAATCATAAAAGTCCGTCACTGTGTTCAGGAGCCGCCATCTCGGTTTTATAATATTTTAACAGCATTGAAAAGCGTAAACAGACACTAACTATATGTCTGTCGCGAAGGATACACATGACTTGTTTGATTTGGGGTATTGATGAAATTTTCCCCATATTTAGGAAAATGTGAGTAAGCTTGCTTAGCCGAAGTTGGAACCGAGGCGCGCTTCGGCGATATTTGGAAGACTCACTCCTGTTATGCTGCCACTTACTTCAATTTTTCCATAACAAAATGTGTCGGTTTATTTAGCAAGTCTCCTATAGAGAGGATGTTACGTCGGTATATGGATTATGTACAACTAAAAGAGTTGAATCAATGTCAATAAATAAGGTGTTTTGAGTGATGAGTAAAATTAATTTAATAAAGGGAACTATGAATACTTCTTTTAAAAAACCCGTATTTATTTGAAGAGTAGGTATATAAATATAGAGAGCATAAATATTATGTATTAACGTACATAAAGATGCGACTTGTGGATATCAGGTAATAAGGAATACTTTTCGTATGGGAGGGGACAATTTAATGCTTTCAAGTATAAAATCATGTTCTAGAGTGAGGAGTAAATTGAATTCAAGGTTAATAGGGTAAAATGTATCGTCTGATATTCGGGCTAATAATTTTCCTATCTATAAAGGGAAATTTTGATTACTTATATGTTTCAATGGACTTCATCACCTAATGGAAAAAATAGAATTACCTACAACTAAATGACTTGCAATGAAAAAGATGTAGAAGCTTCTGAAGCTACCTATATTTCTTTATGATTCTCTTCTGGGAATAAACGACCGCATAAGAACAATCATTGGTATACCGAATAATTTGTGCATATACCTATGCCTAGTCAATTTTCTGCAGACTGATTCGACAGTTAGCTGAAACGTAATAAATATCAATCAACCATCGATCACTTACATCTCTTGATGAGGCTTTTCTTGAATGGCTTAATATCTCCACATTCCTGCAGCATCAGCTTCTCCTCAGTGTCATCACTTTCGGTTCCGGAATCTCTAGCCGGACTGACCCTTCCGGTACAGTTCACCCTGAGATCCAATGGAGCTTCTTCGTCCTCCATGTCAACGCAACTGGAGGAACACACGTACTCTTCACTAACGTCCTCAGTTTTTGGAACCACCCCGATCACCGACAGTTCTTTGTACGGCTTGAGAAGTATCATAGCAACCCGGCTCACGCACCGTACGTAGTCTGAGCGCAGAGGTAGATATGTGTGTGCGAGAGAGAGGTAAATGTAGATAGGTAAAGCGAACCGAACTGATCACAACAGCGCTTCGATGCCGACTAACGTTGTCCCACTGACTCAGATCGGGCGTGAGGACACAACGCGGCAAACGGCGCGACGCTACACCGCCGAAAGTGAAATGATGCGCGGTGGATAAAGTTGGGTTAGGTTAGGGGACCATCGTTGACGGTGTGGCGCACCGCGCGGCAGCACGAGAGGCGTTAGGCGGCGCACCGCAGATCGCCTCTTCGTAATCGCCCATTATCCGGATATTAAACATCCTAAATTACTGTTAGATGATCTGTCATTGGTCTACGAATATGTATGTACATTGCATCGACAAAGTGACGACTACCAACTTTTGTTTTATTCATATGTGAGAAACCATTTCCCTACAACCGCTACACGGTTATGAACAAAAATTGAGGTATCGCGTCGCGAGTTTGCGTTTTTAAAAAACGTTTTACAGGTGATTTGATACACTTTATTCACTTAAAAGGTACAAGTATCGTTTCAGGTAACAACTTACAAGCGATTGACTAATAGATGTAACTTAAAGTACCTAATAGCTGATGTAAAACTGATGCCTAAAGGGCACAAACACGAATTTATAATATGAGGTTGTTTATAAAGATAAAATATAAGTACACAAATTAGGGACATATACGAGGGGCTCTCGCTATATATCTCAAAGAGCCCCATATGAAAATGTGTCGGCAGGGCCGCCCAGTTGTGGAGAATCAAAGATCGAAGTTAAAATTTAAGTTAAAGATTTTCCCAAAGAAATAAAGTTGCTTCTATCCAATAAATAATAAGAATAGATAACGTATTGACTAAGTATTGATTTCACAATTAATTCTCCAAAATAGGCAGATTACTTCCCCCTGTGACCACGAAAATGTTAAAATCTCATATAAGTTTTTTTTTATGTTATGCGATATGTGTCTTCAACGAATTCGGACTATGTAGAAGGAGCAAGTCGGATTTGTATCCTAATTCTCATAGACTGTAGTGAGCATAACATTTTTTGACAGTTTTGTTATTAAATTCAGCACAAGCCTAATGAAGGTAGACGTTTCCACGGGTAAGCATTGCTATTGTGCTGAATCAAAACGTTGTTATTTTGGTAGGCATTAGTAGACAAATAATGAGTCAAAAGTATGCAAACTACGCAATTTAGGGACAAACAGTGTAATAAAATGCTTGGCTCCTTTTAATCTATTCGAATTGGTTGAAATCACTTATTTCCGTACGTGTGTCTGTCGGTCCATCTGTATGTTGCCGTTATTTTACTCTCGAAATTTTGGAAACGGTTGTACCGATGTGAATGAAATTTGGGGAGCAACACGCTGTGAGGCCATAGTATGTAACGTAGCTGCTTACGTTGACTTCAAAATTGTTTATATGAGAGCGGCTGTGTCTTTGTAGTGGGGCGTCCACCTGAAGCGGACAATGGAAAAACATTCGTTCATGCCCGGTTTGTTTATCTAGTAGGTGTGAAAGAGAAAACACGATGTTTCCGTGCCAAGCTTATTTGCTAAGTTACGGGCTATGAAGAACAGCCGTACTTGACCTTTTGGAAATTAAAAGTATTACAGTGATATATTAAAGATAGCCCTTTATAAACGAAATTTTCTGTACTCTTTGATGGTGCAAAACTGGAAGCTGGCATTTAAAACCAAACATTTACCAACTTTTATTTTCAATTTTCAAACTCCAGAATATATAGCCTGGTGTGTGTTAAAGAACGCAAAAAGTCTTAAAATGGAATGCGTATCAATCAAGGAAATGAAGACATGCATATTTTGAGACTTTTCAACATGCAAAAAACAAAAATTATTATTGAATGTAAAACTAAATTTTAATGTAAAAGACCAACAAAAGTAGTCAAAAATAGTGCCAAAGGGACTAACTAAGTCAAAAGTATTTATCTTCCTATACCTCCTTCTAAATTCCTCATCAATCTGTTTCTACTACGTTTTCTTCCCAGTTCGCTCTCGAACATGCAGATGTAGTTTGCAGTCATGCTTGTGTCCAACTTCCTTGATACCTGCTCTCTATAACTTTAACATCTTGATGGAAGCGCTCACTTTGTTCTTCATTTCCGGCACCAAGATTCTCAGGAAGAAAGTCAACAAGAGAATGGAGAGAATGTATCTTTATACTCATATTGCAACCCAGTACACGAAAATTGCTTATTATTTTACACTCTGTTTTGATAAATTTCATTAACTTCTTTTTATGCGGTTCTTGGCCCAAATAATTTTTGCGTAAAAAACAAGTTGTTCAAAATCTACCAACAATATTAAGTCAACTTCACGGAACAATGTCCAGCAACTTTACTTTTTTCGCTGCTACATAATAATAAAAAAGCGATCGCTCAAAAATATACTTACGTGATGCAATTTTTTATTTTTTCCGTAGTTCAGCACCTAGCACTCATCCAAATTACTAATTAGTATGTTAAGAGGAAAACAATCGCCTGGGTAATTATTTTATTTATATTTTAACAGGAAGCCTTGTGCTTTAAAGAACTAGTATTAACGAGCAAAGTAAAATTGTACAGATTATACAATAAAATGTTGCTCTTAACATTAAGTGGTTTTAGTGAATATGCCTTTCCCGCACACTAAGCGATAGAAAGAAGCATATATCTGTCTCTCAAAAATTTGAACCTAAAGAAAGAAATCTCGAACTTGAGAACTTTGCTTGACACTCAGCAAAATTGGGTGAAGGATCTCAATGTTAACATTCCTGATGACATTTCGAGACTTCTTTTCTGAGGTCCGAAGTCTAGTTTTTTATACCGAAGCAGCCGCGCAGGCTAAGCCGGGAGACCGCGGCTGCTATGATGATCCCAAAGAAACTTTGTTAATCCGATTTTTTAACTGAATAACTAGAACTGAGAAAAGCTTCCTCTTGTAGATTCTCGACACCCTCGGGACAAAGGAGCGGCCAGTTCTGGATGTACGAAGTTCGACACGGTTAGGATGGGAGGCCAAAGTCTGGTGGGTCTGTCTGGCAGGCACATCGCGCGGCGGCATCATGGAACAGAGCTCTGAGGAGCAAGCCCGTTGGTATAGCTGTAGAAGAGAGCTAGATCGCCGACGGCCCGGCGGTGCGAAAGGGTCCCGAAACTGTCTGTCAGAGAAAAATCATCGATCAGTCGGACAGCACTCCTCTGGGCAGCATCAAGCATAAATAATGTAGCCGGGGCGGCAACACACCAAACGTGTGAGCAATACTCAAGGCTAGGCCTTATCTGAGCCTTATATAGAGTGAGAAGGTCATGTGGAGAAAAGTACTCCTTAGCCCTAAACAAATAGCCTATCTTTTTCCCAGCAGCGGCCGCTATTGACGAGATGTCTCGTGCCAGATCAGGTCCTCGGACCATCCGAAATGAATGTCTCTTTGGCAGAACTTGGCCATCTATCGAAACCGGATGAGCGCTAGGAAGCTTTTTGTTCGTCAAAGTACAGGACTGTGTTTTGGAAGCATTAAACTGTACAAGATAGTTGCATCCCCAAGCAGTGATAACCTCCAGGAGTCTGATTCTGAATGAGTTTCGACCGTTGAAACTAATTTCGATGGCACCTTGTGACGATATACTTGACTTGCTATAATAATTTTGATATCTCCTATGCACAATATTTGATATTTACCTGTATTTTGTGACAATAAACATTACTATTATATCAATCTTCTAATATTCAAATTATCATGGAGTTGTCAAGACTATCAGAGCGCATCAAGTAAATTGTCACAACGTGCTATAGAAATCAATTTCAAATCGAACATCGAAATTCATTTAAAATAAGGCCCCAGGTCACGCGTCAGAGAGGAAGTCTTCGCTGGTCTTCTTTTTCCCAGCTCAGCGGCAGAGATCGGCTTGTCACTCTGAATGTAAAATGCTCTTATCAGCGAAGCTGTGGATTGAGTTGATCGTGCAGGAAAGGAGGTCGTTGATATATAAGAGAAACAGTGTCGGAGCCAAGACTGATCCCTGGGGAACACCCGAGTTGACGTTGTGGAATGAAGAGGGGTATCTTGCGACCAGAGATAAAGTCAGCCGCCCATCTGCAAAGCTTTTCTTGGAGGCCGTAGAATGGAAGTTTGCTTAAGAGGGCAGCGTGCCACAGCTGATCGAATGCTTTCGTGATGTCAAGAGCAACGACATGAGCCTCACCATAAGACTGGATGAGTTTACTCAACAATTGCGTGACGTAAGCTAGGAGGTCCCCTGTGGATTGCTGGTATCAGAAGCCGTACTGCCTGTCGCTAATCAAGCTGTGACGTTCGAGGTAGTCCAGAAGCTCGCGATTTATGCACGTCTCCATTACCTTACTTATAACAGAAAGCAGAGCTATAGGCCTGTAGCTGTAAGGATCGGTCTTAGATCTTTTTTCTGGGATTGGTTGGACATGAACAAATTTCCAGTTTGCTGGGAAGGTGCCGAATTCATAAGATATCAGGAAGAGACGCGAAAGAACTGGAGCAAGCTCCGCTGCACACCTCTTCAGTACAATGGCAGGAAGCAAGTCCGGATGTCGAGCGACAAAAGCACTCGTCTTACGGTCTTATGACAGAATGTTACCTCCCGCATAGTGTTGGGAACCCTTTGAATTGACGGCACTTGGACGTTGGGGGGGGGGGACGTCCATAGTGGAGTTGGCAGCAAAGATCTTGGCTAGCACTTCCGCCTCGGCCTTTGAGTCGGATACAATCGTTCCATCCTGATACGTAAGTGGTGGAAGGCTTCTGTATGAGAAGTTCTTGTCAATCTGCTTGGCCAGCGTCCAGAAACACCGACTGCCATTGCGCTGCGATATTAGCTTGTGCCTAACTTTTATATCGTGCTGATTTTTGGCATTGCGAACCGCTTCGTTATGTTTGTTTATGGACTCGATGTCGGCTTGTCTGTTCTCTACAGTGGGGTTTTGTAAGAAGGTTCTGTGTGCCTTGATCACATATTTTTTGAAAGAAGGCTGCTATGAAAACCATTTTTGGCCATATTTGCCTACTATTTTCAGAAATACAGTAATCAATAAACTATCCCATTTTAGTGCACACAGTATTTTATCCTATAGTAAAGCCGCTTGAATCGTTTAATGAAGGGGCGTGATTCCTCGGGTAATTTCAAGAAGAAAAGTTCATGTCAACATCTATCTGCAGCGCCTTAGATTTGAAAAAGTTATAACGACAAGTTAGTGTGGTTCCAATGTGACTATGCCTACATCGCCATCGGCATTTGATACTTAAGTCCTGAATGGATAATTTTTGCATTTTGAAGAAGAGGTCAAAACTAGAGAATCTTATTACGCACTATTGCAACGAGAATATTATTACAAGTGACGCAGATACATCAGCATGCAGCCATAGAAAGTTGTTTATTTTCATAGTATTCTTAAACACACCTTAGTTTCTAGCAGCAAAACAATAGGTTCAAGCATTTATGGATATTCAATAACGAAACGGTCAACTGCAACTATGAAGCTTCCATCACACTTGACAATAAATTTAGACTACTTATTTCTAAATTGGAAGGACAATTAGTCGAATAACAGGTCTCAAACCCAATTGGGCCACCGCTGGTTTCTCATGACTGGTTCATTGACCACTCTGAACAAAGAGGATGGTGATACCCAACTTAAGTTTTTTCTTTTTTAGCTGTTTCAATGGTTTTCTGCCAGAGTGCCTTTTGATTGACGGGGAAATCATATTCTGTATACAGGAATGTATCATAGTCTCATATGACTGACACTGTATAACTGGCTCCTTGCACTCTTACAGCGCTAGTATCAAACTTCTACACGGTGGACAAGGCAACTGTCAACCGGACAAAGGTAAGCGAAGTTATGATGAAAGTGTCAGTCTAACGGAGGCTTGAGATTTAGATTCCTCTCTCACCGGGAGCGAGGAGCGATGGCGACGTCGTTAGCAACAATCGTACCCATAATAACATATTGAAATATATGGTTGCCCTCTCACGTGGCCTCCGGTTGTCTACCGTCAAAATCGAAACCACGAGCTGGCCACGATTACTGGCGAAGTCACCATGACGCCGCGGTGAAGGACCACTTGTTTCCTATTCTTTCCTCATTCCTTTTTTTCAAAGTATTTCTGGTTTAGACCAAAACGCTGATAAGTTTTTAAATTTTGAGTTTCGAATTATTTCCCGCAATCTTTAGTCAAACTAAAAATGTTACATTGATAGAACAAGCGTCGCAAAGTGCCCAAGGATCTATCATTTTAGATGTCGGACACAGTTCTACACTTTTTTAACTGGGCTAAGTACTGTTTATGGTGGCGTCACGCCACTAACCATGCATGGTATAGAGATCCCCTAAGCCAGTGCGGCAAAATATCTTGAAGTCATTTTTGGCCAAAGATTAAGGTGGAACTCTCACATCAATAGAACAGTACAGAAAGCTACAATAGCCCTAGGAAGGTGAAGACAGCTGTGCGGGAGAAATTGGGGGTTAAACTCCAGAATGATCATGTGGTTATACATGAGGTGAGACTTATGATAATGTATGGATCAGTGTCATGGTGGACAAAGACTAGACAGTCGGGAGCAGTGAGGTTATTAAGTGGCATACAGAAGCTAGCTTGCTTGAGCGACACGGGGACCATGCATACTGCTCCCACTGCAGCGTTGGCAGTCCTCCTCGGCCTGCCACCATTACACATATTTATTTAGGGTAATGCTATTTCCGTGACTCACAGATTAACTAAAGGCCAATCACCGATCAGTCTCCAGCACGGGAAAAACCATCAAAAACTGCACACGGAGTTGAAGGCAGATCCGATATTAGTATTGGCCCAGTGTACAATTTCGATAAAAAACAATAGTACTAGAAAGGACACAGGTCTGCACAAAAGGAATGATACTGCAAACCAGTCGGTCGCCATCTACTAAGTCAGCCAGGCAGCCCAGAAAGGCACTAGATCCATCGCAAATATCGTCTAAGCTAGTATGGAATTGCGTAAACGCTATCAAAGCGCTGGTAAACTAAAACATTGTTCTGGGTACCAGGACATAAAGGGCACAAAGGAAACGAAAAGGCAGAGAGCTAGCCTGATAGGATGCAGCCAATTGCCTTATAGGTCCAGAGCCTTTCTGTGGAGTGAACACGCACTAAATAGTCCATAAGAAATTGGTCCAAGAAAAAGTCCCGCATTTACAGAGGACCTATTCGGATTCAATAGGAAGGCCATAAGGGCCATAGTGATTCTCCTGACAGGACATTGTCGTCTAAACCAACATATGTGACTATTGGGTCTGGCAGAAGAGGCGATATGCCGTTTCTGCAGACAGTATGAGGAAACCCCAGTGTATCTCCTGTGTCACTGTGAACGCCTGGCAAGGCTGCGGTTTCAGATAGTAGGAACCATAGGCCCAACAGCGGAAAGCTACGTGCAAGGCCATTTGTCAAGGCAATGGTGTATAATCAAAGTATCAAGGCTGGACACAGTGCTTTAGTACATAAGTATATGTAGTTGTAGTCACCGTTCTTAGCGGGTCAAAGTAAGACTATCAGTATCCCTTGATATATCTTCATCTCCCTCATACATACACAGGCAACCTACCCATGTATGCGAACGTTTGCTCGGTAAGCTCAAAGACTTACGTTTTTTAGTTGTGTGTCTCCGTATCGAAAGCTTTGTCGTTACGTATGAGTGCGCTTCGATCATATTTGTCAACGTGACAACTTATTTGACATCGCGTGCAATTTGAGTTGTCCTGTTATCAATCTTCAATATAAAATTGTACAATGCTCGGAAATACGATCACGATCAATGGAGGAGTTCGACAGCTCGTGCTAAATTTATTAGAGTATTTCCAGGCAGAGAATAAAACCATCGATCACGTGTTACCCACTTCATGCGTACTGGAGAGAGTAGCAGATGCGCTGAAGATTAAGATCCGCCCATGGTACGGAGGCTCGATCTATTTACTTATTTCATATGGCGTTGATGTTGTAACCGCCAAGAACGGTGACTACAACTATGGAGGTCACAATAGATCCACTTGGGTCGCAGTGACCTTAAGGCTGGCAAGCCAACCCCTTTCTTCTGTAATCTGTTTCTGGTAGAGAATAGAATCAGCGGGTTCTACAAAATTCTGAGGCTTTGGCAACCTTCATTGGAATTGCACTTTTATTTTAGCATTTGCACAATTTTATGTTGATAGATACTTTTGTCTTTTTTGCATAGAACTTCGTCTTTACGATCTTCTTCTTGCCATCTTGTACCAAGGGCGGATCCAGGATTTCGTCTAGGATGGGCGCAAACGATATTTGGGGCTGGTCATTTTTTAACCTCAGTGGAACTTCTAGAATTTATCCTTAAATCCATTGTGTTCTATCTGGTCAAGGCCAGCTTGAAAAAAAAAACAGATATTGATCAGAAATCCTCAGAAAGCCAATATTTTATTATATGAGAACAAAATAAGTACGTCGTATTTATAATTAACTAGTGTAATAATATTAAAGATTCACACATAAAAAATTTCATTGCTCTGTTAACCGGCAAAAAATTAAACATTTTGAGAGACCCCGAGACATATCCCAGTCCATTCCACACAAAAAAATGTGTTTGATTGCGAAAACGAACATGAGACCAAAAAATTCACATTATCGTATGGACGCCAGACAAGACAAAGAAGGATATCTGTAGACCATCTATAGATCATGTCATGAGACCGTCTCCAGACTGCCAATAGACAAATTGCGCAACGTAGTCTACTTGTATGTAATAAGCTCAAGGATTAAGACTATGAACTGCCCATTAAACAAATAAAGTAAATGGTGCAAATACTGACACAATCAAGCACTTCTATTATATCAACAGTATGAGGCATGTATTCCTCCAATCCCACGTGGTTAATTTCGGTTATCAAAGAACAGACAGTCGACGCATCCAGGTCAGTGAAACAGACATTTCTCCAAGAAAAGGTACAGAAGAAGTATCTGAGCCCCTCCCAGTCGCCATGTCCGTAATGCCAAATTTTGAGGCCTGTGCGAGTTTCTGCTGGAACAGCGGGTTCGGAGCGAAACGTAACCGCCACAACACAGTGATCTGAGTTACCCAGGGGAGACAGGATAGCGGAGCTATACGGGACAGGATGCGTGGTCAGAAAGAGATCCAACAGGATACTGGCATGTGACGAGTTGCGGGGCAAAAAAAGTAGGGCCCGTCACCAGCTGGGTCAGCCCTTGAGTAAAAGCGAACGCTTTAACTGCACGACCTGCTGCATCGGTCTTGTTTGAGCCCAACCAAAGCAAATTATGGTCATTGAAATCACCTAGGAGAACTACCTCTGAAACGGAGTGATTGATGTTCAGGAAGTCGATCTTGACATCGAGGTATTCAAGAAGGTCATCCCAGTTTTGGTCCGAGGGGAGCGATAAAGGCAGCAAATAAATTTGGGGGATATTTTGGAGTTGAGGCGAAGCCACAGAATGTCCTTCGGGTCTGATTCCAGAAAAACGTCTCTGCATCAGGAAAGACTGCTGCGGACAAAGGCCACAACTTCCCCGTTCTTTCTCAGTTTGGAGTGCACCTCGTAATTTGGTAAGCTAAGATGGTTAATCGGTGTGGACTCTGAGATTTTTGTCTCCACCAAGAAAAGCATGGCGGGACGATTGGATTGTAAGTAGTGATGAACACCATCAATGTTACTGTTAATCCCGCAGATTGTCGTGAAACAAATTTTATCTTCGATGTTATTCCCTCGAGTCCACCCTCCACCCGGACATTCTGAGAAAGGAGTGAGTTTACATCCGGAATTCTTAGTACTCGAGGGATCCATCATCATTAATTTCTTTGTTTTGGTAAATAACCGACTGCATAGCTTAGGTGTGGAAACATGCGGACATTTATAAGACACCCTGGGAAAAGCTATAGGGTGGTACCGACTCGGTCGACTGGTCCTTGTCTGCCTCCTTCTTTTTGCGTGTTAATCATAGTAAATAGACCTAAAGTGGCCCGTTGGCGGACTTGTACCGCCACCCGGCAATCGGTACTGAGGTATTCCTTAACGGGGCTCCTACAATCACGAGTACCATCTGCTGAGGTAACGGGGGGGTGAAAAAGAAACGAGGGTGGGCAGGTCTTAGTCGGTTGTCGGCGCTACTTTAAAAGAGGTAAGGATGACTGCGGGTGCCTACCGAGGTAAATTTTTATAATAACAGAGTCGGATTTCGATTAGCGATCTAGCCTGTAAATCATTTCCTGTTTTGGTACTCAGCAAGTGATCATTTAGTATTGTTCTACCCTGGTTACTGTTCGTCGATATTGAGTTGTTGAATAGTTGTGCTGTACTCTTGTTGGTGTGATTGTTCTTGAGTGCCTTTTTTTAAGGTTGATAATGGACAATAAAAGGTCATATGGGACAATTTTATTTACGAATGCAGTGAGTTTAATTCATGATGAGGACAACAATAATGTGGAGCAGTTCAACTCTATAATCGCAAAATACATTGGGGTAAGCGAATAAATTATTGCAAGAAGAGGTCATACCATGGAAAATGTCCTGCAGCTGTAGTGAGTAGTGAGCCACAATACCGAGCTGCCTGTCTATGTGCGCCAAATACATTTGCGTGCTAAGCTTAGTCCAACCTCGCTTATCACTAAGATGGAACAAAGACTCAAACGCAAGAATCTTGAAAAGAAACTCAGAGCAAAAAAGCTGATATAAAAATAACTAACAATTCGGATAGCAATTCCAAAGAAAATGAATAGTTTTATGGCGAATTCAGTCAAAAACCTGACATTAACTACATTGATTTGGAGGTTGCTAAGCGAAAACTTTTAGGGAAACTTAAAAAAAGTGACGACGAGGTTTTGCAGATCTAACAAGTCACCAAATCACAGGACTGTACTTTGTGGCGTCTTCAACGGAGGATAAGGTTGACAGCGTCTCGATGTGGTGAAGTTTGTATAAGAAGTCAGACAACAAGCTGTAAAGTTCTAGTAAACTCCATCATATATCCAACAGAGTTTTCTAGTAAGGCAATAAAAAAAGGCAATACAAAAATCATTGGACACGGCAGTTCAATCTTGTGGTTTGTTTATTGATCGCACATATCTATTTCTGGCAGCATCACCTCCATCTACCTATTATAGTAGACAAGACATGTACTTAATCCAGGTATAAGCCTACCTATTTATTGCTTTGCAAAAACTACCTAACTGTTTCCTCTTGTTTTGACTGCGTAAGATATTTTTATGACCCTTCAATTGTTACCATCTACCACATGACCCTTGTAAACATAATTTTGTTTATTGACGTGAATAAACGAATTTGAATTTGAGTTCTTAAATTTATTTTAGGAAAGATATAAAATTATTTGAAGACATTTTTTCTTAGTCGGAACGCACCGTCACGACGCTTGGACTGGCAGGTTGAAACAGTAGATGAATTTCGCCCAAAAACCGATTTGCACTTCACAGCTTACGTTTAATTTTTATTATTTCCAAATGAAACTCTTGCAGCGTGCTAAAGAGAAAGTCTACAGGGTGCCAGCGATCCACTTTTTCGATTTTATCCACTAGGATCTTTTTAAAATATCAAGAAGTTGAGCACAAATAAAAATCTCTGATAGCACCCTAGGCAATTATGTCCTGCTTATATCCAGAAAAACATCACAAACTGCAGAACACAAATTGAAGGTAACGCCGAAATGGGTACGTTTCACGGGTCATGAAATTCAAATGAAAATGCAGGTATAAAATCTACCAAATTATCATTCTCAAGAACATATTTCCTTGACATATCGATAATTTTAAAGTTCCACGCTAAATTCCCCCATACTTGACTGGAGTGATATCCGAATGTATTCTTCCCTACTGTCGGTAGTTGCAGATCTGTTGGCTCTTGGTGTCAAACCTATAGAGGAGATACCGATTTTTTTCAAATCGTGACCACATTATTCGTCGGATTTTCGTTACTTAAAATTCCTGTAATCACTGGGATCAAAAGCTTCTTAATAATAGAACGTGTTTCACTGATTTCAACCCTCCCTTTTTAAGCAGTACAATTTTTTTATGTCAATGATTAGGAACCCCTGAAACGTCAAAAACGGAGTTTCAGCAATTGTTACTTTTTCTTTTTTTGCCTATAGCACCGTTGCCAGTGGAGTAGAAGTACAAAGCTTTGACAGTGTGGAAATTTCATAAAAATCCGAGCGGTAATTTCCAAGTTGATGATGAGTGATACGGTTTTTCGTGATGTAGATGCCATATGACTTAAAAAAACATAACATCTCATTTTAGAAATATTTCGCGATTACAATACTTCCTCGCCAATGGCGAGGGAAGTAAAACGGCTTTAAAATCGATGAGTATCAGCGATCGCGATTACGAGTACCTATTTGCAGAACAAGTTATCTACGAGATATTATATGAAATAGGTCCACCAAATTATCTGAATACGTCCTTTCTTAGTCCGTACATTGCGCCGCAACGCTAGTGTTGGCAGCACGAAACAGTAGACAAAATTTGTCCAAAATACGATTTGTAAGCAACTTACTTTTTTTAGGTTAGTGTAGGATAGGGTCTTAGATTAGTTCTTGGGTGAAGGAAATACTCAGAAACTTGGATGAGATAGCAAAACTGAGTTCGGAGCTTCCAAATCATTGATTCGATCAGAAAATGAATTATCTGCATCCAAAAAAGTTCATATACTTCGAAACTTACCTGCAGGATTTTTCAATCCCGTCGAAAGGCCATCTAAAAAAGCCTGCCTTGAGGACCTCACAGATCTGTCTACCCAAACCTTTCCCTGCGTATGCCCCGCGTTCACCCATGTTTCGTCTAAATAATAAATTTTTCTTCCATCAGCGCGGAATTGCCTAATTTTTCTAAGGTATTCTCTCCTCCAGATAACAATTTCCTCCTTTTCTATCAATAAACTATTCCTTCCTCTTTTCAAAAATCGAAAGTCTAGTTCTTTCAACAGCTTATGGAACGTAGATCTTTTAAAATTTGGCAGGTCCTCATCATCATTCACTTGCTTCAATATTTTATCTATTGTAGGTATTTTATTCCTGAAGAAAAAGTGATGTACTTTTCTTCTAATGGCACTTTTATCAAAGTCATCTATTTTTTCGATGATTTTTTTTCTCGCTGGATATGTTTTTGGCTCAGATAGTGAGTGATTTTGTCTATATTCCTTCAAGATTTTGTAAACACTTGATCGACCTACTCCAGAAATTTCAGCAACCTTACATACAATATTTTCTATAGCCAATCCACTATTCTCTTGCATCTGGTACTTGTAGATATTTAGAATAATTTGTTTTTCACCTGCGCTAAGTTGAAGCTTTTTAGCCCTTTTTCTGGGTGACGTTAAGCTGATTTCAACCACTTCATCAGCTGTATCTGTGTCAGACATTTTAGACTAATATTAAATTTCCGCAAGAAAAATCAAGTCAAGACGTGCATAAAACGTTCGCGCTCATAAACGGGTATCCGTAACTGATTACAATCCTGTGCGTGGTGACGAACCATCAACGTGACGCTGAGAGTTCCCTCTACTATGCACTCTATGCAGCGTTGCCAGGCTTAATGTCACAATGATCATGTTTTATTGGGAAAATTGTCAGAAATCGCCGAATGTTGAACAGATACATTACAAGAAGTCTAACCTTGAAATGTGAGGCTACGAATCGATATTCTTATAGGGGAGAAGGGTAGGGAGCTGTTATGGTTCCTATTAACCTTGGTGAAAGTTGGAAATGGTAATATCATATATGGCATACATTCGGTTGAAGGTGTGTGCACGGAAAATAGATTGCGGATAGGATTTTAATAGATAAATCTGCACAAAAAAACACAAAAGGAGATTTTTGTATTTCCCTGAAGAATATCTCAAGGTTATTTCAGATGAAACTTTATGGAAGGATTATCGAAACCTTATTTTCAATTGTGATAGGGCCACATACCTCGACATCGCATTAATGTGAAAAATAAGACAATAGAAAAAAAATCCCTCACTGATGCTATCTCTTAGGAAAAACTTAACTATAAAGATTGTACAAAAATTTTCTTCACCTTTTTGAGCTTGTTTTCGCATCTCCGTATATGCCGTTCATAATTTGCTGCAGATCAAATTGGAATATACCTTTGTGATGCCATTTATTGTTATATAATGTCCGTTACAACAGTTATTGCACGTATTGCACCAACAGATTGATTTGTGATCCTTGCGAATGTGATCAACCACTCTGGCGAAAACTCGCAACCGTACGACTTTGTCTGGAGGCTCGTCGCTACAAGCCAATCAGGAAGAGGCCGACAGAGCGCCATGGCTACCGATCACGCGTTGATCACGAATCAACCACTGTTTACGATTACTTTGTAGCTTCGTTAGATACATAGTAGTGAATCCACAGACCCTTTTTCGTGTCATCTTGAGACTAGAAAAAGGATGACTGTTAAAATAAGTTACCTTGATCTTTCATGAGCTCCCAGTACAAAACATCATCGATATATTTTTGATGTAGGAACAACAAATTGGTTTAGAAAACATCCACTTTGAACCTAAATTGACTGGAGTAACATCGATCTACAGACAAATTCAAGGTCACTAGCAGTCGTCGGCGCTCTACGAATCTGCACAGGTTTGGACTTGTAAACGTGATTGTAGATGACACGACAGGCATCTAACAGTTAATTCACGCACAGGATTGCATTGCATACGCATTACGCATTCAGTAGCGTATACTCGTTTTTCGCGAGTGGAACGTTTTGTTTATATATTGCCTAAGATACGATGTCTGACACAGATACAGCCGACGAAGTGGTTGACATCAGCGCAACCCCACCCAAAAAAAGGGCTAAGAAGCTACATTTAAGTGCAAATGAAAAACAAATAATATTAAATATATACAAAAACCAAATTCAAGAAAAACCCGATTTGGTCGTGGACGAAGTTATATGTAAGGTAGCACATATTTCTGGAGTATGTCGGTCCAGTGTTTATAGGATCATTAAGGAATATAGGAGCACTCACTCACTTTCTGAGCCAAAACCGTATCCTGCAAGAAAAAGGATAACGGACGGAGTAGATGACTTTGACAGAACTGCCATCAGGAGGAAAGTGCATAATTTTTTCTTCCGAAATGAGATACCTACAGTAGATAAGATATTAAGATTGATTAATGCTGATGAGGATCTTCCATCATTTAAAAGAACCACATTCCGAAAACTTTTGAAGGAACTTAATTTTCGATTCTTGAAACGGGGAAGAAACAGTATGTTAATAGAGAAAGAAGAAATTGTTGTGTGGAGAAGGGAATACCTTAGGAAGATTCGGAAGTTTCGCGATGAAAAAAGAAAAATTTACTATTTGGACGAAACGTGGGTGAATGCTGGACATACTCAAGCGAAAGTTTGGGTCGACAAATCAGTAACATCATCAAGGCAGGCTTTTCTAGACGGTCTTTCGGCTGGATTGAAAAATCCTGCAGGTAAGCTCCTTCATCTATCCGGCAATTTAATTTTGATAAATTCGGGCAAATAATATGCTGTGATAGCAGATAATGTGTGATATTCTCCAAAAATGGTGCATTCGCAGTGTAGTCATTAGGAAAAAAACTTCGACCCTCTTTTAAGCGTTATTTTGAAATTTATTATCATTTTTGGGTGCAGTCAATTTGCCTTGAATGGGTTTTGAGAAGTTGCAAACTTCAATTTTCTACGGTTTTCAGTTTTTGATCAGCATTCCGTGACTCTTAAATTCAGCTAAAGGAACTCAATTGCCTCATTCCTTCAAATTTAATCAATCCATAGTGTAAGGAATAATTTATTTCCAGGAAAAGGCAAACGGCTGATCATTTGTCACGTAGGTAGTGAAGACGGCTTTGTTCCCGAAGCACTGTGCGCCTTTGAATAAAAAAAGACAGGGGACTATCATGAGGAGATGGACGGCAATTCCTTTGAAAATTGGTTCTCCAAAATGTTACTAAAGCTGGAGAATAACGCTGTTATTGTACTGGATAATGCCCCGTACCATTCTAGAAAAATAGAAAAAATTCCCACAATGGCAACTAAAAAAGCAAACATACAACAATGGCTGGCCTCAAAACAGATCGATTTTGATGAAACAATATGGTCAAGGGTGAATTGATAAGTATAGTCAATAGACATAAATACAAATACGATTTTAAAATGATCGACGAAATGGCCAAAAAACAAAATAAAACTGTCTTGAGACTGCCACCCTACCATTGTGAGCTGAACCCTATTGAGCTGATTTGGGCCAACATAAAGCAATACGTGGCGTCGAATAATAATACTTATAAATTTTCTGATGTTAAAAATCTCTTTCACATCGCAGTCAATAGAGTTACGGCAGAGGAATGGAAAAACTGTTTCCGCCACGTTCGGGAGAAGGTTGAGGTCAAAATGTGGGATTTGGACAATGTCATCGATACCCAAATTGAACCTCTAATAATTCATTTAAACGATTCAGAAGATTCAAGTTCCTCTTCTGAATGAGTGCGCGCAGCTTACTTACTAATAACTAAAAAGTGTAGTTAACTCATTTGTGAATCTCTAACTGAAATTTACTGTAAAAGATAATAATTATCTTGTATGAAATTTTTGATGACTACCCATAATATCTTGATGCGGTCCTGTAATGTCTCCTGCGCCTAAACACTCACTAACGAGCAATATGCGTGTATTTTTTTGGGTTTAGTTTCTTTCTTCAGCGCCTAGAGTATAGTTAGTATGCCTCTGTCACCATGATGTGACAGAAAGTAACACAATGGTGTTCGATTGCAAAAGCAAATGTCAGACATCTAGGGTGGCGGGGCGCGCGCCCCCCTCTAAATCTGCCAGTGTCTTGTACCCGTATAGCGGACGGTAGGGATCATGTATATTAATACTCCGTTTAAGGCAATTTTAAATACTTAGTGACTATGTTGTTCCACCGAACTACTGCTGCATATTCGTCAGCCAGGGACTTCCTGGTCCCATCTTACAATAAATCTTCCCTTGCATAATGAGTTACAGAATGTTGCATTGCGAGTTATGTCGCTTTAATAATCTCTCCGTCTTTGTTCATTCCTTCAAGTACTATTTTTGTACCCTACATATTCAACTTATACGAAGCATTATTCGATATGCCCACATTCGAAAAACTTCTCTAAGACAGCCAGATATGTATGATACACATATGTATATGATTATACTAGTGTTACCTTCATTCCTTCATAGGAAACATAACATACTTTAACACGCTGTACATTGCGGTAGATTAGCGTGTCGGTTGTGGTATTTTTGGG
The DNA here is from genome assembly GCA_963669975.1 of Acanthoscelides obtectus. Classification (NCBI taxonomy): domain Eukaryota; kingdom Metazoa; phylum Arthropoda; class Insecta; order Coleoptera; family Chrysomelidae; genus Acanthoscelides; species Acanthoscelides obtectus. The sequence continues at coordinate 75,600,352 of CAVLJG010000003.1, forward strand.
TTCTGTGACATTGTAGGTAACGTGTTTTGTCAGTCAGTTGTCAGATAGCTTGCAGTTTTGTTAATGTCTAGATTTATGGTTTGTTCGTACAGTAGTCGGTAACTTGTCGGTGACTGTCAAAATCAGAATCAGGGAGATGTTACCTGTTCGTACAGTTTCTGACTGTTTGCCGGCAGCTAGTCCGCTGTTCGTACAGAACCTTCTGACAGGTCAGAGAATGCGAGTCAATCAGTGACAGTGACAGTTGTCAGAGTGTATCAAAACTATCTTGATGACTAATATTACGTCGCAAGAGGAATTTACTGATCGATGACTCTTCTCTAACGGACAGGCTGGGGACACTTTCGCACCGGTGGGACGTTGGCGATCTAGCTCTCTTCTACCGCTAAGCTTTGCTCCTCAGAGCTCTCCTCGCCGATGTCACTGTGCAATGTGCCTGATAGATAGATCCGCCCGACTGATATCGTATCGAGATTGTAAGGGGGATGCTGAGGCTTTTCCCAGTCTTATCAACCTTAGGCAGCTTAAACGTCGGATTAACAAAATTACTTTAAGCTCCTCATAGCAACCTGGCTGCCCTGGCCTTTTCATTATATTTATTTTCATTACGGACACACCGAGATTTTAAAATTGTCAGTACGTTCAATGGTTATCCGGGCTCTGTTCGTGATAGGGTTTTTAAAACGTCATCAGTTTTTCAAACACTGGAGCAGAAGTGTGCTACACATATTCGCATACCCCTTATTATCGAACGTCTTAATTCCATTTAATTCCATTTAATTCCATTCCAAGACCTTGGCCAGCTATCATCCAGATAAATAAACTATGACAGAAAACATTCTTCACACCACATTCTAGTAGAGCCCTGCAATGGCCGTTTGAAGCAAAGAATGTAGGTAACTCTACCACGTTAAGAAACATCAGATAGACATTGCATTTCATATGACCGTGATAATTTTGCAGAGGAGCACACTGAAGATGATGATGATAATAATCACCTCAAAAATCCTCCATCAGAGCTAAGTGATGTGGCAAAGAGTAGTGATGGCACTCAAAAGAGGAGCTGTATTGTTACGCTGTGAAGTTAATTATACATAAATATTCGGCTATAAGTTGTCCCTACTTTATGGTTTTTATATGATTATAAGGTCTAATATAAAATTATCTGTTTTCAATACGCATTTCAAAATATGTATATGTATTCATATTTGATGCACACTCAAATCGGTTTGAGCTATCAAAGTGATTCTTGCTGAATATTTTGTTTATTGGCCGTGTACAGGCAGACATGCAATCCCTAAATTAGAACATTAGAGGACAAAGCTTTCAAGAACCATAATAATTAATAGTATTATTTAGTGAACACTAAAGTTTACAAAATTTTGGTTACAGTTACAAATGCGGAAATACGCGAGTAGTTTGTTCCTAACTGTGCTGCTAGTTGTCATGTTGATCAACTTTCCCATCTAAGATATTTACATTTATCCATATTGCTGCTTGTAATATGTCTCAAGGGTAAAAACGCGACTTGACTTATGATTTTTCTCTGATGAGTTTTTGTATTTTTGTAGTCTCATTTCTTTTTGTCGACGTTGGGACTCCGTGAAACTTATACCTGTGTTTTTGGCTTTTTAGTGAATATTCACCTTTAGCTATTCAAATATGTTATTATTAAGTCCTTGCAGTATTTTTACTTTTCTTCCAGCGAGACTCGGCACATATAAGGAAAATATTTTTTGTACAATATATGAAAATGTTCAAGTTTGACAACCTGGTAGTCCTCTATTTTCAAAGACAGTCGGCCACTCCGCTACTCTTGAAAATAGCTGTATTCCAAAATCTCCAAAATTAGCCATGTTGTTTTTTCCATGAGCTTTGGGTTCGACTGGAACTAGAATATACATACTGCTTGTGCGTACACTTCAAGGCTGGGGGACAACTGTTAGGGAACATGGTACAAAAACCCTACTAGCCTAGTTTTATAAAAACACATTTACAATACCTTTTACATTTTTCATACATAATCATCGCAGACGTTTATTCAGAATTCTTAATTTTTAGCTTCATCAACTTGTCATTCGATGTGTGGAATTAAATTCCTTCGAATTTATGTCCATACTTTTTAAATGAGCATAGAATGGGAATTACTGAGTAGATCTACTTGACATTTGTTGGTGCTGCTATTTTTCTAGGAAGTGTTATCCCCTCTAGAGTAAAATTCAGGCACTTCCGGGCAATCCTAGATGATTCTGGTTTACAGAAAATGAAAATACCCGAACTCTTCCAAAATTGTCTATCTCATGCTGAAAAATGCTACACGCGAATAATGATTGTGCTTGATTTCGAGTTCTGACAATTTACTGAACAATAATCTGCTGACTAATTTGACAGTCATCAAACAGTCAGAAGTTTCTGTACGAACAGTGGATCAGTTGTCGGTAATCGGTCAAAGCTCCCTCAGCCAACTAGTAACGTTCTCATGTACGCAATCTATACAGTCAGTGATATGTCAGTGACAGCTAACTGAATAAACTAGGTCATGACTTGTCGCCTACTGTTGATTGTCAGCAAACAAGCTGTACGAACAAACCATTAGTTTTCAGTTTTGTTTATGTCAAAATATTCGCTGCGCGAAGTTTTTAGAATTCTAGAGTTTTCTAGATAGTGATCGTCACAAACATGTTACTGGAGTATATAAAGGAGTGTTGCACTGTCGTATTTCGGTAGACCGTACCCCCGGGATAGAGGATAGTTGCTATGCTTTAATTCGTTGTTCAGAGTCGATTGACCACGCTGATGAGTAGCTAATAAGCACGAAACAGCTGTCCACGGTTGGCTGTCTTTGACCGGACGGACAAAAGCAGTATATTTTATAATATGGAGTTCTTAGTTAATGTTTAAAGGTTAAGTTAGTTGTATGAATTTTAGAAAATGAAAAATGAAAGCTCAAGGAGTACTCAAGTACGACAAAAGAGGGCATTCGTGACAATACATTACTACGAATATAAAAAAAAATATAGTTTAAATTTTATAATATACAACCTAATTGGCTTGAGTTAAAGACAATGTCCAAACATTTCGACACATGAACCTTCAAACGCATTCAGTTCAAGACTGTAAATAATTCTGCATCCTTATGGTGAATTGGGTGTCAATGAATCATTGGACTGTGCACAGGTTAATTATCGATTATAATCCACCAATGTAAACAATTTGATTTAGACAAAAAAGAGGAGTATGCAGTTTTAGAAAGAAAAAAAAACTGATGTTTGGTAAGCATTTGTGGAGACTTGACCGTGTTATTGGTTCTTACGCGCGCGAGATATTTGGTAAGACTTGATGAAGAAGTGTCCTTGTCTATGCAAATCTGGGGATTTGAGATAATGATGAGAATAAGCTGTCAAGAAACCACACAACACAATTATTTATAGAGAGCGAACTTGAAAGTAGTACTCAAATGATGATTTTGGCAACCCAGGCATTTGAGTGATCCTTTCTTGTCTCCGCTTATTGAAAATAGATGGTTGCGGGAAAATATTATATTTGGAAAGAACATCCAAAATAAAAAGTATTCATAATACATTTGGAAAACTTTGTATTACATTTCAAGGAGCCCTAATAAAGACATTGAATTATAATCCACTAGCTGATACAACAGACATTGTCCTGTCTTAGCTATGAACTGGGATGAATAAGGAATAATTAAAGGGTAAATATATTTAATATAGGTAACTGTATAGCGAAGTGTTTGTATCGTCATTGTGGCCAGCAAAATATGTTGGCAGCACTGCCGTTCCTCCATCAACTTACTTTGAAAGTAGGCATAAAATTATGTCGAATGACTTTTGTTGCGCGAAAGGACTTAATTTGAAAGCAATTATTGTATTGCCGAATATGAGTCAAAACATATATAGAATCTGGCCCATTTCTGGAAACCAACAAATGTGATGGCTCTGGTGGTGGTACCAATGGAGTTAATTTGACTTTTCCACTGGCGCAATATAATCCAGGGGCTTCATTTTTAAACTTGAAAGCCTTGCAATGTGGACACACAACGTTCATTGGTCCAATAGTAACGATTTGTTGTGAACTGTAATAGATTGCCACGTCATAATTGAATGCAGCTCGATTGGAATTAAATGCGATACTTCGAAATGAAGTTTAAAATGATAGAGTAGTGAAAGTCAATCAAGCAAAAGAAACGTATTTTCGTCCACCATTCATAGAGCTAACTGACAAAGATAACAATTAGGCAACACTGCAGTTTCTTTTGAAGGGGCCATCACGGAGTACGGATGGTAAGGAAATGAGAGTCCAAAAACAAGAGCACCGTGTTTTCGTAAGCAATTTTCTCTCATATAGCTAACTGTCAATATATGTTGGGATAAAGATGGCAGGGAGGAGTGCCTGTCTCTTTTGGTACTTGAGATATTTCTTCTGCTGTGCGTGCTCCATGCTCAAGCGAACTGTCAAACGCGCGTAGCTCAAAATAGAATTATTTAATAATCATTAGTTTTTGAATGTCGCAATGTACAATTTGTAAGGTTGCTGCGTATGCTAATCCATTGATAAATCGGATATAGGCATGCGAGAATGGATCATTGTGATTTTCTTGGTGTACTGTGGTACATAGCTTTACATATTTTTTCCAGTAGTTCTGACATTTTAGCATGGTTTAGAGTTGTATCTTTTGGATCCAATATTTAGAAGGCTGCACCGAAAACAGTGTATGTGACTACCCACTGAGCTCCCTCCCTCCACACACATTCCGCCATGCCCAACTTAGTTACAGGATGGCAACATTTGCAATAACCACCGATCAGATACCCTTAACACCAATCAGACCTTTGCTTTGGTTAAAAAATATACTTTGCATACTCAGCTTTTTCCAGCAATGATTGTTTCTTGATATTGCGTACCAAAAAGAGCATGGACTGTTTGCGTTTGTACCCAATGCAATCACGCTATCAGCGAACTTCATGCTAACGGTCTATTTACGGAAAAAGAAACCGAAGCGTAAAACCAGCAAGCAGAACGGCCATCACAACGTTAAGCGGTGCGCAGAGCGGTGATTAGTGGCGAGCGGTGACGCGAAACCGACAGTAGTGGAGTAGTGACAGCGGCAGCGTTGCCGCCGCAGATAGCGATAGTGAACTTGACTTGATTCTATTTTCTAGCTTCATCAGCATTTATGGGACCTAGAAAGCGCGGCCCGACCGCAAGCCGCAAATAGCGCTAGTCTAGCCACTGATGTCGATCAGCGGCACTTCCTAGTTTACAAGTTACGGATCAGCGGATACGATATGCGTACAACAGGTCCGTGCTTAAAAACCAGTTACTAAATATACGCTGTTCAGGGTATTATTGCTAAAGTTGATAACCTAACGCGGTGCCCAGAATCACATGGACCATCATCTCATGAGGCAACGGGGGGATGAGAAGGAAACGTCAGTGGACTGGTCTTAGACAGTCGTCGGCGCTAGTTTAAAAAAGGAAAGGATGACTGCGGGCGCGAACCAGGGTTAATTGCCATAATAACAGAGTCAGATTTCGATTAGCCATCCAGTCTGTAAATCGTTCCCTATTTTGGTACGTAGCAAGTGATAATTTACTACCCTTATTAATGTTTCTCGATACTTTGTTCTTGTATTGTTGTGCTGTCAAGGTTGATAAGAATTGACTTTAAAAGAAATACAGGTGGCGTCTCAAAGAAGCTGCATGACCGCTCGCCGGAAAAAAGGCTTTTGTAGGGAGTCGAAATCCGAAATAAAATAGAATGATTGTTAGCTTTTATTTGAACAAAAAAATATTTATAATGCATTGGTATAATTACATTTTATATCATTCTTGGTGTTATTTTAGCCTCAAATACCAAGGTTACTGAGACGCATTTTCAAACACATGCAGATGGCATGGACATTCCAATTCAGGTTGGTTTGCATGCGTTAGAATATATTCTTTAGCTTTTTATGAAACATTGTTGTGGGAAGAAGAAGTGGTCCTTTCACAAACAAATGCAACATCGTCATTGTTTACAGAATCAGTCATACGCAAGTAAGTTTATTTATGTTAGTATTTCGAATTTGTAATATATTTCTTTTCACATACAGCATTTCATGTGTTTTTACTTCCCTCATGCAGTGCTTTTTAGAAAACTTCCCTCTTATCTATTCTTTGAAGGGCTTGAGTTAGCAAGCTGGATGTTGGGGTGGTGAAACATAAATACCATATTTCAACGTAAAAATAACAGTTGAAAATTTCAAGATGACTAATTTGTGCTACGAGTATATTGGCAGATTTTTCTAAATAGAATGATTACATGATGCCTTATTTTTTTTGTATCTTGAATCGCTTATAACTAGACACCAAACTAATATCAAAATTTATAGTATGTTATACCAATCTTCGTATTTTAGAAGGGTCAGTGAATGAGCAATAAAATATCGGACATTGAGATTAATAAAGATGGATTTTAAGAATTGTTTAATGGAATGTTCCATATCTTATTATACATTTAACATACTAAGTGTTTTGAATTCCCCACTGATACTCCGTGGTTCATTCCATTCGAATGTTTTTAATATTTTTTACATAAATTTTAACAAAAACTCTTTAGATTTAAATTGTCTGTTGGATGTCTTAAGCTCATATTCACTGAAGCCGGTTACCAAACAACCTACGGGAGGATCTGATTTCATAGATAAAATTTGTGTAGGGGTGGATGTAAAGTGTGATACTGCTGCGGTAAACAATAATGTTAGTGATCATTTTACTCAATTATTAACTCTGAACTACCAAAAAGATGAACAATCACCTCAGATTTCTTACCAGTGCCAAGACATGTACGTATAATAAATCCAACATCAACAATTTTTTAGCTCTCCTAGGTCAAGAAACTTGGGACCATCTTTATCATTCCGGTGGGGATATTAACGAAAAATTTAATTTATTCCTAGAAATATTTCATTATTACGTTGACATACCGATCCCAGTTATAAAAAAACTATAAAAACAAGAGCCAGAAAACGATGGTTTACAAAAGGTATCTTAATATCAAGAGATAAGCTTCACTATCTGTATGATTTGTCCAAGACGGGAGATGTACTTCTCATAGATTTCTATAAAAATATAAAATGTTATACTATATGCCAGAGTTTTAACGGCAGCTAAGCGACTATATTAGAACAAAATGATACTATGTGCAAAAAATCAAAAAAAAGTGCTTGGAATGTAATGAAAGAAAACAAAAACACAACTAAGCACGAAATCACCAAGTTAAATGTAGAAAATAAAACAATAACTGAGCTAAAAGAAATTGCCGAACAATATTTATACAGCATTTGAGTAATATTCCAGGCTCATATAAAGGTAATGGTAAAGGATATAATGAAAATTTAGCTATGCATTTTATGTGGATATGAACAACTTGCATCGATAAAACCAAAACACAGGTAACTGTTTTACAAACCAGTAGTAGTTTCGTCTAATATGATTTGACTACTAGAAGCAATTGTGTACAGCTATTCAGATTATATGATAAATCGGAATATTTCCTAATCCTTGCTTCACTATCTCCAATGATTGTGTCGGAATTAATAGCCATTTAGATATTTTAATAGATCATTTCCTAATGTACACTTTTAAAAAGTTAGACCAACTTGTTGAAATACGGTTTCAAAGTGACTTGGCTGTCAAGTCACCTAACGTATGAAACAATTGAATGCGGGTTAAGTATGTGGTATATTGTTTCAGCCCAATTTTCGCAATCCACTCGATAGTAGTCCTTTAGAGTAGTCTTGGCTGACTGATACAAGTACATACAGGGATCTTGGAGTTCATAACGCAAAAAAATGAGAAGATCTATCAAAGAACAAAGATCCTTTCTGGCTTGATTTTTGTTTGCGTTGTGGCTCAAAACAGTATCAGTTATAGGAAGACAAAATGTGGTACTAAATACCAGTTTTTTATTTGTGTGGTCAGTGTTTCGTACTGAGAAGCTTAGAGCATTTAGGATTCATAATTAATGCTTTCTTTACTCTTTTTTCTTGATAGATTCGTTTTCCGGGTGCTTCATCTTAATAAGCGCTACCACTACCTTTAAGAATATGTATGTTACAAGTGACTTCTGTAAGCTTCCCAAAAAAGGTTACTTCTTCCAGTTCCAAGATATGTAGAAAAACAGTTCTGATTGAGCAAACACATTACCGAAGTATTTCATTTTATTACATTTACAAATTGTTAAAGGTCAGTAAATTAGCCTTTGTTATGGCGAAATTAATTGACAAAGATTAACACTGAGAAGGTCATATCAAAAAGCAAACAAAAACCGTACTCGTACCAGTATCAGCGTATGAAAAGTACCGCTTAGGTCTCAGAAAACAAGATGAAGTAACAGTTATTGAGTCGACGACTATAAAACATGTGCCTAAAGCATGATATGATGCATGATCCAACTTCCTAGATTAAGATGATACTACTAGGAACTACTAGAATCTAAAATTTAATGTGGCGGTCAAGATTACTATTTCGATGGCAATATTGCAATTTATTCTTGACGTCAAGTCGATAACTTATAAGTTTGGGAATACTGCCTGGGAATTTCGGAAAACCAAACATTCTGGGTTTAACTAAAATTATAAAACATTATGCGATGAGTAATATTTATGGATCCTTAAATAGACAAATCAATCACGGTATCAAAATGACGAATTCATTATGTATAAAACTGGTTTTACTGGTTAAATAAACGACTCAAGTACATCTTAAACTCAACGGACATTTTTACCGAAAATATGAAGAAAACATATTTGGTCAAAGATTTCTGCAAATATGCAAGGTGTGGGACTAGTTAATCAGTAAGGTCTTTTATTTTCATACAAGTTCTGACTATTTTTGCTATAACAATCATGATGGACCGTCTTGGGTTTCTGTAAACCTAACCTAAATATAAAAAAGGGATTCCAAAGAAGTAAAAATACAGAATTCTATTTGAATTTTTATAGACGAATAATGTGTGCTTCTGAACACCTGACAAACTTCAAGAATAAATCAGCTAACAAATTAGATACTGACCATCAACTTCACTGTGTTCACATGAACAATTTTTAAATGTACCCACAGAATATGATAATGCAACGACGGAAAAGTATTTTATCTTGTTCGCAATGCGAGCTAGCGAAATAATTATCCTGTTTCTATATTATTACTAAGAAAGGTTAATAAATAATTAATCAATAGGAAGTTTGATAGAATGTATGAGTTATAAGCTTTCCAAGTAAATACATACTACAAATTTACCTTATCAGTTTATCTGTGCATCAGCGTCATTTGGCAACTAACTCGTTTATGTGGAAACTTAATAGTTTGATTTACGAGCAAACACTAACTTATAAAAATTATTCTCACTATCTATTCGTGAAACATATCCACGTGTCGTTATTTGTGGTTGTAAATTATAATCGGATAGTGTTTGCAAGATTTATTAATAAGCCGAGTTCCCAGTTGTGACGTGATTGTGCGAAATCGTAAACACGGAATGTAATGATATTCATTATTCGATGCTTTCAGTTAATCCAGGCAGCTTCTACTAACAATATTTTTCTCAGTTTCTGGCTGACTGATGTTTGTTTACTATGAAGGAACTTCCGTATGTTACATACTATTCGTGCATGTTGCTATATATAAGCATTTCATAGTTCGAATGTGGTGACAAATACGTCTAGCCGTAAATTTACAAAAGTAGCCGATTTTTGAAAAATTAATCACTCAGAGATATTGTATTGGAGTTGTACCTAGTTTTAGTAAACGTGGCTTTTCACAATTTCGCATAAACAGTCTTGTTTTGAAACTAGGTACAGGTCCAATAATAAATACATGAGACATGTTAACAATATAATCATTTATTTTTTACATTTGGATGATATTCATAAAGCGATAAAAGGCGATTACAAAATAATTAAGATCTTACACTGGTACCGAATTTAATTCCAAAAGTACGTAGAATCCTTTCGGGGAGTGGAATTCAGGTAATCTTAGGGATACAGAGGGCTAAAGAGCTCAAATATTGAATACTTCAAACACGTATTAATCGTCTGTAGTCAGCTCTGTATACAGGCAATAATAATAATGCACTCAATTTTTGTGTCAATCACATACTTCGGTGTCTAGATATATGTACCTTGCTATGTACGCTCTATTACGGAAACAATATATAATGGGTCGATCAATTCATTGTAACTCAGGGAATTGTTTGAAAAATTCAATTGGCTCATGATTGATTTGGAAACAGAAGGTATTGGTGAATTTTACCTAGAGGAGAAAAGAAAACATCACTATATCAAATCGGAAGGAAAAAAACTTATTCTTACAAAATTTTTAATGCGAACTACGAAGTCAACGAAACATGGAAAATTAGACTTGGCAGATACTCACTGTATGCTTGAAGAACTGTGAGAGAAAAAAGTTTCTTTGCAGGTAACTTTTCCGCTTGCTGATAAGTTTTAAGCTATTCAATGTGTAAAAACGTTCAACTTTAATCGCCCGCCCGCCATTCCAGGTATCATTTGGCTTGCCCTTTTATTTGAAGGATTGATCCAAGAGAACTCCCAATTGAAACTTTCAAATGTCAAATTGACGCTTGAATGTGTACTGGAGAGCTGGAGAACTATAGCGCCACCAACAACTTTCGGATTTATTTCGCTCGGTTCAATTGTAACTTACAGGGATGATAAAGCAAAAATAATAATAATGGACCTTATTCTAATTGATTTAACAATCAATTCTTCCTTGAAAGTTGTAAAAAGCTTCATTCAAACCAACAAGAGAGAAAATGATTGCTGGGGCTATAATATACTATTCAATTTCATCAGGTCGAATTTCAACTTGCTATCCTTATCCGTTCAAAGAATAAACAGTAGTTTTTATGTAAATATGTTAATTTGTTGTTCCCATACAATATAATATAAAATATTGCATGGGAACCACAAATTATGTGTATGTTAGGGTGTCCCAAAAGAATGAAAGTCCTTTTTTCCAAACGCATACCCTCTAATCTGCTTCAACAATGTCAAAACAATTGAAAATAAAGTTTTATGTACCTAGAATCAGGTCAACCCGTGCCAAATTGCGTTAAAACATGTAAAAACATGCATATTAGGCGTGAGCTAGCTAACGTATTGCTCGGTTGTTCTATTAGTAAACGCACTGTTTTCATTCAGTCAATGTGTCGAAGGTATAACGCAGTTCTAACAAGGGATATTTTTAATAGGCGACGTGAAACCGGTTCAAAACTTCCGTCTAAGGCTTGAGCCGCACTACGGACTGGACACGGTTTTCACAGTTTGAAGATGCATTTCAAGAGGTATGGGTTGTTACTCTAATACTCAGAAGCAGGCAAAGAAAACGTCATCAAAAATTTCGCAAATATTGGGTCCCTCCACTGACTAGTAGAAGACTTAAGAAAGGTATCTTTCATGAAAGGTATAAAGATTTAAGAAAACATCCTGAGAAATTTTTCAACTTCTATCGGAATGGCGTTTATATCAACTACATACCATCCTAACACTTTTGACACTGTGTTGCTAAATCTACGATTACTGGGGAAAGGTAAATACGCAGAAAGTTATTGTCCTCCCGTTCTATCAATTTTCAGTAGTCGGTAACCCCCCTCCCGTTTTTCCGTCGTCACACGATCATAAGAACATTCGCTCCCAGAAGTCCCCCCACCTGAAAATGCCTCACAGGATCCGCCTCCTGTGAATGAACTTACATTTTCGTTCAGATTGCACGTGTCTATCAACCCCCCACCCTTACCTCCCATTTTCAATGAATTGCTTATTCTTATTATCCGGTTAACTTTTACTGGCGCTATGTCTGTTCTAATATGGTTCAGTGTTCCCCATGTCGACCACTCAAAGTCAGTGCTACTGGGCATCTGTTGGATAAGCCGGTCGTTGGTAAGTGGACCGTCTAGATTCAAGTCCAGGAATCCTCTAAGTATCTTTGATTTGCATTGAACTCCAGACAAAGAATGGCGCTCATCAATAGTTTGTTCAGGCCTTTCCATGAACTCTTACGCCTTTTTTGAGAGGGGGATCATACAGCTTATTACATTACTACTGTGGTTAATTAACCAAGTATGACATTGAAAAAATGAGCAGCGTTTTGAACAGTCGGTTATTTATTTTGCTTTGCGAGGACATCGATTCTGATCATAAAGGTCTTCCATACAGAAGTAGCCTGGCTGAACAAAGGCAGCATGTTGGCTCGCCTTTATGAATTGAAAGAAGAGGTAATTCTTTTTCTTGAGTTTAAAGAAAACACGATTTCTTGACAATGTTCAAAGATGACACATTTCAATGGAGGTTGGCTTATTTAACTGACATATTTGACTCCTTGAGTGAGCTAAGGTTGAAACTTCAGGGCAGAAACAACACTATGATAAGCAATTATGATTATATTCAGGGGTTCATATCAAAGCTTCAACTTTGGAATCAAAAAGTGTCTTCTGAAAATGTTGTATCTTTTTCTCGACTGTTCGAAGCAATTAAAGACAACATACTGGACGCAAATTTAAAAAGTGACATAAACACTCATTTGCAAGCACTGGAAGACGAATTTCGCCAATACTATCGAGACATCAATTCAGAGTCACCAATATGGCACGTGACAAGAAATACATTTGTTGTCGATGTGTCACAATTACCAGAAGAAGTTCAGAAAGAATTTCTAGAAATGAAGGCTGATTCGTTCATGAAAGATGACTTCCATCTTTTAACATTGGAGAAATTTTGGATCAAAAGATTGCTTGTTAGACTCTTGCCTCTCTTGCTTTACGAATACTAGTTCATTTTGTTCAACTTACTTCTGTGGGAAAGGCTTTTCTGTTCTAGGTTTAATTAAGACTAAACAGCGAAATCGATAGCGACCTGATGATAGCTCTGGCAAAAACAAAAACTAGAATCAACCAACTGGTACAGAACATGCAATCTCAAGTGTCTCATTAGTACCTACTCTTATGTTATTCAAGTTTTTCGATAAAAAACATTTATTAGTTTATTTAAACTTTCAAAGTTTCTTTATTAGAATTAAAATAAAAGTCGTTGTAGATATATAATGTGCGTTTTTTTGTATCTATCGAAAAAGTAAACGGAGACATTAAAATATAATTTATAGTTCGGGGAGCCTCAACAAAAAAAAAGTTTGGGAAACCCTGCTCTAATACATAATTGCTTTCACCATAAGGAAGAAATCAGAGGGGTTGGGTCCCTTTTCCCTCTGGGAAAACAGTTACAGCTGTCGGAGGAAGTCAAATACCTAGGGGTAATACTAGACTCCAAACTAACCTGGAACCCGCAGATCAAACGCTCTCATGGAAAAAGATGGGGATTAATCCCTTCCATCATGCAGTTCACATACAAAATATTGGTAATGCCCATGATGATATAATGCATCTCTGGTTCTTCATGACGATGTTCCGAAGAATTGCAGTACCGCACGCGGTTGCCGCGTCAAATGTGTGCGCGCCAATATACTCTATGAACTACAAATTTTGGCGCGGTTTCTCCCGCTAGCCATTCTGTAAGAAGTCGCGGTTTTAAAATCAGTCGCGGTTTTAAAATCAGTCGCGGGGAAATAACCGTCAGTGCGACTGCTTCCATTAGTTTACTCACAAAATCAGGTGGTTAAAACCCGCGGCGGTTTAGCCGTAGTGCGGCCTAAGCCTGACAAGTACTAGCAGTTTTGTTTTATAATATCCGGGAAGTGAAATTTATTAATGACAATTGTCAATGAGAGTGCCAACCTTACTGTTCGTGAGTGTATAATTTACTGGAAAAAGGCACGTATACCGACTGAACCATTTTCTAACTGTGTTGAGAGCCTAGTGCCCTTAAACCAAGTCTTTAGAGATTTGCAATAAAATCCAAGCAAAACACAACAAGTGTTTGAGCAACATCAACAAGAGTTTGATGCGAACTTGGAACATCTGTTTGATATTACGCATACCGATGCCCTTTAATGGATGAAAATAAATGAAGATAGCAGCGGCAGAGAGAGCTAGGTCGACCTGGTCATTTAGCTGGGGTGAACAAGAAATTAGCCATAAAAAAAAAGGCGCGTCTTAGGAACACCGAAGAACAAAAGCGGCGAGCTAAATATGTTGCTTCCTTAACACCTCTGATATCATCTGACGAACCAGTGCAAGAAAATTCATCTTCAGATTCAGAGATAGATTCACAAGAAACTTTGCCTATCTCAACTCAGAATACACAGCCTGACACTAGGCAAACTAAAATGAGGAAAAGTTTCATCACTCCAAAATTAGTGATAGCATCAGATAAGTGTTAGTTAAGTTTGGGAAATATTTTTATTATTGAAGCAACCATTGAGGCCGTTGGACATATTACTGAGGAGTTTCCTATAAGTACGTACTCCATTCAAAGAATTCGTACCGAATGCAAATTGTTGCCACTTTTAAATGCCCACAAGTCTAAAGAAGAACGTCTACCGACTGTTAAAACGTATGAAAATAAAGAGAAATTGGATAACTCTTCAGGCAGCGAGCAGGCTCAGGTAGTTTGGAATGCTATTATCGACTGGAATCTTGAAGATAAAGTTCAGATTCTTTGCCGTGATACTACTACTTCAAATACGGGTCGCATTAACGGTGTTTGCGTGCTTCTCGAACAGAAACTTAATAATGAAATCCTTATTTTTGCTTGCCTTCATCACGTCTACGAATTGGTGTTAAAAGGCGTGTTTGAAACAAAGATCGACCAAGTTACTACAAGCCTTGAAATTCCAATGTTCAAAAAGTTTCGGAAGAGTGTGGATCCCGAGAAAATACAAATTCGTACTAAATATCTGTCATGTCTGAATATTTCAGAGACTGATAAGCTGCGAGAATTTCATCGACATGAATTGACCAAAGTAGTTGTTAGAGACGACTAGCGAAAATTAATAGAACTTTCAATAATATTTCTTGGCCGAAAAACAGAGAAAAAAATCAAGGTTAGGCCACCAGACGCCATGCATCAAACTCAATGGATGGCCAGAGCAATCTCTTCATTAAAAATAGCGTTACTAAGTTCCCAGCTCAAACTTTCTAATAAGGATAACGCGGGTCTGTTAGACATCTGCCTGTTCATCGCGTTAATATACGTGATTGCAATGCACTTCAGCGGTAAAGGCGCCTAACTAGGATTTATGCTTTTTAGAGGCAAAGAAGGCTTACGGAAAAATTGACAAAACCGTTTCAAAATCAGCCTTACAAAAGTTCTGCCAACATTTATGGTATTTGACAAATGAGGTCACCGTCTTATCTCTGTTTCACGACGACGTAGATGAGGAAAGTAAACATTGTTTCTTTTAGCCAAAGACATTCCATCAGCCCACGGTAAAAACTACAAATACGAAAGAAGAACTTTCTGGCCCACTTTATGGTAAGTCTGTCGAATAAATTTTCCTTTGCCTTCTTTTACTGCTTCAATATAATATGCTAACCGTTAAAATATTATATACATTATATTGTATCTTATACCCCAGGTTAATGGTAAGGTAATGGTAATGGTAAGGTGTGCCTCTACTCGTGCCCTTTAAGTATGATATTTTTCGCTTCATTCTCTTCTCATTCACTACCTCAATGCTGGCTTAAAGCAACAGTTACTCCAATTTTCAAGAAAGGTGATAAGTACAATGCAGAACAACTATCGTCCCATCAGTCTCACTCCCATAATTGCTAAGGTAGTTGAAAAAATTATACTTGGTGAAATGCTAAAGTTTGCTACGGAAAATAATATCTTACCAGCCAATCAACATGGTTTCTTGCCAGGTCGCTCTATCATCACAAACCTGCTCAAATGCGTCAACGACTGGACTAATACGATAGATATCAACGTTTGATCGAGTACCACACGCACAACTTTTCTGCAATCTGGAATGCCTGGGAATAACTGGAAACCTGTTGAAGTGGGTAAGGGCTTTCCTTAGTAATAGAGAGTTCAAGGTGAGGGTAGGCGATTCACTGTCAACCAGTAGGATGGTGACCAGCGGCGTTCCCCAGGGTTCCGTCTTGGGACCTTTGCTGTTTCTCTTATACACATCGGATTTGCCTTATGTCGTATCTTCCACCTGCTCCTTGTATGCTGACGATACAAAGATATATAATATCCCCAGTGCCTATAATAACAACCTTCAGCGCGACTTTGACAATGTTTACGAATGGTCCAGAAGATCGCTGCTGCCCCTCAACTTGGAGAAGTGCTGTGTTCTACACGTTGGAAAGAATAATCCTAAGATCAGCTATATCATCGGGAACCAGGAAATCTCCTCGGTCTCCAGTCACATAGATTTAGGAGTTGTAGTCTATCATGGTCCGAGTATATCGAATACTCAACGGCTAAGGCCTAAAGGAGCCTATACCTTATTGAAAGATCCTTTAAGGGCTGTGACAATTCTACTGCTGGGCTCCTGTATAGGTACGTCATATGTTAGACCAATTATGGAGTTTGCTGGACCCGTTTGGCATCCAACGCTATAACGTGACCGAGACCTGCTGGAAAATATTCAGAGGAGGGCTACACGCATCCCGTACGGCATCCAATGACCTTGTTATGAGGAGAGGCTGAACCTACTCAACTTGACTTCTCTCTCTAGACGCTTATGAGGGGACTTGATAGTCACATACATAACTTTACATGGTTTCTTCGGCACTGACATGTCTTCTCTTTTCCACCTGAGAGGCCACAACTACAAATTGATGAAAGAGAAGTTTCGAACTACACCTCGCCAATTGTTCCTGTCCAACCGAGTGTTCGATACCTGGAACAGGCTGCCTTACGACATCCACAAGAATCTTTTCGACGAACCCTAGTTTTCTTTTGACATGATCTTCATTTTTTATGTTTAATTTCTTAGCTCTGTTTAGAGTTTATAGCTTTTGCTCAACTCTTCTTTTATGTATAATAATAATAGTAATTGCTACGCGTTCATCCGTTGTCCTAGACGATGCTGTTGAGTTTACAAAAAGCACAGAAATTCTGTTCGTGGTTGACTGTCTGTGATCGGACGGACACAACCTGTATATCTGGATGGCAGGTATTCCGCATTTTCTCATTTCAGGGAAAAATATCGATGACTTTGCTTCAATCAAATACAAGTCCTTGTTCAGTTGAGTCGAAATTGATGTCAGTTTTCTCGACGAGTGTCTAACTTCATGGCCACATAATGAAGGTTTTCAAAAAGGTAACAATAGGGTTCAAACACTGAGAGCAGTTAACGATAGGGTAGAAACAGCAGTCAAGTTAATGCAGGACTTCCATGGCTTAATCACTGCTGATGGGGAACAAAAACAATTTTTATTATGTTGCGTACAAGAACAAGGTATATCCTAACTGTAAAAAGAAACCTTTGAAAAGAAAATTTAGTAAATAATGTTCTTTAATGAAAAATATCTAAGAAGTATAAGGTGCAAATAAAGCAGTGTTTTATTTGTCCAATAAGAATTAGGTCTTGAAATCCATACATGGTTTATCTATTAACTTTCAAATCAAAGTTTGACCGAAATTCGGCACGAGTTATCGTTCCCCGATCGCAATAATATTTATTTTTTGAGTTGTTAGGGTCAAATGAAAAAAATAGAGGGTATGCATATCTGAATTCGAACAAAAATTTGCTTTCCCTCTTAGGCTGGGACACCCTAGTTATGAATTACAAACTACTACTGTTCACAAACAATACATAAAGCTCTATATATAAGTTGGTTTAATCATAATAGTAGTACTACTCATAAAATCATGATGTGCTTATCTTCTGACTAAAATATTAAGCATTTTTGAAAGCAAAATGCTAGGCTTACCAATAAATCGGCAACACCGAAGCAGAGAAGAATAAGGAGACTGATAAGTATATTACTAAATTATATGTATAGCCTCTGGTTTCCCGGAATTTGCCAATTTGAAATTTAAATTAGCATCCTGTGCAATCTCCCATTCGCTCTCTCCTATGTCCATGTATGTCAATTATCAAAACAACTTTTCTGTTGAACGTGTACTTAGAAATAATCACATATTATACGGGTGTCCTAAAACAAATGGATCAAATGTAAGATGGTGATAGGGGAGGATAGGCCAATACAATCATTTGAAAAGTATTTTTATATAGAATACGAATATCCTTACGATGGCATCATTATTAAACTATAACCCTGATATCCTCGATTCTTCCAAGTACGCCACTGATCTTCTATGAATTTATAGTGTCGCTTAATAAACTGACACTTAGGGTAGATTTCACAAACATTAATATTTAACGGTCAATTAGACCAATGGGAATAGACCTTATCGAAATGCAATTTGACGGAAGCTGTCAAAGGTCTCTGAATATCAGTGATTTCTATTAAAGTATTGAATATAATCGTGGACAGGCGACTGTATTCAAGAGCACTTTTTGATTCAAACACGATGCTTTTGTGCAGATAAAACTTTCAAGTATTTTACTTTTTCATATGAATTTACATATACCTATGCACGGCGGATTGTTCGTGAAAATTTACTAGGTGTAATGATTAGCTTTGGTAGATCTGGAATGGAAAAGATCCTCTCCTATTTCTGAAAATATTTTTGGTATCATCTAACCGTTGCAATCAGTGCATAACAACTGTGAGATATGATTTATAGCATAATCCGCTATCTTATCAACACAAATTTAATACAGAGGCCACTCAGCCGTGGAGATGCAGTGGTTAGGATGATATGTCACGGCAGCAACTGACGAGTTGGGCACATCGGGTAACAACGTACGAAATGAAACTCGCTACAAACTTCTCAAATTTGAAGATATTGTACAATTTCTTTGAAAACGATGTTTTATATAATATATGTCTGGCAACCGTGTTGTTCTGCTGTACTTTGCTATCACGACCACAGAGCACATAACACTGAGTCACGACTATTATAGTGATGGGACATTTTATGCATGCTGATCGGTGGATAAAAATAACTGAATCACTCACCACACTGCAAGAGAGGAAAGTGATTTTTCTCAGGCACCAAAAGGAAAGGTCAAACAAGAATTCCATCTGACACGCATGGAACATTTTTAGAAAACAAACTTAGATATTCACGACCTGAAGCAAGTCCTGCTGGTGTTTTCGACTGTCTTGTGCTTTGACTTTTATCTTTGAATGTTGTTTGCTCGTGATTTACGGTTATTTTTGCGATAATTCACCATGATACCACAGAAAGGGTCAAAGAAACTAAAAATCTATTTCATTGACAGATTACTGCACGAGAGATGACATAAGAGTTGTTTAATATTGTTTTGTAAACAAATTTAGGATCAACAGAATTAGCTAAGGTGTAGTACTTTAAACACAAAAACTGCGCTAGTTTTATCAGAAGAAAACACTATATCTCTGAGCCACAAGCGAAAATCAGGCTTTCGATTCTAGTTCTAGGAACTAGTTCGCGAACAAACTACTTTATGCAACACTACCATAAGAAATATAGAAACATAAAAAGAGTGGATATTCCCGTCTTTCAGTAGAGATTAAGTGAAAACGATTCATTCATAACATTATCAGACACATTTCAAATGTCAATTCAGAAAAATGTAGCATGTTGTGAAAACAATAGTTGCTGTAAATCGTAGTTTGGTGATGGTACATTTAACCCACGTATTTAGAGATTGCAGGCTTAAAATGTACAGTACAGTATAATATGCAATTCTGCAGCAAAAAAATCTTGAATGGAGACTTTTTATATGTAAATTAATTTTTCCAAAACACCATTTTCCAGCAATATCAACACAGAACAAGTGACGTTGGACCACAGAAGATTGATTATCGATCACAGGACGGAGTGGATGTAAATTTTGAGTTTCCATATTTCGCCTCCTGAGAGGTGAATTATACACGTTAGAGCTAAAAGGTTTTCTGACATTGAATAAAAAATAAAAAGACATATTTGCTTAAAATGAGTGAATAAATAATAACATAAACAATAAATATCCAAAAACAACAAATGAACAAAAACAGTAACTAATACAGTATGTTCTAAAACATAAATGAAATGTATATATATAGAACAAAAATATATATATATATATATATATATATATATATATATATACAGCGTGTCCCATCCATGTGTGGACGGAGTATTACTCATAAACAACATTTTGGGAAAATCTATTCAAGGCATGTTATACACGACATTTGAAGGCACATTTGTAAAATATTGGCCATTATACAGGGTGTCCCAATTTCGACCTACATATCGAAGTTGTGATTTTTCAAATGGAATTGCCTCAAATTTTATTGCATATTTGGATGAACCAATTCAGAAGAAGAAAACTGATATAACATACTATGGGGTTTTGGTAATTAGCTCCTGAGATATAAGGTGTTTTGTCAAGAAAAACCCCCCACTTCGGCAACCCCTCAGTTCGCCATTTTGAAATTTGGATTGTTGAATTTTGTATAAAAAAAACTTACACACCTCAATTTTTATCTTATTTGTTACTTTTACGAATTTTAATTTTTGATCGTACAGGGTGGTCAAAAAAGCAAATTGTAGTTTTTCTCAAAAATTTCAAATGCTTCACCCTGTATTTTTGTGCAAGTTTGGATTCAACTCTTTATAAGTTTTTTTTATTACTAGACAAATACGGGTTTTTACGGCAATTTTTTCGGTTACTAGCACGTCTTTTATGGAACGGCTTAATTCCCTAAAATATCGCATCATCCTTGGAAACAAATAAATTATTGATTAGTTACAAACTGTCAAAATTAGCTTTGTGAGCATTATAATAAAAACGTGTTTGTCAATTAATTTTGGAGATGGCCACAGACACTGCTAACCTTCGGCCGTCTGTCAAAAGGTTCATCTTACTCATTATTCCATGCCCACCATTTTGTGCAATCATCAAGTGGCTTCACGATGTAATGCTTAACTTTCGTTTTAAATATTTTTTAATCTGTTTTTAACTTGTTCTTGTCATAAAGCTGTGTGTAGTTTGTATAATTTTGACCATTGTAACACTTATCCAGCGTTCACCATGTTACTGAGTGTTTCCCTCATCCTTAACGTAAACAACAATTAGGAACATCCTCACATACTACTGTAAGTTAATCTAAATTCATTTTACACTATTGTTGCTACTGTTATCAATGTAATTGCAGCTCATGATGGTGATGGCAAAGTATAAAGAGTTTTCCTTGCTTAAATTTTGTCGAAGTACCCAACAAAAGGTGGAAGCTTTAATTTTTCACCTAACTGGTCTAGACGACAATGACCACGTCTCAAGTTATGCCTATATATATATATATATAAAACAGAATTTTTAACTTTTTTTTTTCATTGTAATACAATTTTTGAGCTCTACGTATATAATTCACATGTTAATATACTTCAAAATCAGTCAACCACGATGTGACTATACTTATACACCTTTCAGGTGGCGAAATATGGCAACGCAGCGCATCCCTTCCATCCTGTGATCGATAATCGATCTTCTGTGGTCTATTCTCCAACGGCACTGTAAGGTTATGTTTTGTGGTCAGTTGTTGTGTTATTTGACATCGAGGTCGTCGAGGTATTTGTGGAAATGGAATTTTTTAGAAACAAATTTCCGTATAAATAGTGCTCCATCCAAGATTTTTTTTGTGCAGAATTACATAATACACTGTCGTGTACACGTTAAAGCTGCAACGCCCTCAAATACGTGGTTATGTTGAGTGTACCATGTACCCTCACCGATGGTGCGTCTGGTTATACACTGAGATCAAAACAAATAAGTTCTCAACTGCAATTGCACGTATGAATGTTGAAAATCTTGAACAGTTTTGGACCAGTGGTGTCAAAATGTCATTGAGGAACGGGAAGAAAGTGTATGAATGTGTTGAAATGCAACACCTAACAAAAATTTTAGTTAGGCTTTTTCATGTAAGGGTTTGTAAGTGCAAGTTTGCAAATGTAGGATAAACTATAAACACGTGGTAGGTGATGTTAAGTTAGTATGATCACATATGGATTATACAAAAGTTGTAGTAAACATGGAGAAAACTTCAGCTAAACTGAAAAAATTGGATTTTACTGAGATATCAAGCATTTTTTTAAATGTTGGCTGAATTTTATATAATTTCATAATATTTAATAAACCGATAACATTTCAATGACAAGTTATCGCTTCATATTTTACAGTGTTTTGTTTTGAATACTTTGATGCTGTTTGCTGCCAAAAATCTGACGGTGAGATCTTAAGGCTCATTGGGTATATTTGAGGGTATGCTTGGTACTGTCACCCTATTGGTGGAAAATAATCCTTTTATAATAATTTTTTCCCGTACTGTGCCTATTTTTCGATATAAGCCCAATTTTCGAATAGCCTCGTAATACCTGTATACACAGTTATCAAGAATTAGTAAATGGCCTTTTTTATTTTTTATGTCGGAGATAAACCTAGTCACCTCTCACAGTGCCCTACTGGTTAATAAACTTTCATTAAAGGTAGTAGAAAATAGTAAACGGGAAAATGCACATAAAAACTTGTGATTATTGACCTTTGATATGTTGCCAGCATATATAGTTTGACAGAATGTGGTGAAAACAACTACAGAAATCAATAAATTCTAAGGAATATATCTCAAAACGGGCAATGAATTAGTACCATTCACCTTTTAATAAATATTTTTCCATTTGAAATGACCCACTCGTTAGTGTCTTGGCCACATTCGCCTTGCAGAATGACATATCTCAAAACGACGGATAAAGCCAGTATATAATACTTCTGTTCATACACGGTACATTACGCGACCAGTTATTTTTTGGGTCAAACGATTTATTTATTTGACTTAGTACTAATTCCCAGGATTCATAATGAGGAAGATTTTTTTCTTAGGAGGGCGCCTTTTTAAAGCGTTTTGGGAAAAGGGACCTAATTTTGCGTCTCCAGTTTTTTTGTGAGGACACCGGACCAGAAAACCAAAATATTGGGTATACACACCTACTTATTTGTACTGGCGAAGTCAAAATACTACCAAAACAATTGCGATTGTACTGCTCATAATAAACGGAAAGTGCAATTGAAATACGGCCACCAAATTTACGAAAAATACCCACGTGTCAACCTTATCTCGAGTACAATCTAATGAAACAAGTCGGATGTTACAACACAAACGCATTTTTCAAATGGCTCATAATAATACCTGCATAGTACTGGGGAAGTAGTATCATTATGCTAGGAATTTAGCAAGTAATCCAAACCTATCAGCAAGGCCGTTCTCGGATACAGCAGTAGGCAAAGGAGTGACTACTACTATGATACGATGAGAGAACTGTTTGCGATTGGCGGTAAAGGAAGTGCTAAATTTTATTTATTTTCTATTCGTCTCAATGATTACACCTCTTCGTGCTTGTTTGGAATCGTCAGTACGGGACAGGTCTTGGAGACAGGTAAACAGAAGGCAAACATAGTAGTATACTGAAAAGTCAGCAAGTAGTGCGCAAGTGTTTTGTGTTGATATTTTGTGTGATTATTGAGTACGGTTCCTAGTTGAAAAGTCAAACCTCAAATTTTTTATATCGGGCTAAAATTTGACGTTCTCAACAGAATAAAAATTAGATGTTCAATTATGTTTTTGGTAGTTTGGTCAACGGTCAACTGATGAAATATGATGTGGTTACGAGAAAGTAGTATAAGGTTCCAGGTATGTTATAAGCAATAGAACAATTACCTACTTCATAGTACATATAGCAAATTAAATACCCTATCCTATATGAATTGATCCTTCTCCAGGATATTACCGAAACTAATAAATAATAGCCCTGAATATAATCTATGATATTAGAAAATACCTCTTATTAATGAAAACAAAATATTTAGGAGGCTTAAGTGACATTATTTGGGAGACTAGTTTTGTTTTTGATGGAATAAGAATATTTTCCAACAAAAATATCACTTTTAACCTTTCTCGACACTCCCTCACGATTACCTTTTACTGCTTTTCTAAAAATCAACTGGACTTTCCTACCTTATATGTAAAAATACGCTTTAGACTGCAGGTGGAAAATAATAAAGGTTACTGTTGCACAAACTGTCACATATCTGCTAGAAAAAGGCCCCAAGAAGGTTGATTCCGCACATCTCACGCAACACTATCTCTAGTTCATAAAGGCACAACAACAGCCATCGGTGAGATCTCGCGACGCAGCTGAACTCAGGGACCACAGAGACACGTGTTGAGAATACTTATCCATCTCCACTAACTTATAAGGGCGAAGGATAAAAGCGTGAACAATACGAGACCCGGAGGCAAGCATAAACGTCAAAAAATGTACAACTTCAGGAACCTCACTTGTAACTTAAAGTGGAGGAAGACAAGATCAAGCATGGCGGCACTGTCTGTCACCTACTGTCGTTGCCAAGCTCTATATACAGGGAAAAGCAAATTTGTCTGACGCCTTGCGTTCAATGTGTACGAGAGAGAAGCGCGAGAAGTGTGTATCAACACATACTATAGAAAGAGATAGAACCAGGCTGAAGAGCGAAGCCCATCACCACATTGTCTAACAACGGTGACGCAGAAAGCAACGTTGACGCAGAAGGTCGTGCAATCTGCCACGTTGCCAATATATTACACCAGAAGATGTTCGCACAGGCTTCGGCGGTCTGTTCGAACATTCAATTTAATATTTTGTTTTTATTTTTATTAGAATTATCTATTTCAATTTTGATGCGCGTTTTAATTTATTTTAGAATTATCTTTGATTTCCATGGTGATAAAATCAACACATCCTCAGTTATTGTTACATTTTGCCACAGCGAGCGGTCGGAAAATTTAACAAATACCATTACGCAATACAAATTATCACTGCCTGCGTGAAGGCAGGTGAAAACCATTTGGAATCAGGACCACACTCCAAAATGAGCGCTAGATGGGTACTAACTAAAATCCGGAATCGATCCTAAACAGTTTCGACACAATTCTCAATTCAAGAATGTGTACGCTCAAAATAAAACCGTTATTTGGGAGTAGAGAATAAACTAACCCATATTTTCAACATGCAGCTTAATTCAAGGAATTGGTGTAACATGTTAGCAATGCGGCAGATTGCCGCGACACCGTCGCTACGCAACGCGGTGATCAGCTTCACCATCCAGCCGGCTTCTATCTCATTATAACATATGTGTCTATTCACACTTCTCTCTCGTACACGTTAAACTCAAGCCATGAGACAAATATGGTTCTCAGTGTATATCCGCTAGCGCCGCTTCTTCATGACCTATCCTGATGGCTCATGAGCGATGAGATAGCGCGGAATACGATGAACTGGATGGAGAGTAGGTACCAATAACAAGGCGCATAGTATTTTTATAAACTTTCCTATCTTAGAGGAATGTTTTTATTATTATCATATTATTTATTTATTGATTCAAATTTGTTTATCAAAATCACAACTACTGTCGTCGTAATACAGTATTAAATATGTCATGTCCGATAAAAACACATACATATATCAAAATATATGTAAATGCAAAACGTGCAATATGGAAGTCATTCATATATTAAATCAGGATCACGTGAAAAGACTGTTTATTATTCGTGATTTTGCAGTAAAAGGACATTGTATTCAATGAGTGAAACCAAACCGATGAATTGTTTAGCATGATGTGTAGTACTACTAATCTGTTTAAATCACTGTAACGATACACTGACAATTTGGTGCAAGGCTTGCTCAACTATAGCCTGGTGAGGTATCGACTACTATTAGCTGTTGCGCCTTCAGACGTTATTGAATTTATTAGTATTCAGTTATTACGATTTTTCACGTTTTGAAAATATTACTAATAGTTTCGAAGGTTTGAAAAAAACCCTGCAAAGAGTTTTGGTTACATGACTAGATCTGAGCTTTTCCAATTTTTTGAATATAGTATTAAATAGATATTTACCCGGGCAGAGGGATAAAGTCATGAGTGCTGTAGTTTTAGAAAAGACTCATGCATTATCATTCCACGATGACATTGTTTAAAATGGTCAATCCTCAAAATATACAGGTGTAATATCTAAATTGTTTCGCATGCAATTTCACTACTCAAATAATTTTGAATCAATTGTGAGGAGTTAACACGTATTTAGTAAACTACAACTTGAGAGACAGAAAAAAGGAAAAATGGACGCCGGCGGGATTCAAACCCGCATCTCCGTTCCATGGAGCTGACCTAACCAATTAGTCGACAGCACCAGCTGCCAACCAGCTTTCAAGATCGACTGTTAGAGGGAAAGTCAATCCTACCCACTCCACTGTTCATTTATTCTTTCAAGCTGCTTGATGCACCATCACGCTGTGAAAAATTGTATACAGGTTAACACTCGTCTGAAATTTTGGTTGTTTGCACATAATACATATACTACTTTGAAGTTGAGTCATTAATTTTCAGATAATGATTGTAGAAGGAAGATAAACCAAAATATGTGTGTAAAAATAAAAAAAAAATTACAAAAAAATTTACCTTGTTTTATAAAGTATCCTCCCTACAAGTATTTCAATGCGGACCTGTATTTGATCGTGAGGTCTTGGAGCACCGGCATGCCGTCACCTGATTCACGAGCCCGTTGTACTACATTAACAAAGGCACGAGGGGTTGGTTGCACTCGATTGGGAAACCGATCCGCATAAACATGTGCCATTTTTCATTTCGTTTGAGCCACTCAACTTCGAAGTCGAAGTATGGTATAGTGAGTAAATTCATAGAGTGAAGTTGAAGCCAAAATTGTTCAGAATGAAGGCGGTATATTTACTATAGCCGTTGCGACAGAAATGTATTTCAGATTCTGTGAATGTGGCATGTCTCTCACGTCTGGAACTCTCTCTATTTCTTGTGCATATGTATACATGAGCAGAAGCTCTACGCGCACTACACCTCCTAGAACCACGCCCTCCTTACCGACATTATTTGCTTCATACGAATAAGTGCCCTTCCTTATGCAATCTAATCTCCTACGGATGAATTTCACCAACATTAATATTTAATAGTCACTTGAACCAATAGGAAAAGACCTTATCAAAATGCAATTTGACGGAAGCTGTCAAAGCTCTCTCAGTGATTTCTATTGAAATATTGAATAAAATCATAAAACAGCGATTGTTTTTATAAGCAAGAGCTCTTTTTGATGCCATCATGATGCTTTTGTACAGAGAAGACATGACAACTTTCATGTATTTTGCTAGTTCTTGACAATTTACAATTACTAGGTGAATCTCTTTAACCAGTGGGAAATGCGACAAATCATAGGTCGATTTTCTAGCTATTAAAGTTAAAAGCATGTCTGAATGTTTGTTAATGCATGGCAACCTCGAATTTGTTTAGCTCTACATAGTGAGTGTTTACATACCTGCTGAAATGTGCGGATTTGTCTGAATTTAGCAAGAAAATAGAATATAACATGTATTATAACCAATTCCTCATCTTTCGTTACAGCGTAATAGTAATAGTTTATCATCAATTAATGAGTTAATGAATTTCTTGAAAGCAATCAAAATAGTATGTCCTCTCCATCCTAAAACACCGGTATGTGTAAAACGTGTCAATCCCTACACCTCCGTGCTGCATAATGGAATTATTATAGACAGATCTAAAATGATTAATAATTTGTCTGAAAATAAGAATTCCAAAAATTCTAAATATTAGTGGTTTGATTCACCTCATTGACTGGTGGGGACACAAAACGTATATACTGCAGAAGGTTTAATTCCACGCTATTCAAGGGAAACACATGTGATTGTCAGCGGCCATTTTTCGGGGTGCATTATGCAGCAGCTGACGAGTTGGGCACGTCGGGTAACAACGGATGAAATGGAACTCGCTACAAGCTTCTCAAATTTGAAGATATTGTACCATTTCTTTGAAAAGAATGAAAGATATGCTTGATTTAGCAATATTTTTGACTACGGAGAAAGCTCCCTACTTCCATCGCATGATGGCTCGGGAGCATAATCACTAGTTGCACTTGGCACTTGAAAACACTTTAATTGTAAAAAAGGCAAACCTTTATGTAAATATGTTGCTGGAAATCGCCAGCGGACAAGTCGAGAAAACAAATCGCCAAAGCATACAAAAATCGCTAAGTCTGGCAACCGTGTTGTTTTGACCACATGACACATAACACTGAGTCACGACTAGGATAGTGATGGGACATTTTATTCATACTGATCGGTGGCCGAAAATAACTGAACGACTCACCGCACTGCAACTATCAAAGGTAAAGAGTAAATAAGAATTTCATCCGGCACGCAT
This sequence comes from Acanthoscelides obtectus, assembly GCA_963669975.1. Classification (NCBI taxonomy): domain Eukaryota; kingdom Metazoa; phylum Arthropoda; class Insecta; order Coleoptera; family Chrysomelidae; genus Acanthoscelides; species Acanthoscelides obtectus. The sequence continues at coordinate 75,628,645 of CAVLJG010000003.1, forward strand.
GGAACAGGTCTAGAAGTCAGGTTTAAGTATTTTGTAAAAATGTTTGATTGATATCGGTGAATTTCCAGAACAACCAAAGGTCTGAAAAATCTTGAACCAAAATTTGAAAATCCCCAGAAAATACGTATATATAAATAACCAACAGTCAAGCGAGTCCAAAATCTTTCCAAAACATGTATCGGGAACCACAGGCTCCAGGGGCGCGGGGAAGTGGTAAATTTCTGACATGTGAGGCGACTTGAAGTGAGATGATATTATAACAAAGAAAATGGCGAAAAGAGAAGTTACTGAAATCAGCCTTGAATGGGCTCTGTTATATACTACCAAGCTCTTCAATCCCGTTTTCTTTCAGTGAAACCAGTGATGGACTGTTGCATATTCTATACTCTTATAACAAAACCAGTTTATATATTCATGTTCTTTTGTTGATCATTTTAAACTAGTTTTCACTCATTGTAAAAAAATACACAACCTGAAGCAACTCCTGCTGGTGTTTTCTACTATATTATGCTTTAATTCTATCTTTGAATGCTGATCGCTCGTGGTTTACTTCTATTTTTTTTTCGATAATTCACCATAATAACACGGAAGTGGACAGAGAAACGAAAAATATGTTTCATTGACAGATTACTGCACAAGACATGACATGAGAGTTGTTTAATGTTGTTTTGTGAGTAAATTTAGGATCAAAGGGATTAACTGAGGTAGATTATTTTAAACACAAAAACTGCGCTAATTTTATCAGAAGAAAACACTATATCTCTGAGCTACAGATGCAAAGCAAATCTCACGCTTTTGATTCTAGTTCTAGTAACTAGTTCGGAACGAACTATTTTATGCAACAATACCACAAGAAATATATAAACATTCCAATCCTTCAGTCAGGATAAAGTAAAGACGATTCGATCCACATTTTTGAACCGTTCTAATGCATTCCACTGATCGCAAATGCATTCTCTAAAGTAACACTAACGTCAAATGTCAATTCCTACATATTAAATCAAAAATATTTATATGGAAAATGGTTGAAAAATCTAGCAATTTGTGAAAATAGAAGTTACTGGTAAATCATCGTTTGGTGATGGTACACTTAACATAACCACGTATTTAGGGATGGCAGGCTTAAGGTGTACACGACAGTGTAATATGTAGAGTAAGTGCATCATATTTGGAAAACTGTAGGTAACTTGGCATTCTTAGTTATCTAATTAAATGTAAATGATATCTGCATTATTTTCCGTGAATATAATGTCAAAAATCACACGAAACCACAAGTACGAAAAACAGGACGCCACCTTGACATTTCCTGCTACCTGCTACACGGGAACGAGAATTAAAAATGTGACATGAAATTTTAAGTTCGGAAGTCATGTTGTTAATTTGGAATAGCTGCAGTGCTTAATGTGCGAATTGTGAGTTCACGCTGCTCATAGTGGTTATGAATTCAGTGCGTATATCTGTGATTATTGTAAGCACAGTAACTAAGAGCACTAGACTATAAGTTCAGGCTAAACACTGATTTGTGATTTTTGTAACTGATTACCTAATAATTAATAGTTATAAGATATTTTGTTAAACAGATTCATTACTAAATACATACTGTAAAACGGTTACGAAGTCGAGAAATGTATTATTTTCTCAGAAAAGGTGTAAGCAATTGTCAAAAAAGGTGATTATAATTTGGAATACTATATTCCAAATTACCCGCACCCAAAGTAAATTTACGCTTTTGGACTTTTTATTTTGATAAATATTTTGATGGGGTAATTGACAAATAACTTAATGCATTTTTTATTCTACTATCCCATCCCATTTATCTTTATTTCCAAAAAATAAACCAGTATTTCAAATATGCTACAGTTCTTCTAATTTTGCAGTAAAAAAATCTTGGCAGAGAGTAGACCACAGAAGATTGATTATACGAGCCCCTTCCCACTTCAGTTGGTACACTTCAAGATTTGTACGAAAATATGCCTTTATAAACTAAACATGACGGAACTATTTACTTCCAAAACAATTTATTTTCTCAAAAACATTTTAGATACACTCTAGTCGTAAAAAATACATATTTGAAATCACTTAACAATTAATTAACCTATTTTTAAATACGAGTACATGTACAATACAATTCAAAACGGACGCCTCTTCAACTTAGCGGGTGTAGCATTTTCACATAGAATGTACGAGTATATATTTTTCCGCGCAACTATATCGTACAACTGGTTGACAACTAGGGATTGCAATCCCGTAAAACGGGATCACGCATTCTCGCGGGATCCTGCTGCTTTTATTAATCTCTTGGATTCCGCACCTTCAGAGCGCGGATCTGCGGATTCCGCAAATTAAAAGTTTGGCGCTAAAACTTTCGCGTAAATCGCGAGTAGGGCTGTCCTGCCAGTTGCCCATAAATGGCCCTGCGCAGTCTTTCTGTGGGTCACGAGTGTCTTTGTATCCAACGTCCGACGTTTAACGTAAGTACCTACATTTTAATGTTTTTGATTTAGTTTTGTTCTGTGCTATTCTAATAAAACAGATTTTGTCGTATACATAGAGTTTGAGAAAATTTTGAAGAAATAAATGACGTTCTTTGAAACCGATGGTATCAGAGGAGGGTACCTGACGCTCGCCTATGAATATATCCTGACGCTTCAGCGTTCTTGCGTAGAAGCCGAGAGAGCGTTTTCAGTCAGCATCAAGATATATTTGCAGTTCATTCAGAAGCAGGCTCGGAGGATGCAATAAATGCCATTTGCTTCTTAAGAGCATATTTTCAAAAGCTATAACCATAGGTTGACATCATAGTAATAGCATCTAAGAGAAAGTTGTGATTCGTTTATTAGCCATTATATTAATAAGCCTGCATTAAAAATATATAAATTTTTTTGGCTTGATTTCTTCAATACGATTCACGGTTTTCGCTTAAAAAACTTAAAAACAGTTTCTCTGCATGACCGTATTATCGCTAATATGACAACATCACCATTCGGAGAAATATATTTCATTTGTCTAGGTGAAAACCGGGCGTCGGACTGAAGAATTTCAAAAGATTAAATCTGCTTATAAATGAAGACAGATTCGAATGTTCTGTTTTATTTTAAGAAAAGTCAGTTACGTGCCAAATGATTAATTTTTGACAGCTTTACCATCTGATAAGCTAAGACGTTTACGACATACGTTCGTATAATTTTTTCTTTTTAAAATGGACCCAAAAATCCCCCTTACATAGTTTCTTGGATCCCTCATTGTGTACGGTTGAATGTCGAGAGGTTAATTTGAAAAACGCTAATCTTAGCGACACTTTGCCTTTTTTGTACTTTTGTACGAAATAAAGCCCATTTATTATTATTATTATTATATAATGTCCTTATTTGGAAAAGTATTATCTTGCACTTGTCTATTCAGTTTATATCTAGAGTCAAATATTCTCTCTTCGTCCGATCATAGAGTCCGCCCATGAGCTTCAACTTAGGCTAAATTACGATTGGTTTTATATACGTACAGGAATTACCTGGCCAAATGTCAGAAGCGATGCCTTAGGTGGTTCCAGGAAGAGAAGTTTATGCAGACATTGATCCAGTAATACTTCAGTTGAACGGGAAAATACGCTTTTTAAAAAAATCGTAATGACCCTGAATACCCCTAAATATTTTTTCAAATTTATTGCAGGTAGATATATAGGTAGCGCCAAAAATTCTATGTTAAAACGAATATAAAACATATGCCAGTAAGACCCATCTCACTAAGGCCACTAGGCGGATTTAATCCTAGCGATGAAGATGGCTTGGCATTTTATGGTTTTAATAAAGCTTTTTTTTCTCATAAACTTTTACTGGAATTTTCGACTATTTATCTCTACCTGGTTGATTTCAGAAAATCTTTTCAAAATTGGCTAGAATTATTCACTATTTTCTTTTCAAAAGAAAAGAGTTTGAGATCTTGTATTTCGAAAACGAACTCTGCTACTTAGAATTACCTTAAAAACCATTACTTTAAGTTTGGCCAGGCCATATGGGAACCTGGAATGGTTGAGTTAAGTCTGTAATGGGATGCCTGTGATTGTCGTAAGGAGGAAAACCGTTCAAATATTTTTTGCGTTAGATGTTAGGAGCCAACACCTTAAAATTAAGGACTTACCTCAATGGAGGATACATAAATCTATGTTGCCTGAAGTACGTACCTGAAACATAAAAGAAAAAGGTTTTTTAGTCACTCACAATTGAAAGATGAACGCATGCATGAAGGAGGAATGTCTATGAATGTTCAACTATTAAAGCAGGTCTCTAAGGGCACACATAGGAGTACTAGGCAACTAAACAATCTTTATTCATGTTCCTTCAAGGAAAATGTTTTCTGCATCATTCTTCGATCTAAATGATTAACAACTTGTTAGGTGTTTATGTCCATATAAAATCCTGTAGTCTTGACATAGATGTCATCGATAACTAAATCGATCAAGAGATTCTGTTCAAGTCATTTCTCTACGTCTATTATTCTAGTTTTAATAACATGCTCATTCTTATTTACTGCAATTTTGATATCGATTGATACGCACGAGTTGGAATCACTAAATCCTTCTACATTTCCTTGTGCATAATAGGAACGCAATAATTTCCATATTTGCCACTAGACAATAGAATGTGGCATAAAAGCTACTCGCGAAAAGTATAAGATTTCACCTTAACCTCATTGTTCTATTGTTTTATGCATTGAGATATAAAGTTTTTACTGATACCTAAGACAGTGGTGTACCTGAGACAATTCAACCCCTTAAATGTTCACGGAAAATAGCATCTAGAGTACAGTCTGAGGTTGTTTTTTGAAGTAATGGAGACACGTTTCGAGATAAAGTTCACAGCAGAAAAACTGCTATTGGCCAAACTGGGCAAGGGGTAAAACAAAAATTCAAAAATCCCAGTAAACTCTAATATTTTTGCCTGATATTTAAAACAAAAACGTTAATGCTAGTATAACAGTGATAAAAGGTTATTCTTGGATTTCAATCAGCTTCAGCAACATAAAAAGTTTAAAAGGATGCAAGGATCCACTGCCGCAACCATTTTTTGTTTACTTCTTATGGATTTATAATGTACTTTTGTAAACTTTCAAAAAAGCCCGTTACTCGTACACATGCAGAGATAGCAGTAGTAGTAGTAGTTTTTTTTAGAAAGACCGTCGCCAGGTCGCAACCTGGAGCGAGTGGGTCTTCGAACCTCCTGACGCGCTGGAACTTCCGCTGATGGTATATCTTCTCGCACGCAGGCTGTCTTTTTCTTCATCATCTTCATCATCTATCAGCCTCTTCTTTCATCCAACATATCCCTTCCCAGATCAATCGGATTAGGAGTACGGGGAGGTTGGACATGTCGATCCTCTCGTCACATTTGTTCGTTCCACTCTGTCAGTCCTCTGACATGTACCGATCTGGTACGAGGCTCCGCATATCTTTGACCTCTATCGTTTTCCTGGCTAATATGCTTGTTGCCATATCCGTGACAGCAGTCCAGTTGTCATGAGACTGCAGCATCGAGTTGACAATGCTTTGCGGGGTGACTTCCGTGCCTAAGCACTGGTTGCATTCTTGTCTATCTACCTCCCATCTAGGACACCTGAAAAAGATGTGGAAGGCATCGTCCGTGGCTCCGCAGTACAGGCAGTATGAATCGTCGCAAATGGCGAACCTGTTAAAATACGCCTGTAAACACCCGTGCCCAGTCAATAGCTGGGTCAGGTAGAAATCCACTTCGCCCTTTTAACCCATACATCCAAATTTGGTATCAGTGTCCTCGTCCAGCGACCCTTAGTGGTAACTTGCCATCGCTGCTGCCAACTTCTCACCAGTTTCATCGTACGCTGCCTGTCTTCCGGTGTTAGTGGGATCTTCATGCACCTGCCGTCTCATTTCCACTGCCAGGTCTATGGTAGCGTATTAGAAATGATCTCAACAGCCTCAGCCGATACCGTGCAGTATGCACTACTAATTCGCAGCCCTATCCTTCTACTAACTCTCTGCAGCTTGGCAAGATGTCGCTTTACCCTCATGGCCCCTTCCCATATGGGAGATGCGTATAACATTACAGAGTAGGCCACTGAACCTAAGGTCGCTCTCTTGCTTGCTCGCGGACCTCCAATGTTGGGCATCAGTCTGGATAGAAATGCAACCAGTTTGGCAGTCTTGGTCGCCGTCCTGCTTATATGCTCCCCAAAGGTGAGCCTACCGTCAATCCATTCGCCCAGGTATAGCAATGCCTTCCCTGGTCGAACCTCTTGTTCATCTATCAGGAAAGATATTTGTTGTAATCTCCTTTTCTTGGTGATTATTACTGCTTCCGTCTTTTCTGGAACTAAGAACATGCCTTTGAGCCAACAGCTGATCTCTTCAATAGCCCAGTCAGCCTTCTGTTTCAGCTCTATCTCACCTCTGGCGACGACCACTACAGCAAGATCACTCGCGTAAGCTATGAGCGATATACCGTGTGGCATTTCCAGTTCTAACAAGCCGTTATACAGGATATTCCTAGTGTAAGACCGAGAATCGAGCTTCGAGGAACTCCTGCGTTCATCCCTATCAGATGATCCCTACCAGGTTCTATCCTGATCTACGTTCCCCAAGTAACTTACAAGCAAGCGCAACACACCACCATCTGATACAATGTGAGCGCGAGTTATAGGAGCGCATAGCTGCCTCTCACTGTTAACGATAACGTCTGACTGCTTCACAGTTCTTATGACTTCCTGTATGGAATCTAAAGTTGATCTTCCTTTACGGAAGCCATACTGCCTATCGGAGAGTCCGCCCACTACATCCATGTCTTCGAGTAGTCGACTCACTAACATATGCTCCAGCAACTTACTAGATGGGTCTAGTAATGAGATATTTCTATATGAGGATGGTATTCCTTTCGGTTTGTGTTTTTTCTTGGGGAGCACTACTTCTGCGACTTTCCAGAAATCTGGGAATACTCCCGTACGCAGCGCCCGATTTGCCACCTCCAAGACAATTCCAAGCACTTCTGTCACGGCGAGTTTAATGATTTCCTCCGGAATTCCATCAGGCCCCGGTGCTTTGTAGTCCTTCAGCCTAGTCGCAGCTTCCTGAAGCTCCTCTATTGTAAATGGAATGCTGGCCTTATCTCTATCAGAATCAACCTGCTGTGGATGACTTGGTGGAAAAAGCTTTCTGATTATTTCCAACCTCTTATCAAATGGGATTCTATCCGAAGTGCCCAAACGCAGTCTCTTGACGACTATTTGGTATCCTTTGCCCCATACATCATTATCTACATCTGCTAAGAGTCCCTTCCAACAGTTCCGTTTAGACGTTTGTATTAGCCTTCTGAGTCGTCTCCTAGCCTCCCTGTATACACCTGCTTCAATTCATTTCTGATTTCCGAAGTCAAGTTCCTCTTCGTTGATACTCTCGTCGCTCTAATGCATGCTTTTCTGGCTTCTGCGATGTCCTGCGTCCACCAGTAGATATTTCTTCTATGGCGACGGCTCTTCTTGGCATTGTACTATCACAAACCTTAGTTAACAACTGAATAAGCTCCTTTGCTGTTGTTCCAGTGTTCTCCTTGGTGCGGAGATGTAGCTCATTCCGGAACCTAGTGACGTTCAGATGTTTCAGGTTCCATCCTCGTCTGATCTGAGGTACGGCCTCCACAGTATCCGCCGCTAGAACCATCTTGAACACAACGTAGCTATGGCAACTCAGGCTCTCCAAGTCTAATACTCGCCAGTCTCGTATGTTAGTGGAGAGATCCTCAGTAGCTAGAGTCAGATCCAAGATAGATGCAGAATCGCCTCTTGCAAAAGTTGATGCCTCGCCCTCATTGACCACCACTATATTATGGCCAGCTAAACATGCAGTTGGCATATCTCCTCTTCTATCAGAATATGTCATACCCCATTCGGCGCTTTCGCATTGAAATCACCACATATGATAGCTTTGTTCCTGAAGCATGCTACAGCAACCCCCAAACGGTATAAATCAGCCTGAAAAACATCTATTTCAGCATTAGGTGAACAGTAGCAACTAAAAATAGTCACTGAACCGATGTTCTTCTTTTCTGGTATCTGCATACCAGCCTGGACCGTCTGTCAGTATCTTATTCTGTTCCGCCACCACTGCTATATCTGCGTGTGTTACGCCTGCCATGTGTACGAGGAGATCTTGCGCCTGCCTGCCTCTATCCCCATTAATTCGTAGTAATGTTAATTCTAGGCCGGTCATTATGTGAAGTTTCTTGTCCGCGCCACCCCGTCTTCGTGCTTGATGGTCCCCCACATTACATATTGGACAGAACGCTGAATTATTACAGTCTCTCGCCCTATGCCCTGTTTTACCGCATTTCAGGCACAACATAGACCTGCCTGCCCCTTTGCACTTATCTGGGAGAAGTCCATGCATCCAGCACCTACTACTCTCGCTACGTGTACGGATCCGGCAGTGGACCAATCCTATGCGAATTCTGCCTAGTTTGGTAAGCTTATCCGCTACTGCAACCGACCCTATTATGGTTGCCTTCTGGCTTTCTCCATAGGCAGGACTGAGAGATGACAGTCTGAAGTCATTCTCTACTTCGTCTAACGCGACATTTATGGCTTCTAATACCTCTTCCTCGTTTGTGGTACTGTCGAGGCTCGCTACGCGAAGTACTATCTGCCTACTTTTCTTCAGTGTCTTCACTCCGCTTACCTGTTTATTTATGGCCTTGCTTAGATCTTCAGCCTTGCCCTTCCCAACTTCTAATAGCAGGTCTCCATTGCGAGTCTTAACCATTTTGGAGATTTCCACCTCTACATTTTGCAGATTCACCACTGTTTTCAGACTCTTTACTAGGTCTGCATCCGACTTGCCGTCGATTTAAACAACCACCCCTTCCCTGTCTTTGGCATTACGTCTCGACTTTGCATTGTATGCCTTTTCTGGCCTTTCCTGTCGAGTCTTATTTGCTTTGTCTCTCTTTGGCCTAGCCCCTCTTCTGTAGATAGAGATGTCCACGTCAGTTTTCCGGAAAACGAATTCTAGTATCTTCGCTAGTTCGTTGCCCCTGTATGTCTCAATTGATGGCATGGCAATCATTTTCCTGTTATTCGCTGCCACCAGGTCTCTTAGTTTTAATACGGCCTCGTATACTTTTCCTTTTTCCGCAAATTCTAAGGGCTCTTCCTCGGCAAGCAGGATTACTTTCTATGGTGTTGACTTCTGCCATTTGCCATGGTAACTCGTTCAGGGAAGCTGATCGTGGTCTTCCTGGTGGTGTCCTCTGCAAACTCTCCCTCCTCTTAAAAGGATCAATCTCCATCGTCTCTCAATTTTTGTTATCCATAATATACGGTGTTGCCAGCGCTTCGTGTGCCAAGGGGCGGGCCGATGCAGCCAGGAATGGGTATATCCTCGGATGTATTTAACAATCCTACCCCAGTTCCCTGAGGCCTGGCCATCGCTTAGCCGGTCCCGGAATGCGCGGACGGACCGACGCTCGCCCGGAGCAGTGCAAGATTCCGCGTCTTGCACCCGTGGCACACTACCTGATCAGGGCCCGAAGGGGCTGCTCCCTACTTCAACGTCGCAGTCACACATCGGCAGAGCAGGCTCACAGCAGCTCCTGGGGAGCACTTCCAGTGATCCTCTTTGTCTAGTTCACCGCAAGTTCGTCATCAATCAGTCTGCTTCTGAGTTCTTCGGGTCATTATCCCTAGACCGGTTGTCTTCACAACTTTAGGAGTCCGGTCTACCCCTTGAGAGTCGCCCGCTCCGCTTCAGACACTGTCCAAGTAATATCCTGATGTTGGTTCTCGCCACCGAGGTTGTCTACCCGATTTTGATCATCCAGACGCCCAGTAGTAGTAGTAGTAGTACAGGATGAAATATAATTCACCATGATTCTCTGGCCATATCAAACCACATGTACGTTTAAAATTCCTCTTTATTGTACGACCTTTCGGCCCCGACTCTTCTGGCAATATATTTTGTTTAACGAACGTCCAGGTGACATGTTTGTTTTTCCATTAATTTACACATTCCTATACAATGTGTTACTACAATAGCCTGAACGTCCCTGTAACATGTCGAGATTGCATGAAGCCATCAATGCAATTTTTAGATGAACCGCGCAAAACCAGCAAAACCGTCTGGGGGTAGCTATTCCGTTCTCAAAAGAACGTCCAGGCCACCAAAGCGACACGCGAGCATGAGGTAAACTGACGTTTTTCCAATGTACCAGACACGTAATCCTGGACTATCTTTCCGGAAACGCCAAAGGTCATCTGAAAACGCGAAGAAAGAAATACGAAAACCAACACAGAACTCCTCGCATAGTCGAAAAACACCGGTTAATTGTTATGCAATTTTCAACTACAGATGTTGCATGTGCACTGTTTAAGGGAATCATGTTGTTTGTCTTGCGAGGATCTGTATAAGACACAACAGTTTACCCTTGAGATGGCGAAGCAAAGCATTTGCGCATGTAAGATCCAATAACAAGTCACAGGAAAGAATCTGCAAGTAAATCCTTCCTCTGGTCGGTGACAACCATTTGAATGATTCCGACCGTCCCAAAATGAGTTCCTTGACTTGATTTTTAATCTACGGGGAAAGAAAAAAGCCACAAGGACTCCACTAAGGCGAAAAGGGAGGCTGAGAAGCCACAGGAAAGTTTTTACTGGCCAAAAACTCGTTTATCGACATTGCTGTGAGTCTGTGAGCATTATCGTAATGCAACACCCAGTTGTTCTTAATCTGATGAACGGTGGTGTGAGTCAAATTTATCTCTTCCCCTATCATTCTGACTGTCAACCGACGACTTGATTCATGATTCATCTTCCTTCGACTCTTCCCCTCCTGAAAATGCCTTAAATCACCGGAAAAAATAGATTCTTGACAAAACACTATCTCCATAGGCCTGCTGAAGTTTAGTAAGAGTTCCCGTTACACTGTGCCCAAGTCTGAAGCAAAACCTGATAGCACACCGTTGCTCGAAAGTGATGCCACTCATTTTTAGAACACAATAGAAAAAACTGTTCACAAAAAAGATCGCTACGGACAACCAAATGGCTCGAGCGAGTTCAAACTTGTATTGAAGGCGGATCAGATGTTCCTCTGTCTCCCGTCCCAGCCCGGCGTATCCAGTGTTGACAGACGAACGCTACGTTGCCAGTTGCCTGGCACGCATATATTGAAATTATATCTTCATCAGTCAAATTGTAGGGTCAAAGGCACAGAGAAATATATGATGTATCAATTATGTTCAATAGTTGCGTAGAATTACGTAGTTTGAAAGCATGTTACTATACTTAACGCCAAAAATTGAGATACTCACTCTCACCACCTACAAACCTAACCTTTAACCCATACAAAGTGTTTTCCAAAAATGATCAAGAGCCTCCAAAACTACAAAAAACTAATTTTGAGTGCCTTTAATTTCTTCCATTTTTGCCTTTCACTCCGGCGTCACTAGACCGACTTTCAAAAACTATAAAGCTTTTTCGTCCTCTGCATGGTAACCCTGAGTGAATTTCATCCAAATCCGAGTAGTACGTAAGTTATAGACGGGACATGGATTATTAGACAGACAGACAGGCAGACAGACGGAAATGAGAGACATGTTTTTTCGTGATGTAGATGTCACATAAAATCCAGAAAAGATAGTGTTTCATTTTCGAAAGTTTTTCTCGCCAGTGGAAAAGAAAGTAAAAAGGCTTACTTTCTGGCATCGCTTTATAAGGCATAAATACACAATTTGAAAGCCTTTTGGATTATTCGGATCACTTCGAGTCCAGTTGGTGCAATGAGAACATTAATTTGATCAGCCTCACTTGGAGAACAAAACCTCAAATTTTGGAGCAAATCCACAGAAATCTCTTTTCCCATAAGAATGGTGCGTGGTGCCTTCTTCCAATGCTTGACGAACAAAAATTATTAACTTATTTATTTTTAGATAATGCATTTTGACTGTACGGGAGCTCCTCGTATATCTTCCTAATTTGTGTACTTATATTTTATCTTTATAAACAACCCCATATTATAAATTCTTGTTTGTGCCCTTTAGGAATCAGTTTACATCAACTATTACTTTAGGTTACATCTATTAGTCAACCGCTTGTCAGCTCAGCTAGTCTTAGGTTTGGTAACAAAACCGTGGTCCCCTGAAACGATACTTGTAGAAGTGAATAAAGTGTATCAAATTGATTGTAAAACGTTTTTTTAAAAACGCGAACTCGCGACGCGATACCTAAATTCTATATGATCAACCCCTAAGGACTGCATCATTGGCAGCAAACTGCTTTAGAACACCCATATAAGGTGAACAATGTATTCTCGTCACCAAAAATCACCGCAGCCACCTGTCACCACCTGTTTACCTCTCGTAAAATAAGCAACCGCACTCCAACGGTGGTCTACAAAAATATATAGATGACGAGTGAACAACCGAACACAGCAAGACATGTGTCGCAACGTATGCTACGCTAAGACGGTAGTCCTCACGTGCCAAATTACCCCCTGCTTAGAGAACGCTGTAATTCAATGTATTTTTGTCGGAAAAGGTGTTTGTTCCCGACACTCATCTCATTTTGAAAGCTCCGTCTGTACTATACCTATTGAGTCATGCACTTATTTATTCATCTACTTTATGTTGCTTATTCTTTTCTTATTGGCAAATATCACATATTTATGTGGTTTCTTTTCTAAAATACACTTACTTGAGATGAATCGTATGCAAAGCTAAACATTAATCGCGCCTTATTCAACATGGAAATTACATATGCAAATTTTCTGGATTTCAAAAAGAGAGCGATAAGAAAAGAAAATCCCTGATTGGTGAAGTATATTAAAACTAACAGGTGAGAAACTATGGTACATACAGGAATATTTATGAAATGTAAAAAAGTTGTTTTATTTCACATTAATTTTTATTTCCAGTCATTTTATAGAAGTTTATTTTACGACGTCAAGTAGAAAATTCAAATCAGCACCTAGATGTGAGGCAGTGCGAAAATGTTTTGTATGTGATACGTCAGTCCTAATTTTTCTGTGATGTGGCTTAAATACACACAACGCAGGTGCGGTGTTGATTTCCTGTAACGCTTTTCAAAGTTTTTGAAAACGTAAAAAAGACGGGGAAATCGTAATGTAAACTGTTATTTCTATGGACAGCTTATTCAGTAATAATGTTCACACATAACAAATATCACTGATTTTGTACACATGCAGACCAGTACACATCATCCAGATGCAATCTTGCTACTCAACCAACTTTCTTTCTTTCACATCTTCTCAGAGATATGTACACTACTTGGCCTTCTGCAACCAACAATGCATGCTTGATCGTATCTTTTCAAAGAGTCGTTCCTCCTTAACTAAAAACTACCTAGTCTGCAAGGTGACATTTTTGTTTTGCTGCTAAGTTACATTCCTTAATTTAATGAAAGTGCTCGATCGAATGATGGCTCACTTGCACATAGAAGCCCAAAGTACGAAACGGCGGAATAAATCTGCTTGTTTTGTCTATCAGCACCGGCAACAGCGTACCGGCGAATCCATCCGCCGGCTTAGGCTCAGAACTGCTGCGTGGTATGCGGCTCGGCCTTGAATGCGTTCGCTGCACTTGCACTTCCCGCTTGCGAGCTCCCTTGCCCCACCCTCCGCTGCTGAAACCATCGTCCCATCCAACCAGTGCCCTCCCCTCTCTTCTCCAGGCCAGACGCAGACGGCTCCTGAAAATAACACTTGCGACACAGGCCAGCCGACAGCTACACCAACAACGCTTGCAGTACCAAATAGGAAACCGGAATGCTAATTTAGGTGCTCTTTTCGTTTTGGTTGGTCTTGCTGGAGCAGTTCGTTTGGGTTTCAATCATCGATTGGAACATAATGACTTAATAAATCTTTCAAGCAAAATCTCAAGGATTTATATAGATTGTAGATAGGAAAACATTTCCCATCGTTTTGAATGAAATCGCGACTAAAGGTATCTATTGAACAGAACGGCGGAAAATATACAGCCAAAGAAAAACTAGTGTCCAATAATCGGAAGGACGCTTAGAAGTCCTCAAAAACAACACAGCAGGATTACCATGCCCGTAGTACGTAATTGGAAACTATTTACTTCTTACGCTACTGGGCGAGGAAGAATTGTAATTGCAAAAAATTACGGAAATGATTTTTTTTATTGTTATATGGCATGTACATCACGAAAAACCAAGTCACTCATTTCCGTCGGTCTGTCTGTATGTCCGCTAATCCATGACCCCGTTATAACTTGGGAAGTAACGGAAACAGGCAGATAATTTGGGGTCGGGAGTTCAAATTTGTATTTAATAGCTGGTGATTTTTATATTTTACAGAGGGTTGCTACTATGATAATACATGATTTTTTTTAACTTAGTAAATGTATATGCTCCCAACCCCGGTAATTCTATGCACCTAGTAGCCTTCACACATCATACAATTTGCCTTTAAAACATCGAATAAGAAAGAAATGTTTTCGATCCGCGTGCTCCTGTCAATCTACGCGCACCGCCGGAAGAACTGGTCCGGCTTATGTATGTCCATACTGAAGCGCAAAAAACGTATGGGTTCACGCATACACGGACCTTGCACGAAACGAAAGATAACTTGCAGCAGAAATGCCGCGCAGATGTGGAAAGGCACAACGTTGCAACATGGACGGTAACTGCAAGTTGGGCAGAGAAAGAATGTCTGTGGACTAATGGTATGTGCCCGTTTGATTGACTTACGTTTAATTTCTCTGTTGTACGTGTCTTGGTATACAATCCGAAGACAAATGAGCGGTCGTGCCGGCCAGTTATAGGTGTACGAAGTTCGACAGTGTTAGAATGAGTGGCAGAAGCCTGGCGGTTCTATCTCTTTGACATAGCGCTATAAGAGAAAAAGATCGCCGACCGCCCATCGCGTCGGTCAGAAAGGGGGCTTCAGCAGCCCAAACGTGTGAGAGTGCTCGAAGCTGGGTCTTATCTGAACCTTGTATAGAGTGAGGTTACGTGTGAAAGGTACTTTTTCCCCAGTAGCTGTGTAATTCTTGCATCGGGCTGGTTTTCGCACTTGTCTGTTCTCTGCAGTGGGCTTTTATAAGAAGATCCGATGTGCATTGGACTTCTGTCGACGAGTGGTGTTGCATGATTTGTTGAAGCAACAGTTAGGCCCTGGTTTAGGCTCTTTCTTTGTATGAGGAATGTATTCCTCCATCCCAACCTGCATAACGTCAGTTACTGATGCACTGAGGGCCGTTTTATCCATATTAGCAAAACCAACATCTCTCTAAGGAAAGCTAGAGAAAAATGATCTTCTAAGCCAGCATGTCAGTCATGCCAGATCCTGCGGCCTGGATAAGTGTCTGTTGTCACATCTTATAGCGAACTTCGGAATTACTCGATCCGACTAAAAGCCATTTCGATGAAAGGTGATGAGAGATCCCGTGAAGGTTGTTATTATTGGCTATACTTTTGGTAGCGTCGGTAAGTAAAGTAGAAATCATGGAAAGATGCGGAAAGCGGCTAGCTATTGGCACCAGCATTCTTAATTTTGTTTACATCGATTACTCATGGGACATGTGTGCTTTCTACCTAGGCTCAACTAGGAGATTGTTGACTGGTAGAAAATGTGATCCCCTATATCTTAGTGTTATGTCCAAAAGTAAATGTTTGTGTGAATGTGAAGAACGTATATGGAAGGGATGCTAATCACTTAAGCAGTTGCAGAGGCAGAGCCGAAATATCGGCACACTGTTATAAAGGACGTAGTCATTGTCATCAGCAACTAGTTAGATGAACGAATATTTTCGGGACTTCAACTATTTGCAATAATGTGATTCTTTCATCTGTATATTCATATGTTGTCAATACAAGCCTTTAATTAGTCAGATTCAGTGGAACTCCTCTGGTAGAGTGTTTCACGTTTTCAATACAGTATGTACACGCACATAATATGTAGCTCGCTAGAAATGTATCCTGGCTTTTCGCCTGACAGATCTGGGAGCATATCTTAAAAAAAATTTTGATGTGGAAAAAACAGTACAAGCTTAGCTGTGGTATGATCGTTACTTTAAATGTCGCTTCGATATATATGCTAGAATGCTTTTGTAGCCAAATGACTAAGGTGCCGGATTGGAAATCCAAAGGTATGGGCTTGCCTGTTACCGGTATATGAGCTTATCTTCTTGTATTCAATGTTCACTCAATTTGCCATGAACAGACAACTCGCTTTAAAAAACTCGAACGGAAGAAATACAAGTGCCTCAAACGATTCCATATCTAGTGTATCCAAAATACTTTTTTATTGCGAAACGCATCACTCTTTTTTTTCCAACATAACTTTTACTTGTTCGCTTGCATTTGTAGCGGGCACTGGCTCATTTGACTTCACTCTCTGTGGAGACGTGGAGAGCAACACCGGCACAGCTATTTCCGCCGCGAAGGTCGAACGGAAAAAAGAAGAGCCTGCCAGTGCTGATGCTGGCTGGCTATTGCATCGCGGATGGCTGTGGCTGATGCGAAAACAACCGACGATCGAGCGACCGGCTGGGTTGCACCATGTTTCCGCTATAGTATAACTACGAGGGGCAAATGGCGACATAACTCAACCTAATAGTTTAACTACAAATAGGATAAAACAGACTAAGTATTTTTTCATACCTTAGACAGACTATGTCGCATAATATAATGTGTACCAATATTTATGACATCTTCTCTACGTGTCTATGTAATTAAATTTTATAACTCGTCTCATCTATAAGAGCGAACATTGATGGACATCATCTTCACTTTTCTAATTTTTTTCCTACATAAAATATTGTAACAACAAAAATAGGTGGCAATCGGAGGGTACTGGGTCTGGAGAGTATGGAATTTAATAGAATTTTCCATCTCTGAGATTATTTGACGGGTTTCCAAAGCAGTGTACGGTGTGGCGTTATTATGCAGTAGCGTACCTATTGCTCTTTCTACTAAACATCGCCGCCCTTTTTTTCTTATAGTGTTGTGTAAAAATTTCGTTGCTGACAAATTCAGCTTTTCATTCGGTTCCAACAGTGCGTAATGTAACTAAGACTTTCTTAGTGAGAAAAAAATTTGGTGTATAGGTAGAGGAAGCAGGTTTTATTGATTTACAGTATTGCTCTGTTTTTCTCGCTAAACTTATGACAACTATCTAGAATATGTCTAAATTACTCCTAATTTCCAAATAGGATTCAACATTTTCTTAGCAGTATCGTCATATATCATGGAGGGTCTCTCAGAGGTCAGAGCGCGGTTTATTAGAAAGTTCCAAATCACTTGTTTTCAAGTTTTTCGAAGCATGATCGGTCAGAAACTGCACCTTCATCAAACACTATAAACTACACGTTTCCTTAGTATTTCTTTGTTGTTCGAAATCATACAAAATTCATTAATGGATCTTATCGATAACCTTGGATAGACTATTGCGTCTTTCTAAATACTAACACGAATCATGGCAGGAAGAGTGAGTCTCAAATAAACGCGAGGTACTTGTCGAAAGTTGTTGATATCGGAACGGAAGAACTTTCCGGTAGACCTCATTCATCTTGGATGAAAAAAATCAACATAATTCATTAACCACTTGATAGGGACCTGCTTCGAGTTCTGCTAGTCGCTCCGTTTTCCATTAATACTGAGCAAATGAGATTCCTTTTCCCTCTTCTGTACTTGCAGACAGTATCTGAGCAACCTGGAAACAGACACAAACTCTCCAATGAGAGTATATCTAATATCAAACACCAGCGCAACTTCTGAAGATATCAGGGGTTCGCGCATCCGATTTATCATGCAGGACATCCGGCAGCTTATTTTCACTTTAGCTCTAAGTATTTAAAAGTGTAGATATCCTGTAGACATGAGGCACGATGACACGTCGTGGCTTCCCACAGTGGCAAAATAAATCAGCCGTATTTGTTTAGCATTTCAGTTGTTGATAGTATGATTAACGTGTTATACTTGAAGATATCCAAACTAATCGTATATTCGTCCGTCAAAAAAGATATCCGAAATACAATGAGATACCCTAGAGGCATTTATTAGAATTTACCGAAACTATCTCTCTGTTTACTATTTTACTTTGGAAAGGTTAGTGTCTCATAGATAACGCTGTAGTCGCCAAGTGCTTGCACAGGGACGGCTGTGACAAATTCTCATAGATGATGCTACGTATGTCCTTTTATCTCGGATAATATGCTCCCTCTTCCTTTTCTCATTTTCCAAAGCCTTAACTGAACAGAATACAGCGCTTGGTTTGTGTTAGTATAAGCCACACAGTACCGAAGATTTTCTTGGGCGCTAGAAGAAGCATTATTGTTGATTCACGAAGAGATCAGAGCAACTACATATTAACGGTGAAGCCAGGATAGAGTAATTTATTTGAATTCAGTCATAAGGCACGCGACCGTCTTAGCCGTGCCATAAGGAGAAAGCTTCTGTTTCAAGATAATATGATGCTTAAGTACCTGTTTGCATTTGCCAAGGTAGCTGTAATATTTTACAACTGGATCATTGGCACTAAAGCCAAAATGTATACTGGCTGAGTGAATCATGCAACTGTTAACTACTGTTGCTCAATCAAAATAATTGCTAAAGGTAACGCAAAAATATTTCAGTATCCTACAGATTCTTCACACAGCTTTGCAGTGGATGGTTTGCCTGATAATTGGCGTCCGTCGTTTGTTTTTTTCGGCTCATGTACTCCACAGGGACCGGTACGATCCAGACCCTTGCGGAGGGAACGGCTTGTACCATCTCCAAGTCAAGTATAATGACATAGCTGCTCACATATAGAGCTTACGAAGCTCTTAGTTTGGATTGACACGAGGTATTGCTATCCCTCGTATCATGCGGCAGACATGCAAACACACAAACGCCAGCCTATCGCGACGCCACAGCCGCCTAAGAAAGAAGCAGGAGATTTCAAGGCCAGAGGGCCGTGGCGGCTTTGACCTCTAGCTTTTTTCTGCAGACAAGCTCACACTTCTTTTTCTTCTTGTCCTTTGAGAAGAACTGCGACGTGCTGGTTGCTTCAAATAATTACTTGACGTAGAATTAATACATGGCTTTGGTCACAGTATTCGAGCTTTTCCATAGTCAGTCTATTAATCTATTATTTGAAAACAGTGGAGAGGTAATTTCGTAATTTATGGAGCTTTCTAGATGGACTATTGTTGGTATTCCATCTAAATAAGTTATTCGTCCATCGTATTCATATATTTCTGTTTACCAGTGCCTTCTTACCTTGTATGTAATAGTCACAAGCCATAGTACCTAACCGTTCTCTGCTTCTATAAATTGGTTTCGTGATTGACTAGTCATAAATTGCGAAAAGACATCTTGTCCTTCTACATACGTATAAACCAGGGTATCTAGAATTTCAGAAAAAGTAATGTATAGACAGCTATTAAACAAAAATATGTTTTTGATGGTAAGGATCTTCATCTAGAGATATAAAAAAATTGCTGGGCAGATTTTTTTGTTAATCCTCAATGCTGAAAAAACCCATATATTCAAAAAAGTCTAAAGTATTGATAAAACTGCTCTTCAGGAAATAGTAGAGCATGAAACTCGAATCCTTTTAAGATCAACGACCATTTCTATCAGCGCAAATGTTTTTTAATACTCTACGAGCCGCACGGGTATCACGTATCTTCAAAAGTGACATTATGCCGACTTTTTTTGACATTATGCATGAGGCTTGTTATCAATCTTTGGCTCTGATGTGATGTAAAATCTGCTTCTGAGATGGCATTACTATAGGTGTAAGCTGTAAGTTGTATGTGTTGATGATAATTACATTGGGTTCTTGTCTCAAATACACTTAATTGAGATTCAAAGCTAGAAATTAGTTGCGCATTCACTTTTTCTTATTCATTCTGGAAATTACATATACAAATTTGCTGAATTTGGAAAACAGAGAGATAAGAAATAATTATGTTCACTGTACACTGTCGAATTACAAGTCGTATACATGCTAACAGTAATTACACACAACGCGAGCGCGGTGATGATTTCCCGTAATTCTCCTCAGTTCACAACATCAAAATAACCCGTCGGGCACAACCAATCAAAGGAACCAACGACTTACCTGTAGGAAGTTTGTTCCAGATTATATGAGCTATACTCGTCCAATTAGATCACACACGTAGTAACACCATTTATGCTTTGTCGAGCACAACATTTTTAAAGGTACCCCGTATACAAACAAAATACCTATCTATCTTGCGTTTCTTATCGGCCCAGGCATATGAATCATTACACTGTTGAAGTCGAACTTCAAAAGAGTAATTACCCGGGAAGGGTTCAGGGTGGGAATCTAATTGGACGAGTATAGCTCATATAATCTGGAACAAACTTCCTACAGGTAAGTCGTTGGTTCCTTTGATTATACTTCGCTATACTCGTCCAATTAGATCACACACGTAGTTATTGAAAGTAATAATTACTCTTTTGGAACTCTTGGTATTGCAAATAAATAATAATCAATGAGATCACTGTAATAGAACCACTTTTTATTACACAACTTATTTTAATTCAAACCATATGTATTCAAATACTTTTAATACTACTAATATAACATTCTTATTATATATATAGGAAAAAAAAAATTGCCTTAATGTAAGGCCTATATCCCTAACTATATACTAGCTTTTATTCATTAACATAGACTCCAAAAAATTTAATTCACTTTGCAGAGGTCTGTTATAGAACCTAGCAAATACTTCTGACTTTTTCGTCCAACCAGCTAAATTCTTAATACTATCAATGTTCATTCCCGCTCTAGCAGCCGCTGACGTTGTTGCATGTCTGACACTATGGCTTTTAAATTGGTCAGTATTTATACCGCTGTTTTTCATTACATCTTTTATCCAGCGACTTATAGATTGCGGAGATGCTACTATATGAACAGGATTCCGATAGGTTAAAATTAAATATTCTTCGTTTCCCCTAATTGGTTGGGTTATTTCCAAATACCTAATTAATGTTTTTACAATACATAAATCAGGACGTTCGATAAATATATCAAATTTTAGCACTGGCTGTTGACGATTATAATTTGATGTTTTTAGCATATCGGTAATATAAATATCTATACCGTTCTCCCTATGTACCTACTATATTTTTAACTTTAATTTTAGAGATAGTTTGTATTCGATGCCCAGAAGCCAACGATAACAAAGTGACTAACTTTTTTACTAACTTTTCTAGTGACAAGGTTTCTAATGGATACCATTTTTCAATATAATCCAATACTACTATAGGATCCCAGGTAATATTATATTTAGGAAAACTAGGTTTTTCCCGAAAGGCACCTTTCAAAAAACGCTTAATTAATTGCTCATCTGTAGATGAGATATTCAAAATTAAAGATAAGGCAGACTTATGAGCATTTAATGTGGCAAAAGAAATATCTGTCTCAAAGAGAAGGCTTAAAAAGGAGATAATATGACCAACACTTGCGACGTATGGTCTCAGTCTATTTTCCTTACAGTAAACCCACCATTTACGGAGAGTACCACTATATTGCCTCAATGTAGATTCACTTAATGATTTAATCATTAATGGTATAGCTTCTTCAGGAACTTCTTTTTCTACAAAAGATCCCCGGATTATATCGACGCCACTAGGGGTATGTTCTTCCAAAATGGATGGCTGGTTCTAAGTGGAGATAAAAGTAAGTTTTTATTGGGTTTAAAAATTAAGGGTTTTGTTGACGAAAGTCTTAGAAACAAAGAAAACCATGATTGATTGGGCCAGTAGGGAACTACAAGTATTCCTTTAGATTTATCTTTAATTAGCTTATTCAAAACCCGTCCAATTATGGGAAAAGGAGGAAACGCGTAAAATTTCCAGGATTTATCCCACTTAATTGTAAATGCATCAGATGTTAAGGCTCCTGGATCTTTCAACCATGAAATATATGTATTACATTTAGCATTTATCCTAGGCGCAAACAAATCGATATTACGCTTACCAAACTGTTTTACTATTTTAGAAAATTTCTTACTATTTAACGAATATTCCATCTCAATATTTAAAATTCTCGATTGTTCATCAGCAATTATATTATCTTTGGATGGTATATATGAAGCATAGAGCATTATTTCCCGTTTTTCGCACCATAGCCATATTTGTCTACTTAGATTACTCAATTTCTCAAATTGTATGCCTCCCATTTTATTTATATAGGCTATGGCCGTTTTATTGTCTACACGCAGAAGAATGTTACAGTTTTTTGACTCTGAAGCAAAACACTGCAATGCATAATGAATAGCCAAAAGTTCGAGAAAATTAATGTGATGTTTCATATCTTCTTGATCCCAAAACCCATGGGTAACTTCTGTATTACATGCAGCCCCCCATCCCGTTTTGGACGCGTCTGTATAAATTTCGTAAGCATATTCTTTACTACCCAAATCATTAAAAGATGTGTCTATTGTCTGTTTCCACCACAATAGTTCCTTACAAATAATCTTTGATACTATAATTTTAGAATTATAACTTCTAAATCTCTTTAAACTTAAAAATTTTGCTCGTTCTAATCTCTTAATATGCAACCATCCGTATTGTACAACCGGACAAGCTGAAACTAACAATCCAATAATACTTGATAACTCTCTTATTTTACATGTTCTCTTCCTAACAAAAGTATTAATTGCATTTAAAATTGCCTGTTTTTTATGTTTGGGAAGATAAAATGTCATGTTCTGACTATTGTAAACATATCCTAAATATTCACAAACTTGACTCGGGTCAATTTTTGATTTTTTAAAGTTTATTAAAAAACCCAATTTTCTCAAAGTGGACAACACTATAGCTATACTCTTATCTACTTCACTTTTAGTTTTTCCTAGCAGTAAAATATCATCCAAGTAAATTATACCCAGGATTCCGAGTTGCCTAAAATAATTAAATATTGGTTTTAAAAGCTTAGTGAAAACATAGGGTGCCGTAGATAAACCCATAGGCAAGCAATTAAATTCAAACAGTTTTTCCGCAAATTTAAATCTAAGAAATTTCTTATCTGTATTATTTATTGGTATCATATAATAGGCATCTTTTAAATCGATTGTAGCCATGTAGATATTTCGAGAAATTAAATCTTTAACAGATTTATAATTATCCAATTTGAAATGAGGTGCTTTCAAGAACTTATTGAGATACTTTAGATTTAATATAAAACGTTTTGTTTTGTCGGCTTTTGGTATAAGAAAATAGGGAGATAAAATTTGGTTCTCTACTGGTTGACATTGACTGATTACTCCCTTGTTCACTAAATCCAAGATGGCAGCGGAATAGTGTCTTATCTCATCTTCCTGCATTTTCTTTGGAAGATAACTATATTGAAAAGGATTTTTGAAAAATGGCATCTTATATCCCTTGACCCACGACAAAATGGTCTTATCCTGAGTAAATTGCAGCCAATTTGCCATATAATGTTTTATTCTACCACCATATACACTGGTACCCACCTCTATTTCTGGTAATTGCGTCTCTGGTACACTTTGTCGTGGCGATCCTTCCCTTGAGCCCGGTCTCTTCCTTGAGGGCGACCTTTCATTCTTCCTTTGTGGAAGTGAGGCTGGTAGTTTAAAGATACCGAAGGTCTCTGCATGAGGTTACCTCTGAAGGACTTATCAGGAAAAACGTTATTTGAGGTAGATAGCAGCTGTCTTGACGAAGATGGATGAGCATTCTTCATTTCTTTCCCCGTTCTCCATTGGGCCTTAACCTCTTTGAATTTATCGGCAAAATTTTTACCACACAAAAATTCGTCAGGTTTACTTTCTCTGACGATTTTCTTCACTGTAGAGTTTAAGTGCCCTTCTACGTGATATTTCCGGTTTGTGGACATCATGTGGAAAACGCCACACAAAATTTTGCCAGCGTCCACCACACTGGGTAACATTTTGGATTTAAAAACCATCGAGGCTGCATCCGGTGCTGCTACATCTTCTTTTAACATACCATCAATTACCCCTGCGATGGCAGCCAGTGCTACGCCCACATGCTTCTGAATAGTAGAAACATATTTGTCCTCTTTTTTGACAGGATCGCCTAAGGTTGCTTCCAATTCCGGGTTCAACAAAGGGGCTCGTAAGTAAGGAATATTTTTGGGAATCAGGTATTTTTTGTCCAACTCCTCCTTGTCCGATTTCTCTAAACCTAATGTCACGTACTTGGTCCATCGATCAGCCAGCGATTTGTGAACCTCACTTCCTAATACTGGCTCACTTCCAGACGGAATTTCGCCCAGGAGTCTAAGAATTTCCGGATTTTCATCTTGAGATTGTTCTTCAACTACAGAAAGAGACCTCTCTGCCTCATTGATTATGACTTCTGGCTCTAAATGTGTATACGTTTGTCCCGTACTATATACACTGCTGATACTTCCTGATGAATCAGAATCCGAGCTGGATTCACCTAAAAAATATATACAGTCCTCACCTACTTGCGCATGCAATATCCTTAACATATTCTGTAGAATATGTCCTGGGTTTAACGGTTTTACCCTATTTATATGTTTTTCACGTTATGTGAAAACTGCAAAAGGCTTTAACGGTTCTAGCCCATTCTTAATACATTAGGTTTAACGATTTTACCTAAAAACAACTTACTAGTGCTCTTACACCTATCACCTCGCCGACTTTTCTTGTCAATTTTCTCTAAACTCTTAATTAGTTTTCGCCGTTTTCTCTCCAATCTTGCAGCATCACTACTTGTTTTTCGCTTCGGCATTTCACGAATTTCCACCAAAATGTAAATAAACCGGTCCGTACTCGACGAAGCACAACAGTGTAATGATTCATATGCCTGGGCCGATAAGAAACGCAAGATAGATAGGTATTTTGTTTGTATACGGGGTACCTTTAAAAATGTTGTGCTCGACAAAGCATAAATGGTGTTACTACGTGTGTGATCTAATTGGACGAGTATAGCGAAGTATAATAGATACATTTCATTGGCAGCATATTCAGTAATGATCTTCTCACACAGCAAATATCACTGATTTTATACAAATGCAGACCAATACACAATCATCCAGATGCTATCTTGCTATTCAACAACTTTCTTCTCAGAGATAAAAACTACAGACAAGGACCATTTGGCCTCACAAAACATATGCAACCAATACTGCGTTTAGTTGCGTGATTCCTCCTTAGATGGACGTTCATAACGGTCCTAGTGAGCAAACGTGGAATGACTGTTTGCGCCCTAAAAACTACTTAGTTTGCAAGATGACATCTTACAAGTTTTTTTTGACGTTTTATAGGTGATTTACATGATACCCATGCCGATTTCATCAAGATTCAGATTTGACGGAGGCTTCCACCAATAAGGGAGCAGCTTATCAAAATGCAGTTTGACGAAGCTGTCAAAGCTCTCCTAAAATCAGTAATTTCGATCGAAATATTGAATAAAATCGTGAAAAAGCGGTTGCTTCATAAATAAGGGTACATTTTAGATGTAATATTGTCTTTGAGCTTTAGAATTAGGATAACTTTCATAGATTTGCCCATTATGAATGTGCCAATGACAATTAAAAAAATAATAGGTCGATTTTCTAGCTTTATATTAAATAGGATGTTTTCACTGTTTTTGACGACTGTCCATGCATGGCAATCTTTTTTGTCTCTCTGTCACACATACATTCGTACGTGTAGATATGTACCAATTATTTTCATTTTACAAAAAAAAGGATATGAAACGTATTCCAACTGGTTCATCATCTTTTGTTACATTAAAAACAATTTATTGCCAATTTATGATCTAGAAATCCACACCAAATGTAAGCACAGTACATGCTGCATTCCTGGGTCCTAAAACATCGATATTTGTAAATATATCCACATCCACCTATTATTCATCGTCTGGATATTTTAAGTCAAAATCAAAAATACCTATTCAGGAAAATATTTGCAAAACTTGTTATATTTTCTTATTTTGATTATAATTACAACACCTCAGGGTTATCAATTGCTTTTGAAGTGATCCGCAGTGTTGCCGAACCGAAAAAAAAACGGTCGTTGAATTCGGTATATGGAGAAATGCCGTCCTAAGATCAGTGGTGGATCAAGCATCTTTGAGTCACGCTGCTCCGTCTATGAAAAACGTTTATTATTGTTTTGAGCTCCCACACAACACGTTTTTTTTTAGGGCATAGTTCTATATTACAACTTGTACAATGTGCATACTGGTGGCTTTTAAAAAGTCCTGTGCAACCGTTCTGGAAACTCCTTTTTCGATACTTGCTCATAGGATTGTGAATATTTTTCTGTTTTACCAGTATACTCATCACCTCACATTTTAATTAAATATTTATTTTGAAAACAGACAGGTTTCGGTTTCTTTATTGCTTGTCTCGTGATGCGGTAATGACGATAATCTATCACTTTGTACCTTTTGTACGCACAAAAATTAATTCAGGGCAAGCAGAGTAACGAATGAGGATATCTGGGTTCGTAATCATAGGCAACCCACCACCAGAGGCGTATATTTATACGCCTCTGGTGTGCCCGATTGCCTGAGTGGGTATGCATATGTATGATTGATATGGGGCGTAAAACTACGAAGACTACATAAAATTAACTTTTAGCTTTATTTTTGGTTCAAGCTCTTTTTCGGCAAGTATGGAAATATTTGAAATATTTTGATTAATCGTGGAAAATTACGTTTACTGTAAATACCCCCATTTC
This sequence comes from Acanthoscelides obtectus, assembly GCA_963669975.1. Lineage (NCBI taxonomy): Eukaryota > Metazoa > Arthropoda > Insecta > Coleoptera > Chrysomelidae > Acanthoscelides > Acanthoscelides obtectus. Next base: position 75,655,356 of record CAVLJG010000003.1, read on the forward strand.
TGCAAATATACCGTAAAATCCGGTACAACTCCATGCATAGACAATCTGAAACATGCAATATGAATTTATATTCTAGATTCTATCCATATCCATTTGTATTCGTCAATATTTCATTTGAAGCTTCTATTTTTCATAAGATTTTAGCTCAATGTAAAATAGTAAAGGCATCACCGCACCCCGTTGACAAGAACGACAAGCTGTCAAGATGTATCGATTCTTATTGTTTTAGAATGTATCGATACTCTAAAGTATCTGAATAAAATTTACCTTTCGATACAGAACATACACTACCGAAAAGTTATTTTTTTCTGTAACCCTCAAAATAATGTATATTTTTTCCAACTGCGTGACTAGATTGTCAAATACGTTCACTAATAACAATAGGTAAAAACCTCACAACTACATAAATTACATCTCCCGCCTAAACTCGATTTCACAAAATAGCTCCATAAATAACTTCTTACAGGAGGCATCACTATCACAATAATGTTTTGTTTTAAACTATAATGTTTAATCAATCAACACTAAAAATACTGTGTCATGTGTGAGTAATTCGCCGAAACCGAATCCAACCGGGTTGCCAGGTCGTTTAACTCAGTTTCCCCAATCGAAATGTAAAAATCCCCTAAATTGAGGAATTTTCAAAAAAAATCCCCAAAAAATTCCATTTAGATTTTGTTGCCATAGGTTTACAATTTGTTAGGTATTCCTAGATATTAAAATATTTTTTTGAGCGACTTATTTATCGTATTTCGATAAATACCCCAAAAGGTAGAAGTATTTGTTTCGAATCGAAAGACAAATTCATACATAACAAGTACGTTATGCAATGTCATTACTATGATTTTACAAGTAAAATATGTTTCCCTAAAAGAAATCCCCCCAAAAAAAAAAAAAATTCCCTAATTTTTCAGCAAAACCCCCGAATGTGGCAACCCTGGAATCCAAAATAAATTATGTGAGGTCGTGAAGTAAGTAGCACCAGCGGAAGGAAACAAAGAAGAAAAGTAATCTGAAGTTAGTCGCTCTTTCTGATACTCCGATACTCGTGAAATGTATCGATACACCCATGTGTCGTATATAAAAATGTCGATCCAATATATCGGGTATCGAAAGCAAAAGTATCGATACTTCTAAATATTGGATCGTATCGAACTACTGTCAAGATGTATAACCCGAGGTACCGACGGAGCCATTTGGGGCGTCATGGAAATACTTTTATATTTTCATTTGCATTTTTTTAAGTGTTGTGCAACGATTTTGGGAAAAATTCCACGTATATTCTTAAAAAGCATAGTATAGTATACTTCAAGAGTGCAAATTCTAGTTTTTTTGCAGGTTCTAGGTTTGCCGGTAGCTTTACGACATATAGTCAACGCCAAACAAAGTGGCGTGCACGTCATCAAGGTGGGTGTGTTGAAAAATTTACATTGTTACCAAACTTTTTGTAAAATAATAAAATTTATTATTTACATATCTAGGTTTATAAGCAATATTAACCTCAAATGAGAACAAAAATAATAGTATAATAAAATTATAGATCTGTACTTGCATAATCATTAAGTATGACAATTATTGATCAGATGACACTATGAAACTACCATATTTAATTGATAGCTTAAAGGTACTGAATAAAAATCCAAATGGGGTCCTCCAAATTTTATGCATGGTATTTATTTTACAGAATTCATACAGAAAAATGCATTCTAAAATTAGGTAAGCTACTGGTGTAAGCTTTTTCTGTACAATAAAGTTAGTCGGAGTTTCTTTCTTCAGCGCTGTCTGAATCTGAATCTTCATCACTCTCAAAGTTGATTATTAAAGGTTCGATGTCTGGTCGATCAAAAATTCGTTCTCTTTCATACCATTTAAAAATTTCTTGCTCAGTATGTCGAACACTATTTTTCCACATGTCTGGGGTAACCGTTTGTAGAGCCTCGTTCCACATATCCAAACAGTCTTTTTCACTGTCACCTTCTCTACCAATATGTCTGTTATAGTAACCTTTTGCTATGCCCCAAATTAACTCAATAGGGTTAAATATACAATGGTAAGGAGGCAGACGAAGAACTTTGTGCCCATGTTGTTCCGCCAATTCATCAATCACGTATATTTTAGGTGGTTTGTTTCTAAAAAAGCAGTTATTTTAAGAATAGGAATAAACAAAAGAAATATAAACTGTCGACCAAAATATATATAATTAAGAAGCATTATGTACCGAGCAACGATACTCAATAGCTCTGTTTTAAACATTGTGTTTAAAAATGCTATGTTTTGATTTGTCAACCAGTCTTGGATATTTTTTTTGTCCATGCATTGTTGGGCACTTTGTTCAATATCATGCTGTGATAAGGGGCGTTATCCAGTATAATCATAGATGGACTCTCCAATTTTTCTAATAACTGATGTTGAAACCATTTCAAAAAATTGTCCTGGTTCATCTCTCCATGGTAATCGCTCAATTTTGTTTTCGAAGAAAATATCGCTTCACTACCCTCAATAAACCCATTTTCATTTCCAGCATGTAATATAATGTATCTAAAATATATTAGTTTTAAATTTTATAGTGCAAATTGTGTAAAAGTACATACCTTTTACCATCTGTTTTAACAGCTTTCACGCTTTTTTGGTTTCCATTTTGCCAAGAGCGACCTATGGTCCCATTTTGAAATATCCAAGTTTCATCGAGGAAGACAAACTGGTATAAGGCCTCAACCTTGGCTTGATTGTATTGCCTTAGAAAATCCACCCTTTTCAAAGCTATACTTGGTAGTTCCATGAGCCCTCGTCGCGGATTGTCCTTAAGCCACTTAAATCCAAGATCTCTAAGCAACCGCCTTAAAGACGTGGCACTACCATCAAATAATGCCCTATCTCTTAATCGAGACCATAAAGTTTGTATCGTAACTTGTTCTTCTGAAACCATGTGTAATATGACATTATAATTTAGTTAACAAATTAATGCAAATTTCTGATAAGTTATTATAATAAGATCTTACTTTTGTGATACATATTATAGATCACTTCTCGAATGGCACTTGTATCCAATGTCGCTGTGTTGGTTACACGTTTAATATAACTCCGTTTTTTCTTGGGCGATTCTAAATTTGCATCACTTTTCACACCCTCGGAAATACGACTAACTGTCCTTAAACTAATTTTTAAAGCAGCAGCAACACGCTACAAAAAATGAAATAAAATTTCACTATTATTAATATACATTACATATAATTATTAGTAACCTACCTCTTGAACAGCATTTAAAGGCAACAAAGGCCCGTTGTTGTCCCTTTCTTGCTCAAAGTAGTGCATTAACGAGGCCACGAGTTCCTTACACCGACTATTTAACTGTTTGGGCATCTTTATATACCAAAATTGTCTTTATCTACTCGTAAAATGAATAATTTTGTTTTGAAACAAACAGTTGTTGATTTACAGTATGCGGGGCTAAAGGATTTATAAAGATTTCAAATGCCACAAATTGATTCAGTGTCAAAATTAATACAAATCTCAGTTCCCAGTTTAAATAAGTTTCTAGGTGACAATGTGTCAACGCTGCGAAATCGGTTTAGTGCGTTTACATGTCGATAAGTGATTGGAGCGTTTGCAAAACATTTTATTTCGCATAATGCGTCTAAATTTATCAGAAAGCAACTTATGTGATATTTTAATAACAATGTTTATATGACTATTAACCATAATAAGAGAGTAATGACCATTTTACAATTTATATATCACATTAATATGAAACTGCAATAGAGCAATTGTTTGTGATAGAAACCTAGGCATTAGGTCGGGGAATTTTTATCGTGATGACGTGCACGCCACTTTGTTTGGCGTTGACTATACACATATTTGGATATTTCTCAATCGCTGTAATGTGGATGTTTGTTGACTTCGTGAATCCTAAATGGTTTTGTGCGAATATCAATATAAGGTGCCATAATGGTACTGATGAACGGCAAGTAAATGAATGAATGTTTGGAAACGAGCAATATGTACGAAATTTTTGGTAGGATCTTTGTCATCAAATAGGTGTTTAATGACTATCTGCAAGAGGCTTATAGGACAAAAACCCACGATAGGTGAAGTTAAATCAGTAAAATCGCATATCAGTTGAATAAAATAATGTAAACCATGAATAAAATAACGTGAATTTTATTAAAAAATCAAATACTTTTTTAAATTTTGTCTGAATCATATGTAATTTCTTAACATTCAATAAGATGCTGATGTTTCAAGAATAAGCTGTCATCTCATACTTTGACCATATTTTGTTTTCAGTATTTCATAGCTATTGGTTGCGAAAATTTGTTGAATGGTCTTGAAGCTCATTAGCTATATTTAACGGACTGTTACCCTACAGGTGGAGAATAACGGCTTGTTGTTTTGACAATTCTGATGAAATCCGCTCTACAACTCCTCTGCAGAACTTTTATATTTATAGTTTATAGTTTTTTGAATATACGCAAAAGAGTGATCTAACAAATGTACGTTTAATAAAAAAGTTAGCCAACAAAACTGTATCTCTAAAAGAAACACTTTTTGATTCACACTTCAGAACATAATTCCAACGTAAGTTCGTTCTACACATTTGTTTCTAGAACAAGGCTAGTTTGCCCGATCTAATAGGTTCTGACTATGAAACAGACTGAGTAACGCGAGTTATCATCAGCAATCAAGCAATTAACCAAAAAAGCTTGAATATAACGAGGAATTATTTTTTGCATATTGCTTTAGCTACGAAAGCACAAATGTTGAACACTGAAAATGGTATGAAATGCTTTCCTGCTTTTTGCATATAAAGTAAAAACCCTTCTGGCTACGACTAAGGGTAATATCGTCTCTTCACTCCTTGCATCCCAAAACCAGGATAGCTGCCAATTATAGACTAACTGGAAAGTAACTCAGAAGTAGCTATAATTTACCTATTCAAATTCTGATTCTAGAGATTCCTGAGCTAATATTTGAAGGTAATCAAAATAATGTGAGAATGGTAGGATTGGCCGTGCTAAACCAGTTTTAATTTTGTTTTTTCTTATTATTTTCCTGTAGAGATGTTTTGAAGAGCAAAAGAACACACACGCGTTGTTGTCCAAGAAGCGGGTAGCAGAAGTGGGTGTTCATGGTGACAATAAAAACAGTTAATCTATATATTTCCCCTATTCTTAAGGGACTAACAACTTAAAACTTGTTGCGAGCAAATAGACGCTGATGAACCATCGCTATCAGGTTGTTAACGGAAGAAAGCTCGTCGGATGCATTGACGCTCCTATGCAGTTGGTAGTAGCCAACGTGGAGGACGTCGGTCGACGTGATTTGAATCTGGAATCGACAAAGCGAGCTGTCTGTATTAATCAGACTCACTTGAACCGTTTGCGCAGTTGTTACTTGTCCATGTTTCCCGTTACGAAAGCAAAAAATCCATCTATGTTAGTTTTTCTCATCGACAGATCTCAAGAATTAGCTATGTATAGGTACCAGGAGTTGTTTATTTGTAAGGTATTTTACTTTAATTTATATTGTTACACCCTGTGTAATGTGGTAGGCGGTTAAAGTTCTGTCATAATATGTTGTCAAATTATATGTTAGGTATTATCACTGCTCAAATAACAATCAGCTATGAAACTCTCCTGTCAGTGTCAAAAACGATGGCCATTTAGGCGGAGAATTTCGGATGTAAATTCCTCCAGTTCAACGATGAAAGGTTTCATCGTTCCGTAATGAGTAGTCCTGGGCGGTGTTGCCGTGTACCATGATAGATGCCGCAGATCAATGATGGGCGTTTACGCGTATACATTAATTGTCTACGTATCGATGTATACAATGCGCATACAATGAATACAATGTATACAATGATGAAGACAATGTATACAATAGCATAAGTGAGGTTAGGTTTATTCGCAAACGTCAGAAAGTTGGTAAACAGTGAACCAACAACTTAAAAAAGTATGGTTGCACGCTCCAAGAATAAAGAAATCGATGAACTAGGGTTCATTTGTTATTCTTAATTTATTTAAAACTGTATCTTTGTATACGTATATAAATAAATATTATATATTTTTTCATTATCTATAAACTGCTTCCATAGTGAAACCAATAATGCAATGTTGCAGAATTTGTATCTATCCTGAACTTTCATTTCCACCTAAAATCGGAGAACCATTAGGATCGATCTGGAATTGATCCCAAACAGATTCGACAGAAATGTGTATTTGAGTGTAGAAAACAAGGCGTTGCAGCAAGTTACAGTTGTGTTTTGTGGCCTTCACTACTGTTATGCCAGGCAACGTGGAGTGTGGCGCATTCTTTCTACACAAGTGGTGCCCGCTTGTCCCCCTCTCGCTCTTCCTCGTACACATGGAAATCTAAAAGGGAAATGGACTTTCGCCAGCACTATATGCAAGTAGTTGAACTATGAGTTGCTACTGTATATACATTATATACATTTTATACATTGTATACGTGAATACCGATTGGTATATATTTACCATTCTATACGCGTATACAATGGTCTATTTTACATGGTGTATACAATGCGCCCATCACTGCCGCAGATATGCGTTGCAACCGTAAAAACGAAGCGACGGAGTATTGATGATTATTTATTTATGAAAAAGCTTGAGACTACATTTTTAATCTATCGGTATTAACAATAAACGGAAAAATATTTATTTTTGTTTGATATATTTATGTAGAAGAAATGAGGGAACCAGACGATAACATCTCTTTACCGCTTCACATTTCATAGAAGTAACATTTCTTTAAAATGATGATACGATAGTACCAAAGAATTGGCCCCCAACTTCCTTAGATTATGATGACATTTTCGCAAATTTGAGCATCAATGTCTGTAGCCTTGAGTCACGGGGATTACGTACCCTTAATCACACGTTCTACTGCACTTTTTGTGTCAGCGGTTCAAATCCCATCCGTACCCGACAGAGGTCTTTCTTTTTTTTTCTCTTTTGAATTATTTTATTCAGACCTGGTTCAGAATCAACTCGTACGAATATTTATTAGTTTATAGCATTGGATGTTTAGATTTTTTGAAGAAATTGATATAATTTGCTCCATAAATCCGAATAACGGAACGGGTGGCGCCCTAATCATCTAACTGGTTTTTGCTTAATAAATCCGAATGATGCATCAGTGGCGGTGCCCATTATCCTGCTTCGAATAACTGACTTACAATAGATAGAGCCAATTGTCAGGGCTTTTGGATAATATTTGGATTTTGCAATCATAGGGCCACAGTTAACAATTTTGACACTTGTGCACCAATGTCATTTAATGTAAAATCATAATTATGAATACAAAATTTTAAATTTTGAAAATTACGCTTTAACGATTTTTTATTTATGCTCATAATAGATCGGTATATATAGAGCACTGATCGTTAGCTTTAACAGTTTCCGATCTATACTCATTATGTTACCTCATTATATCATAACCTGATAAATGAGATGAAATAATTTCTTACTTTTTAATTGTTCAGGTACTGTCCTCGTAGTAGTAGACTTATCTTTTTGCCATTGATGTATTATATAATCAATCTTAGGAAGAAAATAAAGCATTTTATAGATTCTAATTTTATTGAAATTTTCAGTCTCTTGATCTATTGTGTGTGACAAGTTTCGAGCATATACTTTGTTGTTTTTTCATACCTACATAAACAAATATCAATTTTGAACAAAAATGCTCCTTTTTTATTATTGGTTCACAGAAACTACATAAGATCATATGTCAATATCATTTTAAGCAATACCGCCTAGGACTGCTGATCAGCGGATTTGTGGAACAAATTACACCATTTTTTTTAAATCTAAACACCAAATGCTATAAACTAATAAATATCCATCCGAGTTGATTTTGAAATAGGTCACAATAAAATAATTCAACAAAGAAACAAAAAAAAACAAAGAAATGTTTTATACGGATGAGGTTTGAACCGCTGACCAAAAAACGCCATAGAAACGCATGATTAAGGGTACGTATGCCAAGGACTGGCCCCTCTGATAATGATTTATGTGAAAAGGAATGATATAGTTAACTAAAAACTTTCAGAAAATGTTCATGTGGTCTCAAAATGAAATGTTCTTTGATGCCAAAATAGCATCATTTTTAAGAAACGTTATTGGTGTCTTCGTCTCGTTTCCTTAATTTTTTCTACTTAAATATATCAAACAAACGTAAATATTTTTACGTTTATTGTAAATACTGATAGATTTCCACCGTTACAAATCTATTTTGAAACTTTTTAATAAATAAATAATCATCAATACTCCGTCGCTTCGTTTTGGACAAACATGCTCCTTTTTTATTCTTGGTTAACACAAACTGCTCATTGCCCATATCGCAATCAAATAATTTTTACGATTAAAACGCATATCTTCTAGCATGGAACAAAGCAACACGATCTAGGACTACTCAGTACGGAACGCTGAAACCTCTTTCATCGTTGTACTGGAGGAATTTACGTTCGACATTGTCCGCCGAAATGGCGGTCGTTTTTGACAGTGACAGGGGAGTTTAATAGCTGATTGTTTATGTCCAGGCTTTTGGCAGTCTTCCTGGTTTTTCGATGTGTTTGTATAGTTCTTGAGCTACCTAGAGAGTGATTTTCACACATGTTACTAAGGTATATAAAGGAGTGTCGAGTTGTTGTGTGTAAGTTTTGTAAATTTTGAGTGAATAAAACGTGAAAAAGTCAAGGACTAATTTTATTGGAAGTATGAGAAATGTGGCCTTTCGAGACAATTGGTGTCGAGAAGTGAGATTCTGATGGATCTTCGGATTTAGAGTGGGCAAGCGGTGTAAGGATCATTTGAAATTGATCAAGAATAAGCGCAGTGGGTACAGTAAATACGAGTTATCACCATGGCTTTGGCTTTCGATATGAGCGCTGTGATGCAGATGTTCCAAGAAATAAGTGCAGCCATCAAAGCTAATCAATCAATCAATCTTTGATAACCAATCTTGACCAAATAAAGGGTGACATTAAAACCAGTCAAGAAAAAACGATATCGGACCATAGTGAACCTGAACTCGGGTCTGCAAGACAGTCATCAGCAAGCCGTAGCGGAAACAGTTGTGGAATTGAAACAGAACCAAGACGAGTCAGTAGCGGCCCTTAATTAAAACCTGCGGCGTCAAGAAGAGGTTGTAGCGAACTTGAAGAGGGGACTTCACCAGCACAGGGAGTCCACAGACCAATCCATAATAAATCAGAAAAAGCAAACAGGAGAACACGTAGAACAACATATGCAACAGACACAACAACACGCAGAACATCAATTGCGGCACTCACAGTAACACGTTGAACAGCGGATACAGCAGGTAGAAGAGCTCGTAAGATCCGTGGCCGGCTACGAAATGTTGGTACAGGTGAAAATGATTGGGCATCTCTGGTACCTAGTCTAGTCGACAGGCATTGAGGCGTAGTGACAAAACTATATCCATACAATGTCAAAAAATCCTGTGGCTATCATACCCAGTTTGAAAACATCGCGAAAATCAACAATTGGTCAGACAAAGAAAAAGCTTGTGTGTTCCTCCATGCTACGGGATTCTGTTGCAAGTATTTTAAAAAACATTCCTCAGATGGACCTGTACATTGTACAACTACAGCAACCTTGCATCTGTTTGAAGCTGCATTTTGGACATGCTCATTTGACGGACTTACTTGACAGTCAGTTACCGAAGGAGGACTTGATGACAGATAAGCGTCAAAGCCTTGTAAAACATCTTTTCTGACGCAGCCTGACAGATACTAGTTGTCAAGTCCTAAGATTGTACAGGGTGCTCTCGCTAAGGCGGTCGAAATAAAATTTGCAATTGGGGCCACTAACATGGCCCGAATGGTAGGTTCCGTTTAGCAGCTCGAGGAGGCAAAAATGGGAAAAGGGAAAGGCGAAACTGAAGAAAATCGTCAGCGCAAAAACGATTGAAGCACCATTCAAGAAGATTGACATAGACATCTCAGGCCCTCTATCAAGAATCAGCCTAGAAAGAGGTATCTACTAGGAGTAATAAAGAAATAGAGACAATAGCACACACTCTCCCCTCTTAGATCATGTTATTTAAAGATCTGTAGTTTTTATGAAATTACGCTAGGACCAAATCCGACACTTTTAATCTGGGGCTTTTACACAACCAATGGAAAAGCTTGAAGTCCGAATGACCAGGAAAGCTAGATTATCACACCTCTAGGAATATTGGTCTATAGATCTGCAGTGCATGAGTCTATGCACTTTACACTAGCAAGCCAACAAATATGATGTTTGGACAAGAACCGCGGCTGCCTCTGGTACCGGTTCCCTTGCTACATATACATATATATATATATATATATATATATATATATAAATGAATGCGAAATTGTAGGTAAAAGTTAAGTAAATTTTGTCAGTTTTGTCTTCTGTTTTATACAGAAAAAAAAATGGGTGGACCAGCAGCGGAGTCTACGATTTAAATAGTTTTAGGGCTCTAACGAGGAGACATGAAATTTCTCCGTTACATGTGAGATGTGTAGCCAATTTAATTCAGTTTTGGCAAAACAAGAATCGAAAGATGTCTTAACCACGCATTTAGGCAGCACACTTCTAGATACCGTATGTTTTTTAGCAAAACAGGAATTACCGTTCATTTTGACAAGAGAGGAAATTACAGGGAATTGTTAACATTCATTGCCAAAAAAGACCAAAAATTTTCCGAACATCTAGAAACGTTGACTGTTTTTGCGGACGGCTTGAATTAGTCATAGCATAAGACGATGAGGTATATCAAGTGCCTCAGACGCTCAGTCCAGGAATGTTTACCTTAATTTAAAGAAAGTTTAAATAAAATACCTAAAATAAGCAAAAACTTACATTTGGGAGGTTCAAAATAAACTGTTTTTAATAAGATTTTTCAGATCTGGTTTTGGTAACAGTTTAGGAAAAGTCACGCATCGCCACTGATTGTAGCTCCAAAGACTTCACTGAACAGGTTATTAAATACATATCACATAAAATATATGTCAAGTTTTTTTTCGACAATCTGCGCAGTGCAAGTGGTGTTCTTTTTATGTGAGTAAAGTAGGAACCTAATTTTGTCCCAAGTTCGTTGAACCTCTGTATCGTAATTATTCTTATATATGCGTTGCAGCCAAAGTGAAAAAATCTCAGAAATTAGATTAATCGTTTTATCGAAGGACAACAAGTTCTTCCGTCTGAAATAATATCTATCTGGATGTGAAGTAGACATACAGGAAATGGGTAATTGCATCGTTGCTAAGCCCAGTTCCGCTGCAGTTCCTTTTCGTTTTTCAAGTCGACCTCCTTGGCACAGTGCCGGACCCAGTACAGCGGTATCAGGGGTTGTAATTCATTATCCAGTTTAATTATGTATTTTCTGCTTAGGAAGAAGCAATTTAGGTAGCCGAAGAGAAAGGATATTCCAGGTGTTCTAACAATTTCCATTAATGAATAGTTTTGTTTCAACTCAACTTAATACGTCAATTGATGAGCATGAAATTCACACCAAATATTTTAAAACCTTTATTTGAAACTATTTTTCTTCTGCATTAGAAGCTGTTTGCTAATTTTGTTCCGAGTTTTCAGTAATTTCAATTTACAAACACCTAACTAAAAAGCTTTCAAGTTGAGAAAATGAAGTTTTAAGAAAGAAATTGTATTCAATTCGCCCTGTATTTTAGTTTAGTTTTTTATAGTTACAATGTTAATATGCAGGATAATTAAGAAACAGTAGCAGTATTTCATGGAAAAAATGGCGTCAAGCAGATTGCCTCCGCACTTCCCATCAATTCATAAAGCATATAGCTGGCCCCTCTGAGAAAAATGTTAGAAAACTGATACATTTAATCCATAGCCCTTCAGTAGAAGTCTTATGTCTAGAGGTCTACGATGTTTCAGAAATGTCTAATGATGCGTAATTTTAGCAGGGGTAATGCCAAAAAATTGAGATATTCTAAATTTTCCGCGATTACAATACTTCCTCGCCAGCAGCAAGAAAAGTAAATATACCTCTAAAAATAAAGCGGAAAGTTTTTTGATGCCTGGGTCTTGAAATATTCTCTTACGGAAATACATTGTGTTGGAGTTGTAACATTGAAATCGAGAAAAAAATATATATCAACCGGTGCAGTGCAGTGGCGTAGTGATTATATCTTCACCTCTACAATAGGAGAAACGAAACGATTTTCTACCATACCGACCTTCTTCTTCTGTGTAGGAAAAATGATCTACATATTTGAGGTAAAGTTTGTATAACAGTTTAAATTATTTTTGGTTTGAAATATGTTACACTGGAAACAGCTAATTTTGACGTTGAAAATTGAATGTCTGTATAGGGAGAGTAATGTCATCCCATCATAGCGTTATTATAGCAGAATACTTATAACCTATCTCCAGACAGTGCTGTCATTGGCATCAAAATTCACAACCTCCTATACATTGGTAAAGGAAAACTGTACCAAAATAAACGCCAAGCATGCGGCGAACAAATTCGTGTGCTCCTATTGGCCAGCGGGTCATAAATTCCTGGAAGTCAGCGATAAGTGAATAGGAATGACGATCGAGTGCTCAGGTTTGTTTTGACGCGGGGTACATTACGTATGTGTTGACAATTTAGTCAATCTCTTTTGGATTACTCGGTATACATTTCTAAATGTATACAACCATTCAATGTGTAATGATGGAACAATGAAAACTAGTTTAATAAAAACTACAGAGAATCACTCTGTACAATCATTTACGTACTCATTCATCGTGCTAACAGGAAGCAACAGATTAAGTTCAGTTTTCTATAAATATCATCTGTTAGCACACGGAAGCTAATCATAACTGGTATAACTGATATAACACCATTTGTCGTTGACATAGGCCGACAATAGAAGCAGTAATATAAGTGTATAACTTTTTATAGGCAGGTTGCTCATTTCTAAAAATGTTGCAACACAAGTTGTAAAAGTAGAAATGTGAGTACTTTTATTTCAATGAAGTTACATTTATTTTATTTTATTATGCCATTGGTGAGACAGTATTGTAATCGCAAAAAAAAACGAAAATAGGATATTATGTTTTTTTGGATATTGCATGACATGTACGTCACGAAAAACCATGTTACTCATTTCCGTTGGTCTGTCTGTCTAACGGCCTGCCTGTCCGCTAATCCTTTACTTTGTTATAACTCATTACTACTATGCCAAAGACGATAAAGCATTGTAGGTTTTGGAAAATCGATCCAGTGGCGGAGGAACTCTAGGTAGAAAACGAAAAGAAAGAATAAAGATCGCTCAAGCTCCTTTTGTTATAGGGTCTGGTGATCATTTTCAGGAAAAAAATTAGGGGCTAAAATTGGGTGTTCGGAAAGGTAGGGGGTAGAGGGTTGTAAATGTTGCATTTTTGGTGTGACGTTGTATTATTGCTAAGCTTCTGATACTGGTAATAACTGGGCAAAGTCCGACGAGTAATGTGCTCACAATTTGAAGTAATGAGTGACCAATCCCTCTTCGCGCAGCACAGCACAACATACAGTAACCTGCGCTTTGACTCTGAGAGCCACCCAACTGCCGATTGTGGGTAAAAGTAAAATGTTTATAATAGGATATTGTGTGGTTGTTTACTCATAGGCCTCAGTTCACCGTTCTACGAAACAGTAGGATTGAGCGCGGATCTAAAATCGTCTACAGGGCTATTTGAAAATATGTTTTTCTGAATGATAATTATTTGTTACCCACGAGTGTACCCATTTTGCCGAACCTTTAATTTATATTCTTAAGTGTATGATGTTATTCAGGTAATAAGTAGGTATACTTTATCTGAAGTCACTTGAAACACTGTGAAATAGCGGGTGCGTTTTATATATCTATATTTAACACGCTCTGTTGCTGCCAAAAACCGCCAAATTTCGCAGCAAATATCCCCCGTATGAGATCAAAGGCAGTTTCACCGGTCCACGTGGAGTAAAGCACGCCTATGCGTGGACATAGCCAATGAGAAAGCGTGTATTTCAGAGCTCGAAACAAGTGCAGGTGGCTACTGAAAATTGAAACAGTTTAGCCAGTGCCGTGTAGCGGTGAATAAACGTGTTTTCTTTAGTCTGTCCGTGTTTTTTCATAGATTTTATTAGTTTGTGTGTTTTTGACTTTTGAATACTCAGTTTACTTGTTGATTTAATTGTTGTGTTGATTGTTATTGTGTGTCCTAAATATGGCTCTTTGGAGACCTTGGGAAAATGCTCCAAGCCACGAGGAGATGGTTGATGAACCTGTGCAGGTAGAATTCTTTCATAAAGATTTAGAGGAACAGACCCAAAGAGTAATCCTAAATATGTATGATTGTCTGAAAAACGAAAATCCAGATTCCTTGCAAAATCAAATTTTAAACAGAATTTGTATCCTGACAAAAATCAGTCGGTCTACCATTTATCGGGTTATAAAAAGGGGAGATGTAGTCAACCATTCCTTCCACAGAAAGCGCATAGGGCAAAAATTAAAAAGAATAGAAGTGGGTTTTCAGGAAGATATTCGTCGTATAACATACGGATTTTATAAAGAAAATTTGGTGCCCACGTTGGAAATGATACGGGATAAATTAAAAGATTATCCTGAAGATTTTTATAATTACAAATGCTTAGATTCACTGCACTGTATTGTAAAACTGTGTGGTTTTCAATATAAAAAATTAGATAAAAGAATGGTGATTATGGAGTCGTCTCGAATCGTTGAATTGCGCCAAGAATTTTTGCACAAAGTTAAAATCTATAGAGAGCAGAAAAGAAATCTGATTTACCTGGATGAAACGTGGTATGATACCCATGATGTTGTGCAGTACGGCTGGGTTGACGACAGCAACAAGTGCATTTTAAATGCACCATGCAACCGTGGAAAACGAATCATTATTCTCCATGCTGGCAGTGAAAATGGATTTATACCTAATGCCTTGCTGTTATTTGCCAAAAATATCAAAGAATCATGTGCCGACTATCATGAGGACATCACCTCCGACTTATTTGAAAAGTGGATAGAGCAGCAGTTAATACCAAACATTTCCCCAAATTCAGTGATTATTATGGACAATGCGCCATACCATTCCCGACAGAAAAACAAAATTCCGAATACAGGCCCAAAAAAACAAGACATTATTGATTTTATGAAAGATAAGGGAATGGAAATACCACAAAAATCAACCAAAGCCATATTATTGGATCTTATTAAAAGACAAAAATTTGAAAGAGTATGTTGTTGACAATCTGCTTCAGCAAAATGGCCATGAAGTATTACGTCTACCTCCCTATTACTGCATTTTTAACCCGATTGAGTTGGTCTGGGCTGCTTTAAAAAAAAAGTAAGAAAACATGATCAGACCCCTCAATTAAGTGAATCGCTATTGGCCACAATAAGAGATGCAGTATCTCATATTGCTGCCACAGACCTATGGAAGCAGTGTTCTAGGCATATTATTGAAAAAGAAAATGAATATTGTGTTTGCCTCCTGTAAATCCGCACGCCTATGATACGTCATGAAATTACAAAGGACGCGCCGACCAAAGGTTTTTATGCTATTTCAAGTGACTTCAGATATACCTTACATATTTTCGTTGATTGGAGGATGACTTTGGGTGTAATAACGAGAAGGAAGTGACGTCAAGTAGACTGGCTCAGTACCACTCACGCATTATACTGAATTTCTTAAAAACGTTTCTTGGAGGTGCATCATGATATAGTTATGAGTTTTTGAAAACTCTTGATACATACATGGTCATGGTTCAAATGACTAAGGGATCTTCTAAAAAGATAAAATTGAAGTTTGGTAAATTTTCAAAATCTTAGCTCTAACAAGAAATTTTTCTATATGCCCAAAAGTGCCAGAAACCATGGGAAATCAAATTTTGTAAACGGTTTGATGCCGATATGTTTTCTGCTGATTATTACTCTTCCGCCAAAAAAGAAAAATTCTCCTATTGCATACCGCGTTCCAAATTTTATTAAAATTGCTGCACGGGTTTCTTACCTGCTTACAAAAGCGCCTGAAGCCTGACAAAGTGTCCTTCTATCGCTACTGGAGTCAAGTGAATAGACTTTATCCTGCCCATTCCTTAATGTGGCTTGATTACATGTATCGAGTAGTGACGAGTTTCCTGAACTTTAGCCTGCCTCTGACTCGGAATGTACCCCTTTGATGGGAGTTTGACAAGGCAGCTACGTGTTTTGAAGTTTCAGAGATCTCTGCCTACCTTCAGAATTTTTATGGAGGCGTTGAAAATTGGGGGTTTGATGATGCAAGTGGTGAACGGTTGTAAATGTTGTATTTTAGCTATCAGTGAAAGACAAAACCTCTTAACACCATTATTCCTTTCATGTACGTGATTTTTTTCCAGATACCTAGTCCCAGAATTCTATATTCTATAAATATTTTAATTCCGATTCTGTCTTCATTTCGGATTTCGAAACAATGCAGACGAAGAGGTATTAATATTCTTAAGAACTATTTCCCATAACAATGAAAACCGAGTGAGTGCACACAATGGGGGAGCTAATATATTATATTCAAATTTATTTGTAAAACACAAGCTGCGTCTTCAATTGCGTCTATAGTCGTTTGTACTTCGCTCAAACCTATGGAACTGTAGAACCGCATGCATTACAGAAATACTTCAGTAATAATATAGTTCATCGCTCCGAGCTCTAAAAAAGAGGGACACAACAAATCATCGAGGATTGTATACGAGCAGACCAAGTACGCTATTTGTCAGCTTTGAATAACGCGAAAACAGTAGCCTTTTCCGAAAAAAAAGATAACATTTCTAGTTAAAAACCCAACGATCATTGTTAGTTGTTGTTGTAATTTGACCTACTCATAATTCTTGAAGAACTAAAGATATATATATATATATAACTTGAGACGTGGTCATTGTCGTCGTCATTGTCGAGCAACCATCAAGTGGCTTCACGATGTAATGCTCTAATGTTTTTTAAATAATTTTTAATCTGTTTTTAACTTGTTCTTGTCATATTTTATATAATTTTGACCATTGTACAATCTATCCAGCTCTCACCATGTTACTGGACGTTTCCCTCATCCTATACGTAAACAACAATTAGCAACATCCTCACATACTACTCTCCTGATGATGATGGCAAAGTCCATTGAAAGCTAGAGAGAATTAAAAAAAGTATAAAGAGTCCTTGCTTAAATTTTGTCGAAGTACCCAACAAAAGGCGGAAGCTTTAATTTTTCACCTATATATATATATATATATACAGGGTGACTTTGAAGTTGAGTCATTAATTTTCAGATAATGATTGTAGAAGGAAGATAAACCAAAATATGTGTGTAAAAATAAAAAAAATTAAAAAAATAAATTTACCTTGTTTTATAAAGTATCCTCCCGACAAGGACTTCAGTGCGGACCTGTATTTGATCGTGAGGTCTTGGAGCACCGGCATGCCGTCCATATGTGAGGTCTTAAGTCAAATGATTCACGAACCTGTTGTACTACATTAACAAAGGCACGAGGGGTTGGTTGCACTCGACTGGGAAACCGATCCGCATAAACATGTGCCATTTTTTATTTCATTTGAGCCACGCAACAGACACCACTATCCACTACCAACTGACACTGACTGTATACAACTGAATGAAATAATTGTAAAAACGTTCCAAATTCTTTCGCTTTTTTGTTTCCGATGCGATGAACCGATAAGGCGAATTATATCCGTTGTCGCCAAACACGAGCACATAATATTATTATTGAGACAGGGCGGTACTCAAACTTCCAAAGGGCTATAACTTTGTTACTTTAATTTTACCAGAAAAATGGTAAAGGAAAAAACATTTCTTTTGATCAGATCTACTCACTGTTAAAATAAATGACTCAACTTCGAAGTCACCCTGTATATATATGATATCCTTTAATTTCTTTGGGTAGAAGGCAAAGTATTGCAAAAGTACACTCTTATAACTTAAACTCTCAAGCTTTTGAAGATCTATGTCTTCATCGTCTGGAGTAAGTCGACGAGATTGTTGCTGAAATTGTTTAAACAACAGTGAAGAGAACACATAGTCGACGAATAAAAAGCTAGACTGATGAGGTTCGATTAGGACGGAATTATTTTATTATTAAATGGCAAATCATTTTGAAATGTTTTTTTTTTAAATAGCGTTGATTGATTTTGGAAGAAAGTCGGCCGGCACGTGTTGGATAATGTGGAGGTTATCAGTGGAAAAAAGATGAAATCTCCTAAGCGAACCCCATCAGTCCTCATCTCGCCGACTTACTCCAGACGATGAAGACATAGATCTTCGAAAGTTTGAGAGTTTAAGTTAAAAGAGTATACTTTTGCAATACTTTGCCTTCTACCCAAAGAAATTAAAGGATATCTTCTCCTAACAGTTAAGGCAATTAACTATGAATACTATATATATATATATATATAAAGGGGTGTCCGCAAAGTTGGGGTTTTCCTTTACACGACGTGTAGATCTTGAAAACATAAGCAATTTTTCTTAGTACCATATACACCAATGTCTTAAGGGAACCGAGATAAAGGGCTCTGCAACATCAAAAATATCTGAATACCGTCCTGTAGCTGCGACATCCCCCAGTGGTACTAGGACACTAGCTCAACCCGACGACAGAACTGGGTCGGGGTCAGTGTGTCAGGTCAGTATGCAACCTTCAACCGACGGTTACGGTCACGCGTGTAGAGATAATTGCGTAGACGTGAATCCCTCAACAAGCACTAGAGAAGTGCAAGTATCAAAAACTAAAGTGTGGCAAACGCTGCGTCCAACGTGTACAAACCCTTCAACCTGACGATTTTCCAGCAAGAGTGCGGTTTTGTGAGTGGTTGTTGAATCAACATGACAATAATCTGGACTTTTTGAAGTGCATATTGGTGACAGACGAATCTACGTTCACGCGTAATGGGGTGAATAACTTTCGCAACACTCATGTTTGGTCAGTAGAAAATCCGCACGCTGTCCGTCGGGCACATTTTCAACAAACATTTTCGGTGAATGTTTGGGCTGGCATGGTGAACGGTATGCTCATTGGACCATTTATTCTCCCAAATCGATTGGACGGGATGCAATACCTAGACTTTTTACGAAACATTTTGCCTTCCTTGTTTGCCTGCGTCTGCTCGGTAGCGAATCAGCTGATTTCATTTTCTGTTGGAGCGGTATGATTTCGGGGAGAGACGTACTTAGCCCTTCTCGTCAACTGGAGAGTGAGTACTTTTTCCTTTATTTTTTTACTTGGTCGCCCTCGTTTCACTACACATTACCTGTGTTATTTCAAGGGTAGTTGTTTCTGAAAAGGAAAACCCCAACTTTGCGGACACCCTGTATACGTGAGCAGTAGTCATTGGCAAAGCCAACGATTAGTTGGGTACAAAATACAATTACTTGTTAATTGGGAAATTGGCAAAACTTTTAGGCTTAAGTTGACTCTTTTGACGATAAAATCAAGCTTTCGGCATTCTCTATGGAGCCTTCATCAGGATTCTGAAAACTCAATTGTGATGCTAGCAAAGAAAACAGGACAGATTTAAAATGTCAGACAACTTACTCGTCGGTGAGGTTGCAGCCACAAGGTGTTTCAGAACGAACGTAGAGAAGATCGAACTTGTGATCAGTATAAAAACAAAAGGCCGGCGACATTGGGCTTGTTGAAAAACGACAGATACCTTCGTTAAAAGTTAAGAAAAAATTAAAATTATATCAATACACCCGAACAAGTTAAAAATATTACACATGGGGAGACATTTTGTTGAAACAATCGGAATGCAGTCCCTAACCTTCTACTACCGCTACACGTGGAGAGGTAAAGCGTCGACAGATGACAAGTGATTGACGCGACGGACCGCGGAAATGTACACCTCCCTGTCCAACTTTGGGTATGAAGTATACGAGGGACGCTCCGTAAATCTCTACCCAAAATTACTAAAATGCTGAAATAACTTGTTTTGGAAAAAAAGTGTGTAGTTCATATGAGTGCAGAATGTGTGATATTGATACAACCTTGAAAAGATGGGTTATGTGAGTTTATATTAAAAATGTGAGTGAGAAAATGTATTATTTTGTGAAGATGTTGGGTCAATTTGGACATGTAGCCGTTCTAGATTTTCGCAATTCAACAGGTAGGAATAAATGACACTGAGCTGCTTAACATCAGCCTTTTTATTCATGCAATGATCTGTCCTGAAAATGTGGGACATTTCTAAAAATAAACGTTTTGAGAGTCTTTTTTCTTTATCAAGAACCTCAATACTGCCATAATTCATAGAGTGACCTGTGTTGTTAATATGCGATGCCAAAGCACATCTTTCTGGATGTAATCTGGCATCACTTTTGTGTAACGTTATCCTGCCTTTCAGCGACCTAGAAGTTTGGCCTATATAAACTAAATTGCAGTTGTTGGAATTAATACCGTAGACAGTATTGGTTGAGTCAAGCAACTGAACCTTATCTTTCATTTTGGACAACAAACTGTTGACTGTGAGAACTGATTTACAAGCAAAACGACAATTAAAGGAATTATACAGCCTGAACAATTTTGGTGTTAGTTCTTCTCTGTAGTGCTGTTGTTCTCATTAGTTGAAGAATTAATGGGTATCTGGTTGGATTGACCCGTGTTGTCATTTTCACTATTGTTATTAGTGATTGGCAAAATATTCGGAGGAGAGCTGAACAAGATTCTGTTAACCAAATACTTAGGATAGCCATTGTTGATAAATAAAACTGAAAGCTTCCTTAAATTGGAAAGATGGAAAGTACTGTCAGAGATTTTTATAACCCTGTTCTTCATTTGTTTCACCAGGTTTATTTTTTATTTTAAGTTCATGGTAAGACCTGAAGTTCAGGAACCTTCCGGAAGAAATTGGTTTCCTGTACCAGTCTACCAGTAACATATTGTCATTGGTACGAATCAATCTTGAATCCAAAAAGGGAACAGATTGATTGTCATCTTCTTTTTCGATGGTGAACTGGATGTAGGGATCATAACTGTTAAAAACCTCAACAATATCATCCACAATATCATAAGGAAGACAAACGATTATATCGTCCACATACTTTTTAATGAAAATAAGATTGTATGGCAATACTTGAATAACAACATCAAGCAGGTCATCCATTACACGTTCTGCCAAAATTGGAGATAAAACAGAGCCCATGGCACAGCCATGTGTTTGTGAAAACACTTTGTTATTAAAGGTAAAGTAATTGTTCTGGAAAAGGTACTCTACGATGTTGATGAAAGAATCCAGAGTTAGGTTGCTGTGTTGGCAAATTAGATCCCAATGTTTGTTGATGGATCTGATGCAAGCTTCTAAATACACATTGCTGAACAGTGAAACTACATCTAAACAGGGTGATGCATATGAAATTTTCGAGAAAAAGTACAATTTGCGTTTTTGACCACCCTGTATGAGCAAAAATGAAAATTCGAAAAAGTAACAAATAGGATACAAGCTGAGGTGTGCAAGATTTTTTTTGATACAAAATTCAGCATTCCAAATTTTAAAATAGCGGATTGAGGGGTTGCCGAAGTGGACGGTTTTTCTGGACAAAACACCTTACATCTCAGTAGCTAATTACCAAAACCCCATAGTATGTCATATCAATCTTCTTCTTTTGAATTGGTTTATCCAAATATGCAATAAAATTTGAGGCCTTCTATTTAGGAAATCACAACTTTGATATGTAGGTCAAAATTGGGACACCCTGTATAATTGCCAATATTTCAGAAATGGGCCCTCACATGTCATGTATAACATGCCATTAATAGATTTTCTCAAAATGTATTTGTTTATGAGTAATATTCCGTCCACACCGTATATATATATACAGGCTGACTTCGAAGTTGAGTCATTTATTTTAACAGTAAGTAGATCTGATCAAAAGAAATGTTTTTTTCCTTTACCATTTTTCTGGTAAAATTAAAGTAACAAAGTTATAGCCCTTTGGAAGTTTGAGTACCGCCCTGTCTCAATAATAATATCATGTGCTCGTGTTTGGCAACAACGGATATAATCCGCCTTATCGGTTCATCGCATCGGAAACAAAAAAGCGAAAGAATTTGGAACGATGTTTTTACAATTATTTTATTCAGTTCAGTTATACATACAGTCAGTGTCAGTCGGTAACGCGTGTGAATAGTGTCTGTTGCGTGGCTCAAACGAAATAAAAAATCGCACATGTTTATGCGGATCGGTTTCCCAATCGAGTGCAACCAACCCCTCGTGCCTTTGTTAATGTAGTACAACGGGCTCGTGAGTCAGGTGACTTAAGACCTCACAGGGGACCTCACGATCAAATACAGGTCCGCACTGAAATACTTGTCGGGAGGATACTTTATAAAACAAGGTAAACATTTTTTCTTAATTTTTTTTTTATTTTTACACACATATTTTGGTTTATCTTCCTTCTACAATCATTATCTGAAAATTAATGACTCAACTTCAAAGTCACCCTGTATATATACTCGTATATATATGGATTAGCAATTGAATTTGCATTGTTTTTTATGAATAACTCGTTGATGATATTTTGCAAATTCCTTCGACTATCCAGTAGCCTTGTGTCAAACTGACATACTCTAACAATGTCAAGATAGATCTTGAGAATAAACTACGCGAATCACGGTAGAAGAAACAGGGCGAAGCCTATCAAGAAAAGGAGGCGCTAGATTAAGAACATAACTCATCCCGATTATACGGAAAGGATGTTGCACATTCTTAATGGCAAACGGCTCCTGTCCAAAATGGCTGACATTTCAGTATGCCGCTCTCCATACCTATCTGATAAAACGTCTGCTGAGCCTGAGCACTATGCTCCTAATGTCAGAGGTGTTCGAGTTACAAGTTGTATAAGCCCAATAAATTCGAAAACGATTAGGGGTTTACGACAGACACCAACATGATCTTATGATTCCTTTAGCTATTGATTAAAAACGTAGTAGCTCCTGTAATGCCGATATAAACCGTCTACTGGATGTCTGCCAATTTTCAGACACATTTTTGGTAGTACCATATCATTACAGAGAAAATAAATTCCGGTTAAACTGGCTGGTATTTTAGTATGATATCGTCTACACTACTTTGTTAAAAAGCTTCTATGGGCAGCATATCGGAGTATCAATGGTTTCCGAGTTACAGGGTGTGCAAGTCATTGAAATATTGACGGAAAGTAGTTGTTGGAATTGCTGGAATTTGAGGATGTTATTCTCATGTCACTATGATCAAAATTCTCCATAAGCAAAAGGCTCTGATATCAATAGTTTTCAAGTTACATGGTGCATAAGCGTAGCAAATACAAATACTTGTACATGTAAAATCACATTCTGTGATGTAAACATTTGCCGAATATATCACGTTTTTTGTTTTTAAAATAGTAATGGTGTAAATTCACATAAAAGTGTAATAATACAGTTTTTATGTATATTTAATAGAAGAACGATTATATTTGCATAAAAATACGTGTAACATAGGAAAAGTTATAATGTAGTTTTCACCGTAAACAGTAAAATCACATAAGTAATATGAATCTACCAAATTATAAATTTGTTTGTGTAAAATCCCAGAACAAAATATGGAAGAGCCAGATAATACATGTAACGAAGATCTTTCGCGACAGGTTATATTAGCTTTACAACTAACTCTAACAAGTTTTTTTTTTCTAGAATATACCTCGTTTTCTATTTTTCTTATAAAATTTTATAAATATACGAGTATAAGTTATTGTGTTTTTGCCTTATTGATATATTTGTAAGGGCCCGGCTAGCCATTAGTGCTTAATCCTTAATGCTGTGTGTGTTGTGTGAGATATCAATTAGGAAACTTACAGAATTACCTACGATAAGTTATGTAATTATTTTTTCCAGTGTACCGGATATCGGCCTGCGTTTAGCCGGGAGTCTTATTTTGTGAAGTGAAAAATGGTTCCCTGTCCGAAGGCCTAAAATTTCAGTATGTTGCTTCTGTATTGTTCCTAAACTGTATCCATCGAAGAAACAAAGTAAAATCAAACATATACACCCGTATTGCACGTGATCAAGAACTTAACCGTAGGAGACGCTACAGGGCCGTATCAAGCTATTGCGACTGATCTATCAAAAAATGTCGTACAAGATATGTGTTGCTGTAACTTCTATCAAAAGCATAGTAAATTATCAGGAATATACCACGCCTTTCTAATCATATTGCGACATTAGGAATCAGTGCAAAAAATTCTGTATCTACCATTTCAGCAAAATGTTACTAAAACGCACACGAAAAAAACTTGTGGACCATCTCAATTGAAATTGTTCATATTTTATTATTAACTTACATATATGCCCAATAATATTTACAAATCAACCTTCTATTCACAATGCAGAGCAAATTTTTTTGAGCAAATAGAAACTACAGACGTAGTAGTAGTAGTACAAAAGTTTATTACAGACTCCATAAAGTTTGTTAGTTTGATTGCTATTAAAATTTACATGAGAAATAGGAAGAAGGTCAATATGGCACTATTATGCTTTGGAACTCCTAAATTAACCCTAATTTTGTGTAATTATAAATTTGGAATTTCCACATTAATAACTAGAAACTTACACTTTGATTGCAGTCTATAATGAACTTACCTGTCTTGCCAAAAAGCCCGTTAAACTGCCAGTCTTAATGGTATCAATCGATTTATATGCTGTATTCCGAGGAGCTTGAATCATCAGAATTGTTGATGTCAATTATAAGGGGTTCAACTTGGGTGTCAATGATATTGTCCATATCCCACATTTTGGTTTCAACCTTCTCTTGGACATGGTCAATACATGTTCTCCATTTTGCTGGCGTAATTCTATCGACAGCAACATCAAACAGTTTTTTAAGGTCAGAAAACTTAAAAGTGCTGTTATTTGACGCCACGTATTGCTTGATGTCGGCCCAAATCAACTGGATAGGATTCAGTTCGCAGTGATAGGGAGGCAGCCTGAGAATCGTTTTATTTTGGTTTTTGGCTATTTCGTCAACAATTTTTAAATCATATTTATATTTATGTCGCTTGACTATATTTATCAGCTCAGCTTTGACCATTGTTTGGTCGAAGTCGATCTTCTTTGAGACAAGCCACTGTTGAATGTCTGCCTTTTTGGTGGCCACTGTTGGAATTTTTTCCAATTTTCTGGAGTGGTACGGGGCATTATCCATCACAATAATTGCGTTATCATCAAGTGTCGGCCAAATTTTTTTGAACCAATTTTCAAATGAGTTACCATCCATTTCTTCGTGATTCTACGCTACCTATGTGGCAAATGATCAGGCGTTTTCCCTTGCCTGAAAGTAATTAGTTATTTTACTTCTCAGCGAGCGCACTAAATGACGAAATTAAGCAACTTACTCTTTTTAGGTTAGTGTAGGATAGGGTCTTAGATTAGTTTTTGGGTGAAGGAAATACTCAGAAACTTGGATGAGATAGCAAAACTGAGTTCGGAGCTTCCAAATCATTGATTCGATCAGAAAATGAATTATCTGCATCCAAAAAAGTTCATATACTTCGAAACTTACCTGCAGGATTTTTCAATCCCGTCGAAAGGCCATCTAAAAAAGCCTGCCTTGAGGACCTCACAGATCTGTCTACCCAAACCTTTCCCTGCGTATGCCCCGCGTTCACCCATGTTTCGTCTAAATAATAAATTTTTCTTCCTTCAGCGCGGAATTGCCTAATTTTTCTAAGGTATTCTCTCCTCCAGATAACAATTTCCTCCTTTTCTGTCAATAAACTATTCCTTCCTCTTTTCAAAAATCGAAAGTCTAGTTCTTTCAACAGCTTATGGAACGTAGATCTTTTAAAATTTGGCAGGTCCTCATCATCATTCACTTGCTTCAATATTTTATCTATTGTAGGTATTTCATTCCTGAAGAAAAAAGTGATGTACTTTTCTTCTAATGGCACTTTTGTCAAAGTCATCTATTTTTTCGATGATTTTTTTTCTCGCTGGATATGTTTTTGGCTCAGATAGTGAGTGATTTTGTCTATATTCCTTCAAGATTTTGTAAACACTTGATCGACCTACTCCAGAAATTTCAGCAACCTTACATACGATATTTTCTATAGCCAATCCACTATTCTCTTGCATCTGGTTCTTGTAGGTATTTAGAATAATTTGTTTTTCACCTGCGCTAAGATGAAGCTTTTTAGCCCTTTTTCTGGGTGACGTTAAGCTGATTTCAACCACTTCATCAGCTGTATCTGTGTCAGACATTTTAGACTAATATTAAATTTCCGCAAGAAAAATCAGTAGGGTAGGGAGCTGTTATGGTTCCTATTAACCTTGGTGAAAGTTGGAAACGGTAATATCATATATGGCATACATTCGGTTGAAGGTGTGTGCACGGAAAATACTAAAAAAAATAATAGATTGCGGATAGGATTTTAATAGATAAATCTGCACAAAAAAACACAAAAGGAGATTTTTGTATTTCTCTGAAGAATATTTCAAGGTTATTTCAGATGTACTCATCGAAACTTTATGGAAGGATTATCGAAACCTTATTTTCAATTGCGATAGGGCCACATACCTCGACATCGCATTAACGTGAGAAATAAGACAATAGAAAAAAATTCCCTCACTGACGCTATCTCTTAGGAAAAATTTAACTATAAAGATTGCACAAAAATTTTCTTCACCTTTTTGAGCTTGTTTTCGCATCTCCGTATATGCCGTTCATAATTTGCTGCAGATCAAATTGGAATATACCTTTGTGATGCCATTTATTGTTTTACAACAGTTATTGCACGTATTGCACCAACAGATTGATTTGTGATCCATGCGAATGTGATCAACCACTCTGGCGAAAACTCGCCGAGCGTGGCAACCGTGCGACTTTGTCTGGAGGCTCGTCGCTACAAGCCAATCAGGAAGAGGCCGACAGAGCGCCATGGCTACCGATCACGCGTTGATCACGAATCAACCACTGTTTACGATTACTTTGTAGCTTCGTTAGATACACTTTAGTAAGAATGTAAATATGAAAAAGAACGGTTAACGAGTTACAAGGTGTGAAGTCTAATAAATGCATGGAAAGGTATGACTTTACAAGAAACACCTCCGCAGGATCATAATTTCTTAAATGCAATTGCAACCCATCTACTAAATAGTAGTCATTGTTGAGCTACATTTTTTAGTTTTTCATAACAAATTCCATAAGCTGACATTCGTTTGATGTTGATTGGTGTTAACTGAGTATATGATAGATGAGATTCCGTTTTCTGAGCGGACATTTCTGTCTTACTTCACGAAATCAGTATCACAAGCAATATGTTTAGATATATGTACCTTTCCTAAACATGGAAAATATTTCTCGGTGAAACTACCTGCGTGAGCATTTGAATATGATCAACCAATTTTACAAGACAACCGTTAAATGACACATTCAATCGAAAAAGTGCCTATATAACAAAATAGTCATGATCAATCTATTTAAACAAT
The DNA here is from genome assembly GCA_963669975.1 of Acanthoscelides obtectus. Classification (NCBI taxonomy): domain Eukaryota; kingdom Metazoa; phylum Arthropoda; class Insecta; order Coleoptera; family Chrysomelidae; genus Acanthoscelides; species Acanthoscelides obtectus. Next base: position 75,682,836 of record CAVLJG010000003.1, read on the forward strand.
CCTGAACGTTTATCAGTAATTACAATGTGTTATCAAATTATTAGGGGAACTCCAAGTTGTCATTGTTTTATGACTTCAGGCACACTTATCTGAAGCTTTAACTGGTACATGTGTAGCTGGACTTTAGACTTATGTTCAAAGCGTTTCAATAACTTGATATGAAACGCATGAAAAAATTATTATACACATGTTATTAACTTGGAAAGAATGCATCTCTTGGACACATTGAACATAGATCTAAACTCCATCCAAACGTATAGCACTCAGAAATGCGGTTAGGTGCACCCATAAAGCAATAGAAGAAATTGACTATCCCTAATAGTTGGGCCAACCCATTGTATGTACTCAGCCTTCCTGCACTACTAAGTTTATGTAGAATTGTTATCGTCTAAAAATTGTCTAAAATTACGTGTTAATCTGCAGACAACTAAAGAGAAAGGCTCTGAGACGAAACACTTATATAACCAATGATTTCTTTAGGGACATTTTGGTGGTCATCCACACCTTTTCAAAGATTTGTCCCTTGTTCTCAGATATTGTTTCTCTAAAAATTTCATTGATTTACCCCGTGGGTGGTTGTGAATGTCGTTAGCTTCTCCCTCACCCAGATTGTTGGTTTCTGTTACTTTTAACTAGCGAAATACTGACACGTTGAGAGATGCCCTCAAGTTTCTGATCTATTAGTTATTAGACTGTTAAGTCTCAGCGCTTTTCCTTTTATCCGTCTGCAGAATAACACACGTAAATTTAGAAAATTTCTGGTATATTCCATTTTCCCATAAACTTAGTAATGCGGTATAGGTATACAATAGTTTCCGATAATTTTCGCTTCCATGCTTTTCAAAAAAATAAAAAATTCTGATCAGCGAAGCCAACATCTAGTAGTTAGATCAATGCAACATATTTGTTGCCTTTCTATTCTATGTCCAAAGATAGCATAAAGTTACGCTGGCGTCTTTTCCTGAAATAATTGCCTTGAATTTGGTACACTTGCGTACCCTATAACTCGAAAATCATTGCATGCATGCGTGCGTGCGTGTGAGTGTGCGTGTGCGAGTGTGTGTTTGGGGGGGGCTCTCCCAGGTGGGAAAAATTCCTCACCTGAAATTCAGGATCAAGCAAACAAAAAATATATTTTAGCGCTCAAAACGGTAAATATACCGTAGAAATCGCAGATCCGGCGTTGTTGTTTCATCGCTTGACTTAGTGTGTAGAGAGTGACGCTCTTCGCACTGCACATGTGCGTGCATCCGTTTCTCGTGCATGTTTCTGATCTAATTTTTGAAAATAATGCTACCTTCTACAACAAACAGACGCATAGCAGAGAATGGCGCTTTGCGCAGTATTATTTCGATAGATATCATACCTTTGATTGATGATAGTTGCTATGTTTCCTTCGTTGTTTCAGAGACGCGAGATCAAGCCTGGAGCATGCAGATGAGTAGCCAAAAAGCACAAAACAGTTGCCGATGGTTGGTTGTCTTTGGTCGGACGAAAGAAAACAGCAAATTTAGCTTATTCAATAGTTATACAGCCAGAATTGTCAGCCATCTAACAGTTGCAGTGGTGACTAGGCTATTAAACGCGGACTGAGATCTTCACAGTTCCAACCAATAACTGATGCTATTCCCTCACGCAGTGATCGATTGCAGAAATGGATGGCGCTGCGAACTTTCAGATTCGTTTTTTTTGCCTGTTTTCTGACTTGTATATCAACAAAATATCACCTCAGTGGTTTACGTGTCTGGTTTGGACTTCAAATTCAAATTCAAATTCAAAATACATTTATTTGCCAAAAAACAAAAACAAAAAAAACATTATATTTACTGTATTATAGAAAATACACACAATATTTTTGGCAAAAAGGACAAATCCTCGATCAAATGACCGTTAACACCCAGCGTTACATAAGTAGGGTGGGTGTGAAAATGCACTTGCTTCCCTTATCAGATTCCAGCAGTAATCAGCCATCATATTAATGTTCTGTCTACCCTGGTAGGGTTCCTTTATTTCTTTCATGTTCTGGTGAAAACCCTTTCCTTGCTCCCCACTGCAACAATCTAAATTGTCAGGGAAGTAATCCACGTGTGACGTCAGGACATCAAGCATCATCAATATCGAGAAACAATAACATGACTTAAAGAACCAGCATGTTCGCCCAATACACTTTTGATCAACCTTATGTTGCGGAGCACATATGAGCCATTTATTTGAGTTAGGAAAGTTTTACCTCGCTTAAGGGATCTATACACCACATAGAATATGTATATGGTTACCTATGATTGATGCATCAATTCCAATAGGTTGTAACCTACTTTTAGGCAGATTACGGTTTATGAAGTATTTGAATAATGGGTCGCAAATGATCAGCCCTTGCGTTATGTTACGTTGCGTCCTGAAGTCAGACACTTCACTCTCTCAAAGTTCAGAAATGTTCACCTATCTACAAACTGCAACTTACCTTTGTACCTGTATCTTTATTTAATCACTTACTCGATGGAAATACGTACCTGAAACAAATAAATACCATTGTTAATTTTGAAACGAATATAATTTAGATTGCCAATTGTCAAAAACGCAGCATTGGTATACAATAAAAAGGTTAATTCTGTAGTTTTTCAAACTAAATTATTCCCAGTGCAGTGATTCACGTATATGTGGAATTCATTAACCTAATCTGCCTAGATAGCCAACATAATGCTATACTCCCGCATTCAAATACCTGAGACAAAATGGGATGCCGTAGCGTCATCTATGAGAATTTGTCACAGCTCTTCCTCTGTTTACTATACAGGGTGTCCCGTGAGGTAAGGGACAAAATTTTTCTACGTGTTCCTCAGGTCAGTTCGAGTGGAAAAAGTCCAATGAACATGGATCCGCAAATGCTTCCTTATCGAGATAATAATTTTTTTATTTTTGGGGTGCCAATGGTGGGAAAAGCACAATATTGTTGGAAAATCACTTTTATTTAACACAAAATTACTAGGTACAATCAAAATAATTATTCACAATAGTTGTTCAAAGTGTCCACCTTCACACTGTAAACATAGTCCAGCCGGTTTAATAATGTGACTGGTGGCTTTCCCAATAACAAGACGATTACTTCTTATGTCGTCAGTGACATCAGTAATTTTACGGAGCAGTTCAGGCCTGGTATGCGACTTCTCTGCTTACACTTCATATGTCCCTACAAGTAATAATCAAGGGATTTACATCAGACGAGCGGGGTGACCAAGAAGCTGCGCCCCCTCATCCAATCCAACGCCCAGGAAAAGTGTTATTTAAATACTTTTTGCAAAGTTCAATCAAACTGACACAACTACTCCGTCAAAAAACAAACAAACACCAGCATATTAACCGGACAGTACAACGTGAATGTGGACTTTAATTATTGTAAACAGGTGTTTTCATACAAACAGTATTAAATGTTTTGTTAAATTAAAGCAATTTTCCAACAATATTGTGGATTTCGCACACTAAAAATGAAAAAATCATATCTCGATAAGGAAGCATTTGCGGACCCATGTTCATAAGACTTTTTCGACTCGAATTGATCTGAAGAATACGCAGAAAAATTTTGTCCCTTACCTCGCGGGACATCCTATATATACTTTGGAAATTTTAGTATCTTATAGATGGAGCTGTAGCCATCGATATGTTCGCATATGCGTTAGTGACACACCTTATCACTGCTCGTATTTATTCTACAGGAGCAAACTTCTATTCCTCGGGTCAGTAGTAAAATCAGGCCTTTACTACTAGGGAGTAAATGCGATCAATCAGAAGGAGTTTGAAATAAGGGATCTAATGATTATAGTCGATTTCATGAAAAATATCTGTAAAACTAACAAAAAAGATTCGACTTGTGCAAGTCCCCTCATAAAATAACGAAATTCTTTATAAATCACAGAATTTTTTGCTTTTTCGTGTTCGTATAAAAGCTATTTATTTTTTAATGATTCAATTATTGTGCTCGTAGCTTTAGGATCAATACAGTATTTATAACAATCTTTTTTGTTATTTAACTCTTAATAACCATATAGTAACTTAGTAATCAAGTAATCAATTTGGCGGAAGGCGATTGGTCATTACTACTACGTATTGTCGCTGTACGTGTACATGCCTGTTAGAACGTCTAACCGGTCAGTCGCCATTCGTTGTGTGCACGATGACAACGTTATCTAGTGACTTTATTGGGGTCTCTAAACCTATCAATTCTTGTCATATAGTTGTTTTGATAACATTTCAAAAGAAAGTACTTAAAAATAATAAATAATAATAACTCATAATCGCAAACGTAGTTTGAAATTTAGAGTTTTATAAATTAACATTTATTTAGTCCCTAGCCCCACCGAAAACTGTTTCTATTTATTTCGACTGTCTAGCAGACTGTCAGTTGACATTTGATGACGCACCGTGTCAAATTTAATATATAGCTTAAAACGTAGGGTAACATTTATTCATGCTAATGTGAGCTTACAGCTTCTGCTGAGTTTTTTGCTCTACCGCGTTTCTTTCTTACAAAAAGTTTTGTGACATCCAATATATGTATATATTTCCCCCACCCCTCTCCGCCCATTTTCTAAAACATCGACGTTCTGGGTTCGATGTATTGTGGAACGTGCTTTGCTTTTTGGCATCACACACTTGACAGTTTGTATTTAAGGTTTTGTTATGTTCTATGGATACATTTCACAAGCTGTGATACAAACAAAATACTAATATCATTCTAGCTTATGTCGCTTACTCTTTCCTCATTATAGCAGCTATCCATTTACTACTTTGCTCTAACTTCCATGTTGCTGAGTAGACGTAGTTAGCTTTTTTTTAAATAACTGCAGTTTTGGAATGCAAGCAACTATATTCATCTGCACAAAAATCCCATATCGCATGCACAACAAAAAATAAAGTAGATGGTGGAGGACAATAAACGTCAGACTGAAATTCTAATTCCGTCACCCTATCGTGGGCAAAAAGTGGCAATGTGAGGGTGTACAATTTACTTTGTAAGCAATTTTTTTTCTTGTCTAGATTCGAAACTTTGCCACCATTCAACTAACCTCGTATCTTTCACGATATCCAAGATCCCAGTGGTCGAACTTAGAACACTCTCTCCCTCTCAAAATGAAAAAATTCGATGAGAAAACTTTAATATCTATATCACCAGTTTTAAAAAATTGTCGCAAAACCTTTTAGGTAGAACTGCCAAATATTTGGGGTAATATAAGTATATATTATTAGTCAATGTTATACAATACATCTAGTTGATGAATAATTAGTGCAGCCGTTTCGGCCTACATTTGCTCAATCCGAATTTAATCTGATCTATTACCTTAATTGGATCGTCTGGCCCTTTCTCCTCCATTATTCAGTCGAGGAACCCATACATCGTTCGAGTTCACCGGCACGGTTTAAATTTGTCTGGTATGTTTCTAGTCGGCAAAATATGGCTTTCTTGATTGACAAATCAAAAAACAATTTTGGTCATGTTTACTTTGCACATTGTGGTTGATTATCCAAGAAATGTGTGGTAAAATCACAATGGTGTTGATAAAATTTTTAAATTTATTAAATAGTGTTTAATTTTAAGAGCAAAGGGAAAGTTATCATTTCTCGTGTTGGGTGCTATAGCCGTCGATATTCGGTCGTGTCGCCACATGCCGTAAGACGGGCGCGCCCTTGCATATCGCATTTGTCCTTAGCGCTCAAGTGACTAATTGTAAAATGTGCATTGTTAGTTTCTTCACAAAACCAAGATGAAATTGGGATGAAGATTTGCTTCTCCTTTGGCAACGAGGCAGTTAATTGTGCATTCAAAATGACAAATACCTGTATATCTTGACACTCTGAAACTGTAAATTCTTGGTGATTTCAGAACATTTAATAATTTATTTTAGAATGGTGGAATTGCAGCTGTATAGCGTTTCGAGGACTTTGTGCATTTATAACTCTACAATTAAAAGGAAAAGACTATTGTGCATCAAACCCTCTTTTTTATATCCACCATAATAATATTATAGTCATTGTGCGAGATGCATCGTTGAATACTTGTTCTGACAGAAAAATTATGGAAGCAAGAAGTACAAATCCAATGTCCATTTCAACATTCACGTTTCATAAAACATTACAGACCGATAGATTGTGGTAGAGCAGGAATTGAAAAAACATCAATGCAAAAATTAATATCGGCAATGGTTCAGGCATTTTTTTTAAATAAATCAATATCTAATGTTCGATAAGCAAAAGCTTCAAGAGACACCAAAAGCATTTTGTCATGTAGCATTTTTATGATTCACGATTTACAGGAGATCGTCAGGAAGGTGAGCAGATTTCTGATCTTGGGGCACTGAAAAATAGTTTTACAAAACGTATTCACCTAGACCTTTATTAAGATAAACTTTACTGGTGCGATATCGAGTTATATGGTGGTCTACAGGTTATCAGTTCTATTTACCAAATTAATATCGTGGTTACGTTTCACATTTCCAGTAAAGTTTTTTGCCAATGTGAACCATTCGTTCAAATAACGTGCGCTGAGAAATTTTATTACTTTACTAATTTTTTACGCATAAAACAGTTGGTAGTGGCTATAAAATTCGTTTAACTATTCAGCTTTCAATGGCTCAATAACAGTCGGCGGCAGAAAAACCTAATAAAGAATATATATAATACGTTACTCAAGATTCAAGATTAGATGTTAGGTAATGTAAGAATTTTTGTGTTTGTAATAACAACAAACGTGTGATTTTCATTACATACATAACGAGGGAAGAATTATAATCGTGAAATTTTAGAATTAAATTTTTTTTGATGTGTGATGATGCCAAAAGCACTAAAACAAAAGTCGCTTATTTCTCCCAGTCTGCCTGTCCGTCATTCCCTCTGTTCACGTTTGGTACTACGTAACCTTCAAGACGGCTGCGCCGATTTTAATGAAACTCGGGAGGGAAAAAGACAATTTAGAGTGAAGAGGTATACGTCATCATTGAAATTAACATACATCCATAGAAAGTATTTTACGCTATTTTATATACAGGGTGTCCAATAAGTACCACGACAAACTTAAGAAGAAGGTGGGCTTTGGACTGACCTCCCAAATAACAGAAACTTACCTATATAAAAGTGACCGTTTTTGGAATATTGAATTTTTTCTTAAATTTAAAAAAAACGAACTTTTTCATCTATGGTCTTTAGCTGCATGTACAAATGAGGTTATACTTTGTTTATTTTTTCTATAGAATGCTTCTAGATAGTTGATTTATCATATACAAATGCAATGTAGTTAAAAGATATTAAGGAACCATGATCAAACAAGGACTATTTTGGGATTTACAACCTACTGATATTTTTTCCTCAACTTTGACCATCTGTGGTGAAACAAAAGTGTACTGAGCTATAACTGCATTATATTGAATAAAAAAAGGATTGCTCATTGAATACAGATTTCAGAAAGGCACCACACGTACTATTTGGAATGAAAAAAGTGATAGCTGCTTTTGTAAGTGACTGTCTCACACTACAATGTAATTATTAGATTGAAATTCAAGTTGCACTGGTTAAGGATCAGTGACATGCTAAATAGTACAAAGCTACATTATTGTTACCTGCTCCTATGATTTTATAAAACTTACTGAAATTCGGACTCGAGTCAGTAACAATACAAAGGAATTATTTTTTATCATGGTTCCTTAATATCTTTTAACTACATTGCATTTTTATATGATAAAGCCACTATCTAGAAATATTTTATAGAAAAAATTAACAAAGTATGTCCTTATTTGTACATGCAGCTACAGACCACAGATGAAAAGGTTCGTTTTTTTGCAATTTAAGAAAAAATTCAATATCTCAAACACGGTAACACTTTTATACAGGTAAGTTTTTGTTATTTGGGAGGTCAGTCCAAAGCCTACCTTCTCCTTAAGTTTGTCGTGGTACTTATTGGACACCTTGTATGTACGAAAACCTAAGTAGGTACAGGCAAAAAGTATTTGCTATACATAAAAAAATAAAAATAAGTTCTTGGTGGCTACGTGCCTAAAATCCTATAGTTAGCCTTGAGGTACCTCGACTTTTTCGGGACCCCAATTTGAAATTAGGCGAATGCTATCAAAATACTATTTTCTCCCGAGAACAGCTCTTTTTTATTATACTGATATCATTAGAGAGTACTCAAGGATCTAATATAATCGCGTCACGCTGTATTTCATGAAATAAATAAGAAAATATTCCTCCTATCTTACAGATTATCATAATTTTTTTTATTGTTATATAAACGTTTGACACACAAGCGTTATTAGATACACAGTAACGCAAAAACTAGGAACTTAAACATCCCAAAAACTTATGACAAAAGGAAGCTTGCGAAAATAACAAACCAAAACTGAAAATATACTGATTTTTTCAAAAGAAGGGCCTACAGTGTGGGATATGAAAGTCATGCCGATGGACAGGTCGCTACTCCGCCTGCAAATGTGAGTGACTGATTTGAGTGTTTTTCAGATAGAATATCGGGTATCTCTAGAAGTAGCAATCCGAACTCTATAGTAGGCTATATCAAACTTTGTCTTTTGAAGTGGCTATTTAGAATATACTAAAATATAAAGAGTATCCGTTCATGTAAATTCATGTTTGTGGTGCAACGTCGTTATGCCTACAGTTTTTATAGTTTTTTTAAACAAATCTTATAAAAGAGAGCCATCAACCAATAAAGCAATAAAAGCTAACCCAGTATATCATGTTTGCATGAAAAAATTATTGCTAATATATTTCAATTGATAGCTGAAGAAAAGTAAATCTCTTCGGCTCTTACACATTGCCAAGGTGGCCCTACATTCCCAGCAAGGGTCAATACACTAGATTTTGATATTATCATGACGTGTCGAGTCAATCTACATCATTTTTCGCATACACGTGGAACATCCTTCAGAAAAGATACTTGCTGAGCTAAAAGTAGTCTGTGTAACTATCTTTAACCTTCTTAAATATTGACAGGCATATTGTATCCAGATATAAATAGACGAAGTTGATGGATGACAGCCGTGACTGCCTGGATTCCGCATGAAAATATGAAAAGATATGTGATAATTAGCTAACCACGGAAGTGATATGTCAAGGTTACTTGACGCTCATTAGCCTTTGGCGTAAAGGTGTGCTCTAGACCATAGCGATGTATTACAACGCAACTGCAAACTGGCAAGTAACTGTTTGCCAGACAAATTAAAAAGGATTCATTAGGATGAATCTCGTGATGAGACGTTTATGTCGGGGATTAAAAAGCATACAGAGAAATGAGTCTAATGACTAGATCGATCTTTATTAAAAGACCGACCTAATCATTTCAAACTCAAATTCAAATTATTTATTTTCTTTATGCGTTGAAAGACATCCACAGGATCAGTTGATATCACCAATAATAAATCATAAATACAAATTTATAAAACAAACACCATAACTGTCATAAAAAAAAACATATCCTGAGATGGCGGAATACATTTTTAGATACAAAAAATTATTTCAAATCAATACTGGAGCATTCCTTAATATCATTTGGTAGCTTTGTTAAATATTTTAGGTCCCAGTACTTCAAGCGATCTTATACCAATATTGTATCTGGCAGACGCCACATTCAAGCCACTAGCCTGCCTGGTTGTATAAAATATATCAATAAAAAAGTTATTTCCATAAAAACAATGAACGACCCGAATATAACAGTGTTCTAAATAGTTGATATATTAAGGGCCGATTTCACAATCTAACAAACCGTTATTTTCCACCAATAGGGTACGAGTACCAAACAGACCGACAAATATAGCCAATGAGCTTCAAGATCACTCCGTCAGATTTTGGACATCAAAGTATTCAGATCAAAACACTGTAAAATATGAAGTGATAGCTTGTCATTGAAATGCTATCAGTTCATCAAATATGAAATTATATAAAATTGAGCCAAAATTTTTAAAATATGCTTGATGTCTGAATAAAATCCATTTTTTCAGTTTAGCTGACGGTTTCTCCATGTTTATTGTAATTTTGTAATCCATATGTGATTATACGAACTTAACATCACCTTGCGTGTGCTTATAGTTTATCCTACATTTGCAAACTTGTACCCAAAAACCCTTACATGAAAAAGCCTTTTCACTCAATTTTTTTTGACACCGAAAATGTTCAAAATTTTCAACATTCATACATACAATTGCAGTTGCAGCTTTTTGTTTTGATTTCAGTGTATAATCAGTAGCACCATCGATGATGGTACATGGTACACTCAACATAAGCACGTATTTGGCGGTTATTGTAGATTGAACGTGTACAAGACAGTGTAATATGGAATTCTGCACAAAAAAAATTTTGGATGGGGCACTTTTTATAGGGAAATTTGTTCTTCCAAAATTGTATTTTCCACAAATACACAGAAAATCGATTATCGGTCACAGAATGAAATTGATGCGCTGCGTTGCCATATTTCGCCACCTGAGTGGTGTATAGTTTAGTCACATCATGGTTGACTGACTTTGAAGCATATTAACATGTGAGTCATACAGGTTAGAACTCAAAAATTTTATTACAATGAATTAAGGAGATATAAAAGTTCTGTTTTATATATATATATATATATATATATTTATACTCGTATTTCATTTATTATTTTGTTTTAGAAAATACTGTTTCAGTTACTGTTTTTTTTCATCTGTTGTTTTTGATTATTTACTGCTTATGTTTATTATTTTCAGCAAATATACCTTTTTATTTTTTTTATCTTCAATGTCATAAAACTTTTTACCTCTAACGGGTATAATTGACATGTTAATATATTCCAAATCACAGTCAACCACGATGTAACCATACACCTCTCAGGTGGCGAAATATGGCAAACTCAGTGGTGTCAACATCCGTGTCCATTCCGTTCTGTGATCGATAATCAATTTTATGTGGTCAATTCTCCAACGTCACTTATTCTGTGTTGATATTTGACATCGGGTATTGCTGAAAAATGGTATTTTGGAAAAATTAATTTCCATATAAAAAGTCCTCATCCAAGATTTTTTTACTGCAGAATTACATATAATACAGTCGTGTTCGCGTTAAGCCTGCTATCCCTAAATACGTGGTTGAAAACGATTTACAGGAACTACTATTTTCACATGCTATAGTTTTCAACCAATTTCCATATAAATATTTTTGTTTTAGTATTGAACATGAACGAGATTGCCATGCATTAACAAACGTCCAAACCTGCTATTAAATTTATCACCTAGAAAATCGACCTATTACACTGATAAACACAGGATTTGTGAAATGACAATTTTTGGGTGTATCTTATGTATTTTGAGACCCTTAAATCAAATCTAAAAACAGATTTTTTCTATCACCCACAGATATTCGGTAACATCTACTTTTATGAATTACAATACGTAACATCTCATACTGCTGCATTTCTCGGCGTTTATGCTATGACGCACATATATAACGTTAATACCTGTCTATTTCTGTTTATTATGCGAGCTCTATGTTTAGAGAGCATATTGCGTTTATTAGTAGACTAATAGCAGCCGAGTCAATTACGTTTTCTGTGTTGAAGAGAACTGAGATATTCTGAGTACTGTTAATTTTTGTTAAAACGGTGTGTTGTTTTTAGTTTATTGTGAGCGAGACAAACTTTATGGACAATGCCTAGAAATTGTGTAAATAGTGTGAACAGTTTTTGTTATGTGTGCGGAGAGATAAATTTTAAATCCCAAAAACGTACTTTTACTCCCCTTGTGTTGAAAGCTTACCAACTTTATTTTGGAATTAAAGTTGGCGACCAAGATAAACTGTGGGTCCCTCATATATGTTGTAAGACTGGTGTATCGTGGTTAACAGGTTGGTCAAGAGGCCACAATCGTAAAATGACCTTTGCGGTCCTATAGTTTGGATAGAACTGAGAGATTGGACCAAAATCGAAACATACTGTTAAGTATTTTAATTTACCATCAGCTTTGCGGCATAGTATGAACTTTCTATCCCAGTTCCACCAGAATATTGGTCTTTGGATGAACAGTCGAATCCACCGATTCTGAAAGTGATGGTACAGAAAGCCTAAAAATTTCCTATCCTTCGTTTGACCTGTCACGATGTTCAGCAGCGCCGCATTTGATCATTATTTTAATTTTGTTCACCAGTGTTATTTGTCGCGTTCCCATTGACTAAACAGATAGCCGAGCTGTTATATGTAAATTTATAGGAAAAATCAAAATACATGAAAGTTGTCCTGTTTTCTCTCTACAAAAGCATCATGTTGGAATCAAAAAGTGCTCTTGTTTATAATAACTATATTCACGATTTCATTCAATATTTTAATAGAAATCACTGATATTCAAGAGACCTGTGACGACTTTCGTCAAATTGCATTCCGATAAGGTATTTTGCAGTTGGTCCAAACTGACGGTCAAATATTAATGATGGTGAATTTGGCCCTAAACGTTGTATACAGCACTTCATGATTGGCACAGTCGAATGCTTTGCTGAGATCACAAAAGATCCCAACTTGGCACTCGCCTGTCCCAATCAAATTAATAAGTGCTCCGTAAAAGTTATGTATTGCCGTTTACGTGGATTTTCCACCTCGAGGACTGTGTTGGTTTTTAGTTAAAATATTATTATTATTTAGAAATAATGACATTATATCCATGAAGCAATACTCAAATAGTTTGAAAAATGGCTTATGATTATTCATTTCTGAGGGAATCCCTTTTTCATATAGGAATATCACCGTGCCAGTTTTTAGAGTGTTTGGTATTTCCTGTACAAAAAGACAAATTTAAAAGGAAAACAAACGGTTTTACTATATACCTAATCCGTCAATTTCAAGGGCACAAAATTTAGCTTATTTGACCCACATTCCGGTGCTTGTGGGAAAAACGATTTATGTATGTGTTTTTGAGCCACCTGTTTACATCTAACGCATATTTGCAATTATTTTGGCAGATCGAAACTTTGTACGTACACGTACATGTCTGGGTGCCTAGGTTACGATTTTATCTACGGTCGCTTCTGAGAAGTGCACTTTCACCATATTTATACTTTTAACACTTTTGATCGAGCGTTGTGCCATGATGACCGCTGGGGCTTGATTCTAAATGAGTTTCGACTGTTGAAATTGATTTCGATGGCGCCCTGTAACGATTAGCTATGATAATTTTGACACTGCCATGATAATTTGAATATATAGAAGAGCCATATAATCAGATGTCAAAATTATCATAGCGAATCAAGTATATCGTCACAAGGCGCCAACGAAATCAATTTCAACGGTCGAAACTCATTTAGAATCAACCTCCTGCTCATGTGCAGTGATACATTATTATCCAGCCTTTGCAGCACCAGCTTCAACACCATTACCAATGATCAAGCTGCGTTTATTTATGTTTCGCCGACCCTTGACCGTCTGGCATGCACTGGAAGCACTGTCGTCCCGCCACTATCAACAGCAGAATGCCTTGCTAGCTTCATTGTCCGTCGATCTTCGTATGACTTTGCCTTCGTCTGCTGTATTCAACGTAAAAAACTTTGTAATGGCCAGTTTTTAGCTCTGTAATATGTTAAAGGAGAACGGAGATATGAGGGGGTCCTAAAAATCAATATTTTCAATTTCTGTCTGTATTTTTAGAAAAAAGTAGCACAGTAGCATCGTATTTTTGAGAAAATCGCCAGAAGGTAGTATGGCTAATAGTTTTATTAGCCGTTTGATTTCTAGCCCAGGAAACATACCTTGCATTAACGTTTGGAAGAAATCAAGAGTAAGGCAATCAGTCATATTAAATCACTAAGCGATTTTCTTCTTGTGGGGAAAACAGCAGAGGGGAAATTGAAGCTTCTACACCCCAAATCCTCAAGTTATAAGCTGCGACATCCGGTACTTATTGGTCCTGATCTGCCAGTAATCACTCAGACCCACCTCTAAGTAAGGCACCACCTTCAGAGACATAAAACTAAAGTTAAAGAGAGCTCTTAAATTAATAATTTTTTATCAATAATTTTGAGCGCGGTATATGTTACGATAATCGGTTGTCTGTAGTTGTAGTACCTGTTGACGATAACACACTATTCGTGCAAGTGTGATAGATAAATTGATGGATCCATCCCGGTCTTGGTGAATATATCAAACCACAGATAAATAATTACTAAATTTTCGTCTTCACCGGCAGCCTTTTTGACTTGTACTTTGATTATGGAATCCGGGGTGGTTGTTATTAAACTAATTTAACCAACATCTTTGATATTTAGAACGAATGACTTCTTGGAAGACGTACCAAATGAATGTGACATTATTTGCTTCCAAAAATAGACTGAATTCACCCAGTAGTAAATATCACGATTTCAATAATAGATATAAAAAATCGTTCATTTAAATTGTCACGTGGAGAAACGAGCATGTTTCACGAAATCGTGCAAGAAAATTTACCAGTCCTTCGATACCCCAACAAAACCTAAATCTATACTTATCACGATGATGCTTTTTTTACTATACCCTCCATCTAAATGAAAAGGAGTCTGTTATTCTTAGGTAGCTTGAGCCTTTGAAGTGATTATATTTAGCGAAACTGGTTCAATCTGATCACAAGAATACCCTCCAGCTCTCCTTCCCACGTTCTTCTGTTACAACGTGAGCCGCACGTGTTTGAACGCCATCGCGAGGCAAGCGTGCCCTACATGCGTTTATGGGACAGTGAATGTTCCATAATTTCGTTATTTTTAGCCAAGACCAAAGTGTTTATTCTTTGCGGGTAGTTCTACAAATCCCATGTGCTTTATGTAATTTTTGGCATTCAGGGTGTCCAAGATAAGGATCCTATGCATGGGGATCACAATACCTGTGACAGATACAGCTTGAGAAGAATCGGGAAAAAGTTGCGTTCTTTGGGGCATATTTACATGTCGCTGAGAAACTTGTAGATATTTAATGGCTTACTGAGATATTTGAGAAAAACTTTGGATAAATCATATTTATTTTTTTCTATTTCATGAAATATAAAAAAAACTAATGAAACTTTTCCATTGGCACTTTTTAGGCACTACACGATGGTATTTTGCCCGACGGTTCGGCTTTGAGGAACCAATTTTTTATATAAATTCAACGATGTGTCACATGTTACATTTATTTTTTGGTTATAAGGAAAGATGCGTTTTTCTTATTTTTTTCATTGTTTTTAAGTAAGCAAAAAAGCTTGTTTTGGCGTAAATACCTGTGACCGAGTATTGATATTATTGTGTATTACTAATATTGCTTTATTATCGTCAATGATACTAGGCGGTCATTTTAGCAATGAAGCACAGTTCGACATTCTGACGTGCTACATTTTGTCTACCAAAATATTAAGCACAGCCCTATTTATTGCGTAAAAATAGATATCACCTCCATAAATTCAGGATTTGCCATGGACTTAGACCAGGGAATAGCGAACGGCTCCAGCATTTTTGTGGGAGGTACACACGAATGTGTAAGGCAGGTTTTAATTTCCCTTCAAAAAG
Organism: Acanthoscelides obtectus; assembly: GCA_963669975.1. NCBI lineage: Eukaryota > Metazoa > Arthropoda > Insecta > Coleoptera > Chrysomelidae > Acanthoscelides > Acanthoscelides obtectus. The sequence continues at coordinate 75,698,352 of CAVLJG010000003.1, forward strand.
AATATGGTCCCACGAGAGTATGGTGTGGTGGAGTACTTACTACTGGGCTCAAGAAAATCCGCGGGCTAAAAAAGTATCCAGATATCAAAAACGGTTTGCGTTTAATATGTGGTATAAAATTCTAGCTACCAAAATATTAGATCCATTTATTTACCAGAACTCATTAACTGCAAAACGGTACCTTTAATTGTTGCAACATGGTCTAGAAGACTGCCTGGATAATTTACTTTTGGAACAGGATAATAGCTGTTGCTTCCTGGATAAAATTTGGTCTAGGGTTTTGCAAATTTGGTCTTGGTTAAGGAGATTTGATGATCTTGTTAGCAAAGTCTTTCAAGCTAGATTGCAACTGCAAATTGTCATAGTCGTGACAAACAGAGATAGCGACTTCCAGTGTTTCAGGCTTGCGGCATAACAGAATAAAACGACAAGGTTCGCGTATGCCAGTAAGAAATGAATCCAAAGCCAGTTTTTTTATATGAACCTAGTTTATAGTTTTGAATGATGACATGCAAGTTCGAGAGTATCTTTCTCATCGAGTTCCCGGAAGGTGAATTGGAACCTCCAGTGAAGTGTCGTGACCAGCTCCTTCCCCGGACTTAACTCCTCCGGACTTTTTTGTTTGGAGCTTTATTAGAAGTTTATCAGCATACTTTTGAAACGGAGCAGCAGTTGGAAGAATTTGTTAATAAATGTTACGTGATACTTTGAATTATTCTGTTATCAGATCATATTTATGTTTAGAAAATAATGGCAACCTATTTGAGCACCTATTGTAAATAAAATAAAAATACTATCAAAAATATATTCTTTATTCCGAATATCACTAGATGTAATCACATAATGTTTGACACATATGCGTAATAACCAAATAAACAAATATTATATGTGATGCTTCGTTGAATTCGTAGAAAAATATTATAGTGTCTTCTTTTTTCGGACAAAATAAAAAAATAAATCCGATGATGGTTTCTCAGAAACTAAACGTCGCGCACAAAATTTAAACACACCACCATGTAGTGCCTAAGAAGTGTCAACGGGAAGCTCCATTAGTTTTTTGATATTTCTTAAAATAAAGTCAGAAAAAAATAAAGACGGTTTGGCCATATTTTAGTTTTTCCTAAATACCTCAGTAAGCCATAAAATTTTTACAAGTTTCTCAACAGCATGTAGATACGCATCAAAGAGCGCAGGTTTTTGCCAATTTAGCCTAGGCTGTATTTCCCACAGGTAATGAGATTGCGTATAATCCTTATCTTGAAAATAGGTTAAACATGTTTAATAAGGTACTGCTCATATATAAGTGCGTTCAATACCCTGATGAATCAAATATTGAAAAACAACTTCTTGAAACTAGTCATAATGAGGCAATGACAACAGACTTACCGTTCTTCATAACTGTAGTAAAAGACGACCAAAATTTCATTAAATCATTAGAAATTCAAAAACAGTTAAAAAACTCCAACTAAACGAACAGACAGATCTCATCAGTTTATCGTTCATTCATCCGCTACTATGACTACAACGTTGAGTTAGCATTCATGTTTGTTGCTTAATGATGGTCAGTAACAACAAGGGCGAACTGAAGTAAGAAAAAATCAAATAAACATGTGTTAAGTAAAAAATATATTCATAACACTATACCTATTCGTAGTTCATTTATGCCCCGGCACCACAAAGATGCAGCGCGGCAAAGCGGCAGCCGCCTAAGGGTACGTCCGCACAGAAAGCGATTTCTGCGATTCTGGCGAGATCGCGTTTCTAGCAGGTCAAAACAAGTCAATGAAGTTAAATGTACAGGACGCCGCGCGATTTCAGGGTGTCGCGTTAGACCCGCGAGACCACCATAAATCGCAAATCAGTTTATTTTTTATCGCCGTTCGGTCAACACGTTTTCGACGCAACGGTTTTCTCAACTCAGACTTAATTGCATCTGTATACAAAGGGGAACCGATTTGGAATCCAAAAAATGAATTTCACAAAGACCGGAACAAAATAACAGCTTTTATTATTTTCAAATCTATCTATCGAATGAAAATGAAACTATCTTCGATTATTGTTCATCTTTTTATCAAATAACTGACTTTTTCGGCTTAGAATTAGATTCTAATACATTCGTTCGTCATAAAAAGTTTAACAACCAAAACTATTCATAAATTTATCATATTTTAAACAAGAAGTAAGTGAATAGCAGAAATCGCTTTCCCTGCGGCCGTACACTAAGCGTTGCAATAGTTACTGGTCATTCGGCCATAAAACTACGAACAAGTGCAGGTTTCGACAGGCTAGAACTCAGGCTCGGGGTATCGCCGGCATGCCCACGCCAGCAGTTGCTGTTCATATTCGGTGCATACATAGCGTGTTTATACGTTAGCATGTCGTCTACGGGTCCAGCAGATTAAACTGAGAATATTTCTCCCAATGCTTCCTTCAGCCATGCTTCCTCTTTAGTGATGTCTCCTCCCCGAAAACGTGACAAGGAGGGACATTTGAATATTCAGGTAAGAAATTGTCGTTAACGTTTATAAGAGCGAAATTTCACGAAAAGTCCATCAATTTTTGGAAAGGCAGGAACTTCCCACCATAGACTATTACAGGAGGTTAAAAAGACCACATTCTATAGTTTACTCAAAGAACTTAATTTTGAGTATAGAAGACGGGGCATAATATTTTGATGGATAGCTAAGAGATTATGTTATGGAGAAGAAATTATAATAATAAAATCAATAAAGATATACCGCGACCAGGGCAGGAAGATTTATTACTTGGATGAAACCTGGATAAATGTAGGACATAAAAACATACAGTATGGGCTGACTCTACAATTAAATCAGCAGGACAAGTCTTCTTAGGTGGACTAGCCACCAGCCTAAACAATCCGTCAGGTACGTGTATCTAACCAATTCGTCACTTGTGTTGTAAAAATGGTGTCAAGTAGACTGAATCTATGAGCCCACGCTGAAAACTAGGCTACACTAAACTTAGCTATATCTGGTAGATTTGGAACCAACACCTGTTAGATACTCTGCTTGTATTATTATTATTTTTTTTGAATACTATATGAAATAATTATTTCCAGGAAAATTAAAACGATTTGTTATCTGTCACATTGGCAGTGAAGATGGCTATGTGCCCACTGCCCTATGGGCATTTGAGTCAGCGAAAACATCCGACTACCATGAAGAAATGGACGGGAGTTCATTTGAACGATGGTTGGTCAATGCCGTCATTGTACTTGATAATGCTGCATACCACACTGTGGCTTCAAACAATAGAACATTCAAATTTTTTGACGTGAAAAATTTGTTTCATGAAGCTGTCAACAGCGTGCCGGCAAACCATTGGGAAGATTGCATCCGTCACGTTCAAGAGACAATCGAAAAAAAGATGTGGGATCTGGATAATATGATCGATATTCAAATTGAACCTAATAATGATCGGATGGTGATTCAAGTTCCTCCAGCGAATAAAGAATTGTGAAAAGTATGTGCACTTCTTGAGTAAAATACGGACCTGTACAATCTCGGTTTTGGGCATGTTGTATTTTGTCTAGGCGTAAATGGGCTACGAATGGGGTATAGAACAACATTCCTTGACAACGATCAAAGTTGATTTGATCTTATTTTAGAATGTGTAATGAAGTTATTTTCATTTTTTCCCTCTTCGAAGTAAAGTACGAAGAGATACCAAGAAACAAAGAAGTTGTATCATTAGCTGCTTATTCTGAAACAATATATATCTCTCAAAGAAGCTATTGGCGTTCATTCTTTTTGTCAACATAAATCGTAAGACTTCCCCAAAGACGCCACTGAAATTCTTAATTATCTTTTAGTTAGTGCTAAGCTTATGTCGTATTGCAATAAACGATACTGTTAGAATTCAACATAATCGGCGCAAGAATCTTTGAGGTATCAATAGAAGACCAAATTTTTAATGAAACACCCAGTATTTTGAATAACAGACATTTTAGAATACATATTTATGTGAAATTTTCTACTTAAGTTAAATTCAGGAATGCACCCTTATAATTGCGGCTCATCATTAAGTAACACCCTGTATAGTGTCAAGTATCTTGAGTGATATGTTGAGGAATGGAATTTCTTAAGCATCTTTTTACGAAGACGGCTGAGGTTTTATATGAGTTTTCCCCGGAAAAATGAACACAGTCACCAAAAAGCCACATTCCCCTAATAAAGATAATACCTAGACATTGTAAATATGACATAATCTGGGTAGCGAATCACTGTCAATATCAGTCTGACGATCCTTTTTAAAGAAAAGGGAAACGTGCGGCTACTTCAGTGTTTTATTGTGAAACTTATATAGCAAATTGTTATATTCAATTGTACGATAAAAGAGTTTCACCAGGTGAGAGCACCTACAATCTACTCGAAGAAAATCCGTACGAAAATCTCAAATCCCTTCTACCTTGAAAAGATAAAGGTTGAAAGCTTGACATTTGCAATTTTGATAGCGTTATTAAAAAAATATTGATATTTTGTCAACAATCAATCTCACTAGTGGAGCGAAAATATACAACATCCTATATGTTGCTAATGGGACATTTTAGGAACCACGTCTATGGGAACCAAATGTGTTATTTTTGGATGTACTTTTTGTTGTGGAAACATTGCCATTGCTTTTTGAATCACTCCATATAAAATACTGACAGATACAGTTCACAACAAGACGCAAAACCCTTTATTAACGAGCAATCTCCTATTCATGCAGTATTGGGCTCGTGTTCTATTATATCGTTAATAATGTTTCTGTAGAGGTAAACAAATATCGGGGATAACATCGATTCAACAACAAAGCGTAAGTGGGTAAAAGTTGCGATGCGACATCATCCTAGTTAGTAGAGTGCATCAAGTGGCGTAGCAACGCGATTGATGCCGGTCTGTGTGCAGAAAGTTGAACAAATTAAAGGAAAAGTGCACAATTATAGCTCTTAGACAATTTTGCATATACTGATATGCTGAGTTACGTCTGTGACGACGGAAATGCATACTAAAGGAAACAGCACGCTGTTCCAGCTGAAAGGGAAACCAATAATAGCGAGGACATGTTGGATCAGTTACTTTACTCTTTATTGCTATTTCTGCTGCCAAGACATACATTTTGAAAGTATAACATAAGAAATGTGAATGTGGAATTGTAAAACGAATCAAAAATATTTATAACTGCCTCGCACCGGAAATCTTTTGTTCTCAAACTCCCAATATAGATCACTACGGTAGGTCAGGTACTATAATCAGAAACACAATTTTTCGCCAATCATCAGGCACAAAGCAGGCATAGCAGCTAGGAATTCGAGCCTATTTTAATGACTTTTGGAAAAACTTTCCACCTGTGTTGATATTTAAAAGGACTTTTTTTTCAAGTTCAAAACTACTTTGACTTTACACAATTACCTACTTACCTTTTCTACGGAGTTTCTTATACGGAAAAATATCTAGTTTTAGCTTCATTTCGCAAAATTCCATTTCATTCTGTCAACAAAAAGTTATCGCTTTATCCCCTAATATTTCATCACATAAAGCATATGATGATCACTACCTTTTTGTAACTCGAAAGTCCTTTTGCTTGACATCTCACACGTGAAGTTCCAGCAAATATCCACCATATGTAATAATAAAGAAATAAATATATTTTCTAGATTTATGGTTGAGTCTTAAATAATCGGTAAAGTCTTAGATAATCGATAGGAATTGGTGGTTGGTGATATGCCTTCGGATACAACTTAACGAAACATGGACTAATGGTCAATCAATGGTAAGCTATAAAATTGATGGTTATGAATTAGCAAGTTTTTATGCCCGAACTAATCAGAAAAGAGGTGGTGTTGCTATATACATTCGTAAAGATTTACAATACAAGCCAATAGATCTGAATAAATATTGTTTTGAATTGGACATTGAAGTTTGTTCAATATCTTGTACCATTTCAGACAAAAAAATTAAGATAATAAATTGCTACCGTTCACCTAATGGTGACGTAGGCGTATTTTTAGAAAAAATTGAAGAAATTTTAAATACTGTTTTCGATCCACATTTCTGCGGACAGGACCGTATCGAGATATGTTACAGCAACTCATTCCACCAGATGACTTCAACTGATAGATCCGATATGGACCACCCAACTACACCAGAAAACAATACTTCAGTTCAATCATACTCTCAAATTTTAAATAAAAACTCAGTAAAATATCCAAATAAGGAGCAAGCCATCATTTTCAATGCTATTGATGGATTAAAAATACAAGACTACTTATTGAAACTGGGCCCTATAGTGAACCCAAAAAACATCTTATTCTGCTCTAGAATATCAAATAACAGAATATGTATTTACCTGTCAAGTAAACAAATTGTAGACCATTTCCTAGGGAACCCTGGTGAGATCATCATTAATGGAGAACCAATAAAAGCTCGCAGACTTATTACTCCCTCTGACAGATTAGTGATGTCTAACGTATGTCCTACCATTCCACATAAAGTTCTAAAGGATCGACTTGAGCAAATAGGAGTTAAACTCATCTCACCCATCACCTTTCTCAAGATCGGGCAGCATTACCAGAATACAGCCATATCTTGAGTTTTAGACGTGAGGCTTATATAACACCTGATGAGCACAACCTCATCCCAGAGTCCTTAGAAGTCACCCACGAAGACTTGACTTATCGCATATTTCTATCATTAGATAGTCAAAAATGCTTTAAATGTAAACTCACAGGACATATCGCATCTCAGTGTCCATCCACACAATCAGACACACCTGTATCCCAGCAAACAAACCTTAACCACAGCTAGCAATCAACAGCAGCTACACCAAACCCACAACGTAATGTCACCAGCTTCTCTACACCTACAACAAGAGCCTCGACATCCGAAGACAGCCCAAACCAGATCGAGACAGAATCTAATAAAATCAACACAAGCTCAAAGACACAAACAAGTAACAAACGTAGCCTTTCAGAAATATTATCGCCGACAACTGAACTTGAACCTACACCTCCAAATACTGGATATCCTACATTTGCTACACCAAAAAACATAAATACAAAGAAACCTAAAACAGACAACCAACCACAGCACATAACAGACAGTGCTTTCGAATCAGTTAAATTATTCATTGACAACCAAACGCCACCACTTGTATTGAACTCCGTCCAATTGAAAAGTCTACTAGAAAATTCGCATGGTGCAAAAGACATACTTAGTATTGTCAATGATCACTCATCCGACTTCAAAGGAATAATAGAAATGCTTTTGCTGATTTATCCACATATCACAGACAAAGCACTAAAAAACCGTTGCACAAGATTAAGAAAGAAGATGGAGAAACACCTCGAAAATAATTCTAGTGATCTTCTCAGCGACACCTCGTCCATAGACTCTACCTTTTAATATAAAATTCAAATCTATAATACAATGGAATTTTAATGGATATTATATCCATTTAAATATGCTGCGCAAAATAATTGCCGATCGCACACCAGACATCATCTGCCTACAAGAGACACACTTCCATCAAACAAAAACACACACACCAAAAGGCTACAAAGGATTTTTTAAGAACCGTGATACACCTACAGCCAGTGGAGGAGTGGCAATATACATACGGTCTGAAATACCTACCAAACCAATAGTTTTAAATACAAACTTAGAAGCTATAGCAATTACCGTTGAATCAACGGAACCAATCAACATATGTTCCATATACATACCCCCAAATTATCACCTCGAAAGTAATGAAGTTGAATCATTACTTCAACAAATACCATCACCTAAAATAGTACTTGGCGACTTCAATGCACATGGAATATACATACATGGAATTCATATAAAAATGATACTCGAGGTAATATGATAAAAAATGCAATGGATTATGCGAATATGATAGTTTTAAACGATCGCAGTAGCACTAGATTAGATTCTGCATCAGGGCGTTTTTCTGCAATCGACCTTAGCATATGTTCACCAATTTTAATAACACAATTACAGTGGGATGTTGCTGATGACTTATATGGAAGCGACCACTTTCCCATAATAATAAGAGACACAAATAAAGAAGTCACCAGTACTCCACCAATTGAAAAATGGAATCTAAAAAAGGCTGACTGGAACTCTTTCACTCGCCACATTGATACTAATGTGGAGAGAGTCAAAGTTTCCAGCAACATCAACTCAACTCTTGAATCATTCATGGAAGTTATTAAGGAAGCTGCAAATCAATGCATGGGTAAAACAAAAATTTTACATAATAAGAATCCAGTTCCCTGGTGGAACGAAAATTGTGAAAAGGCTATACGTGAAAGCAAACAAGCACTAAACAAGATGCGAAGACATAAAACGACTGAAAACTTGTCTGAATTCAAACATAAGCGAGCTAAAGCACGGTCAATAATAAAAACGGAACAAAAGTTATCATGGAGAACATTCGTGGCCAGTATAAATACTTCTACTAACGCATCCACAGTCTGGAAAAAGATAAAGAGCATGTCTGGAGCCAAATCACACACACATATTGAGTTACTGAAAGAAGAGTCTCAAATTTACACTCAAAGCAATGATATTGCGAACGTTCTATCGAGGACCTATTTTAGAAACTCTAGTGTTGAGAATCTCAACACGCAATTCCTTAACCAGAAAAGACACTCTGAAACGGTAATTGCTACAAATAAAGACACCTCTAGCCCAATAAATACACCAATCACTAAACAAGAAATGGAAGAAGCTCTTCTTGATTTAAAAGATACATCACCAGGACCAGATGACATACCAACAATCTTCCTCAAAAATCTCACACCTTCAGCTAAAAATATCCTTTTGGACATATACAATATTATATGGAATGAACAAGTATTCCCAGATATATGGAGACAAGCCATAATCATACCCATCCAAAAGCCAAACAAATCGCCACAGGCACCTGAATCTTACCGACTAATTTCCTTAACATGCTCAATGTGTAAGCTATTGGAAAAAATTATTAATCGTAGGCTATTGTGGAACTTGGAATACAATAATCAGCTAACATGCGAACAGGCAGGATTCAGATCAAATAGATCAACATTGGATAATACGTATATAATAGACCTAGAATCATGTATACACAAAGCATTCGCCGACCAACAACATTGTGCCGCAATATACTTTGACATTAACAAAGCATTTGACACCGCATGGAAATTTGACATAATCCGTAAATTGCAAAACTGGGGATATGACGGAAATATTCTCGCATTTATCCAAAACTTCTTGAGAACCAGAAACTTTCAAGTTCGAACCAATGGCACACTATCTGCAAAGAGAGAACAGATAAATGGCCTACTTCAAGGATCTGTCATTAGCCCAACGCTCTTTCTTATAGTCATTAATGATATTACAGAAAGCATACAAAAGCCTATACAAGCACGCCTGTATGCTGATGACATGATTATATACATTAAAGGCAAGAACATCACAACCAGTACCTATTTACTTCAATCGACATTGAACCAGCTGGAACACTGGTCTAATAGAAGTGGATTTACATTCTCACCACATAAAACGCAGTGCATTATATTCTCAAAAAAGCCTAACCACACAAAACCACCACTGCACTTAGCTAACATTGCTCTTGAATATTTTAATGAAATCAAATTTCTTGGGGTAATTTTTGATCAGTGCCTTTCATGGAGAAGCCACATCTCCTATCTGACACAATCTTGCCAGAAAGGAATAAATATCCTCCGATACTTATCTAATAGACATTGGGGTGCGGACGGGAAAACTCTTCTAAGTATCTACCGAACTCTAGTTAGATCAAAATTAGATTATGGTTGTGTAGCTTACAATTCCGCAAAGCCATCTATACTGAAACCACTGGATACACTACATAACACTGCACTTCGCTTGATATTAGGAGCCTACAGAACTACACCCATAGACAGCCTATGCTGCGAATCTGGAGAAGCTCCTCTGCAGGTACGAAGAGAAATTTTAAGTTTACAGTATGCCACCAAAATTGCCTCTAACCCATCATTACCAGGATACAGACACATTTTATTAAGAAATCGAACGAACCCTAGAAACGTGTCATATGGTATATCCTTTCACCATAGGGTACAACTGTATTTACGGCGACTACATATACATAGACTGCCTCCGGTCCTAGCCACTACCAGTTCATCTATTTCTCCTTGGACCATTCAGCCTCCTAACATCAACATTAAACTGACGAAATTTAACAAGCAAGACACTCCGAGCGAAGCAATCATCCAACACTTTTCATCCATTCGCCACCAATACAGCAGTTACAGCGAAATATACATAGATGCCTCCAAATCAGACACATATGTAGGAGCAGCTATAGTAACTCCAACAACAATTGTGGAAAGCAAGTTGCCGCAGTCAGCTACAGTGCTCACTGGAGAACTATACGCCATACTTGAAGCTGTTCGGTATGTTAAACAAAGCTCAACCAACGATTGGATTATCATATCGGACTCACTAAATTCTGTCAAAATACTGGAATCAATATACTGTAAAAACCCATTGGTCAATATAATCAAGACCGAAATAAGCGACACCCCATACAAAAATATCACCATCTTTTGGGTGCCGTCACATATAGGGATCCCTGGTAATGAGTTAGCAGACCGGAAAGCAAAGACAGCTATCAACAACTCAATCCTGTCCATCGAAGAGGTACCAGCTTGTGACGCCACGGTGCATCTAAAGCAGAAAATAATGGAGAACTGGAATGATAACTGGAGAAACAAGCCATCTAAACTACGGGATGTGAAACCGAGCTTTGGAACATGGCAAACCATCACCAGCAACCGACGCATGCAAACCACCATCACACGACTCCGACTAGGACACACACGAGCCACCCACGGATATCTTCTAGCCCAAGAACCTGTGCCTATTTGTGAAATTTGTGACGTGCAGTTAACAGTGAAGCACATTCTAGTGGAGTGCCCAATGCTTGAAGTGTATAGAATAACGTTCAACTTAGAAAACAATCTGATAGGAATTCTAGGTCCAAAATGTAGCATAGCAAATCTTGTAAATTTTCTGAAAGCCACTAACTTTATTTATAAAATATAATCAATTCCACCGCTAATGACCATAAGGTTGAAGCGGATAGTTAAATAAAAAAAAAAAGTACTACATCTTATAATAAAACCAATAACCCACCTTATAAATATCTCATTTTGCTGCGGAGAGTTCCCAAGTAAGCTGAAACTAGGCAAAGTTATACCAATTCTAAAAAAGGGGAACGAGCTTGATATTACAAACTACAGGGCAATCACTGTGCCGACTGTACTTTCTAAAGTGTTTGAATTTGCCTATTTGGATAGACTTCTTCTACATCTTAAGAACAACAATATTTTGTCTCAAAACCAGCATGGTTTCACAGATGGTGAGACCACAATGTCAGCCTTACATTCCTTTTATGAGAAGCTTACATCGACGCGGGCGAGTGCCCTGCTGGGGTATTTTGTGATCTCAGTAGGGCATTCGACTGCGTTGATCACAACAAATTCTTGGATATTGTTGTTAAATATGGTTTTATCGGTCAGTCTCTTAAATGGGCCAGATCGTTTTTAGTCCAAAGAAAACAATATGTTTCAGTAGAATATCTTGATGCAGGGAACAATATGTAAAATTTTGTGTCAAGTACGTTAGACATCTCGATTGGAGTCCCTCAGGGCTCTATTCTTGGACCAATCTTTTTCCTCTTATACATTAATCGTTTTGATAATGTTCATCCAGATACCCATTTTACAGCGTATGCTGATGACGTTTCTGCGATAATATCAAGTAGGTAATTCAAATATAATTTTGGAAGATAAATGTAACAACTTAATTAGGAATATCAATACATGGTTTAACCAGTACTCACTTTACTTGAATCCTTCCAAAACAACGCTTATTCGTTTTCATCATGCTCAAAAAACTGTAGAAGGGTTTAAAGTTAGATTGGGTGACGATCAACTCGATTTTAGAGGAGAAGTGAAGTGGGACCTCGGTTGGCCGCGTGGGTCAGAGTGTCGTGCTACTGATCAGCCGGCCGGCCCGGCCGCGAGTTCGAATCTCGCCTTCGCCATGGATGTTGTGTGTTTGTTTTAGGCAGCAGCCTTCGGTCTCCTGATCAGTCGCCGTGCGCTGTGCGAGTTCGAGTCCCGTCCCAGGAGAAATTTTTCTCTTGGCTATGGATGTTGTGATTGTCCGTAGGTGGTAGATGCTCTCTGACTGTCGAACGCGGAGGTACCACCCGGCGGTTCTCGTAGGCGGAGCCAGAATGTGTGCATGTTGCATGCACACGTGTTCCCTCGCCAGAGTCCGTGTGGCGTCCCCCCTTTCCCATGTATCCCCCTATAGACCCACGGTAACCAATGGGTGCTTAGGCCTTAGGCCTTCGTGGTAGTTGGAGTATACAAAAAAATTTCTTGGGGTTCATTTTGATTCGAACTTAAATTGGAAGGCCCACTGCGAATTTCTCACATCAAAAATGTACTCTCAAAGCTATGTGTTGAGGCAACTAAAAACCATCTTAACAGCTGAACAACTGATACAAGTTTATTTTGCTAATGTGGATTCGATATTAAGATATGGAGTATGTTTCTGGGATTGGTCAACGCGCTCTGAAGATGTATTTGTGTCTCAAAAAAGATGCATCCGATCATTAGCAGGCAGGCATCTCACCAACAGAAAGTTGCAAAAAATATTTTATAAGTTTTAACATTTTAACTGTCCCTTCGTTGTATATATGAATTGTGCTTACATGTTTTTAAAAATAATGAAAAATTCAAGCGGAATCGTGATATGCATAATTATGATACAAGGACTTGTAATAATTTATATGTAAACTTTAGCAAATCAAAAGCGGCATTTCGATCACCTAATAAAATTGGTCCGCTTCTTTTTAATAATTTACCATGCCACATTACCTCGGTTAAAAATATTAACGACTTTAAGTTCCTGTTGAAGCAATTTTTGATAAACAAGTGCTTTTATCGTGTTGATGAATTTTTGAACATTGCAATTTGAGATTAGTTGTAGGTTTGTAGCGAACGAAAAATTGACAATTCCAATACAATTATATATTGTCCGTATGGAAATAAAGGTTATTGATTGATTGATTGACATACATATTCTGGTATCACTATCACAGATTTGCATCCGATTCGGTTGGTTCATTTTCAAGATTTTGCATATCGAAATTGTGTGGGGGCCATCTTTGACAGAGGTCGTTAGCCGTAAAACATAGAACAACTTATTGTCTGCATCTTCCGTCAAACTACGGTAATTTTTTCTCTTTAACGTTCTCTGCCGTGCGGCGCATCGCCGAGTCGCTGGATGAAGCTGCAATGTTTCAAAGTCTATTGAGCAGCTTTGTTAATATGGTTTAAGACGTCTGAAAGTAAGGTAGACGTACGTAATGTTTCCGATTAAAAATTGTTTATAAATCTTATATTTATGGCAAAAATATGCCAAAACTTTGGGACTGTGGGGTTTGGGGGTTGCAGGAGGTGGAGAAAGGTATATTAGTATATTTATATGCACCCAACCACGGTAATTCTACGCACCTATTATCCATATTTAACACTCATACATTTGTCTTTAAAACATAGAATGATAGAGGAATGCCTTCGGTCCGCGTATCTAAGCGCACCGCCTGGCTAACTGGTCCAGCATATATGTTACACGTATCCGTACTGAAGCGTAAAAACATACGCATTTGTACGAAATGAAAGATAACTCGCTGCGGCGATGCCGCGCAAATCTGGAAAGGGACAACGTTGTCACATGGTAGGTAAATAATTGTATGGACCTATTTGACTAACTTAATACGTTTAATTTCCCTGCTGTACATGCCCGTAACTCAATTTTTAAAGAGAGAGATTTAAATTGCACTGAACTAGGAAGTACCGAGTCAACGCCGCTTGCCTCCAAGCTGAAGCAGTCATAACTTGAAACGCGTTCCCCGATATGCGGATTTTTTTCACTTCGTTCGAATTTTAATGTCTAATTTTAGTGGCCTAATGGGGATTCAGGAATAAAAAGGTCAAAACTATCAAGGTGTACTAGCGGAGTTTTCAGCCCTGAAAATATCTTAAATTTCAGGTTGAACCTATGCATTTGCATTTAAATATCTTGGTAAATATGTATTGCACCAATATTTTAATTTTTATTTTTTGTACTCGATTGTTTTACTTCCTATCTTACTGGAAAGGAAGTATTGTAATCGCAAAAAGTTTCCAAAATGCTATATTACGTTTTTTGGATGTTATATGACATCTACATCATCAAACACCTTGTCAATCACTTCCATTGGTCTGTCGACCTGTTTGACCGCTAATCGTTGGCAGTTTATCACTTAAAAAGTACTGCTCAGTTTTTTGACGTTAGTATATTTATACACACATCATAGATTTCCCCAGTACACTTCTCTTAAGATTTGAAGAATGATAGAGAAACATTTTCGTCTCTGTGTACTCGTATAATACATGCGTCACGGTCTGACCGATGGGTGCCAATGTTTCGCATCCGGTAGTGGCTACCGTACTACCATGTATCGTTCTCCACGCGAGATTACTCATAGCATCGTTCATGTGAACCCGCAATAAGTCAGCGGCAAGAGATTACTTTGTGAGAAAGCATACCTGCCCCCAAAAATGATTGAATAGCAGTGGGTAACAAATTTTCTCAGTGGTGAGCAAGTCCTAAAAAGTTCAAAAATTATACACAACACCGTGTTGGCTTAATCCATTAAATTTTTCTTTATACATGTTCGTAGCTAACTTTTTTCTCAGAGGGAGTAACTTTTGTCGAACATGATGTAGTAAGTGCAGGAACAACCTCCTTGACGCTATCTTTTAAAAAACGCAAAGCTCGTGTTTTTGGATTGTTTGTCCAAAATCACCCATTACCAAAGATTTAAGTGACATAGTACTTTTGTATGAGCGCATGGTCGCAACATTATTACTTAACCGCACTAGGGAAAAATTTCGCTTGGATCCTTGGATTTTTACTTCGAGGTCAAAACTTCTGCACCTATTTAGCATCTTTCAATCACTCGGCGGGGTGAAATCCAACCATTAAGACTTAAGTGGGATCACTACTCAGGCGATACTATTCATTTTGACGATATTTATCGGTACTTTAAGAACTCAGAATACCTTCAAATTGGCAGGCTGTCAAAGCGTTTTTGTACATTGAGTAACTTATAGCTCAACAACTAATGCTCAAAACGTATACAGGGTGTTCAAGATAAAAATCCTATGCATAGGGATCTCTATCTGAGGGGGAAACAGCTTAGGTTACATTTGAAAAAAGTTGCGGTATTACATGCCGTTGAGAAACTTGTAAAAATTTCATGACTCACTGAGATATTTGGGAAAAACTGTGGCTTGGCCAAATTATTTTTATTTATTCTGACTTTATTTTAATGAATATAAAAAAACCAATGACATTGGCCATTTTAAATTTTGTGCTCGCCGGCTCGTTTTTGAGAAACCATCATCAACTCTATTCTTTTATACAGGGTGACTTCGAAGTTGAGTCATTTATTTTAACAGTGAGTAGATCTGATCAAAAGAAATGTTTTTTTCCTTTACCATTTTTCTGGTAAAATTAAAGTAACAAAGTTATAGCCCTTTGGAAGTTTGAGTACCGCCCTGTCTCAATAATATCATGTGCTCGTGTTTGGCAACAACGGATATAATCCGCCTTATCGGTTCATCGCATCGGAAACAAAAAAGCGAAGGAATTTGGAACGATGTTTTTACAATTATGTTATTCAGTTCAGTTATACATACAGTCAGTGACAGTCGCTTGTGAATAGAGACTGTTGCGTGGCTCAAACGAAATAAAAAATGGCACATATTTATGCGGATCGGTTTCCCAATCGAGTGCAACCAACCCCTCGTGCCTTTGTTAATGTAGTACAACGGGCTCGTGAATCAGGTGACTTAAGACCTCACAGGGGACCTCACGATCAAATACAGGTCCGCACTGAAATACATGTCGGGAGGATACTTTATAAAACAAGGTAAACATTTTTTTTTATTTTTTTTTTATTTTTACACACATATTTTGGTTTATCTTCCTTCTACAATCATTATCTGAAAATTAATGACTCAACTTCAAAGTCACCGAAAAAAGTACCTAATAGCATTTTTTTATACAAATTCAACGATGTATCACCTATTACATTTATTTTGTTGGTTATAAGGAAACATGGGTTTTTTTGTGGAATCTAGTAGTTTCCGAACAAGAAAACTATTTTTTATAACCAACTTCCAAATTTGAGCTGCTACGTTCAAAAACGACTGAGAGAATCGGGAACTTGAGCCAGAGGCGTACCTGTGGAGATATAAAAAGGATACTCGACAGGTATCAACCTCATTCACACAATGATTAATTATTAAAAAATCAAACAAGTTAGATAATTTTTAAGTTTATCTTGCTTGTCACAACTGTCGTTCGTGAACTGAATTTTGAAAATTTGTTATATAAATATATTATACAAAATACTCTACAAGTTATGATATTTTTCCCCGCTTTCAAGCAATTCAGTATAAAGACAAAAAAGTCATACCTCGGTAACCGTAGATCTTGGAAGATTGGAGTTTTCGGCAAAATCATTAAATAGCCTCACAAGTTGCCTAAAACATTGTTGGTTCATGTACCATGTATGTAATAAAATTAATATTAGCAAAGTCACACTGCCAAATCTACATTTTATTTAAAAAAAGTCGGAGTCACTATTGTTATCATCAGTATTATAATTTGTGCTACTATTATTAGTTACTATTGTAGTTGAAGAACCATGCAAGCTATGATAATATCTGACGAAATTGTGGAACCAATCTCGGAACAGCAACGCTCATCAGAGAAAGCAACCGATTTCGTACCTGGAGAAACAAACTACACAAGGTAAATCAATCTGCTACTCAATACAAAGCAATTATAATAAAAAATATGTATTTTTTAGTTTCTAGAAAAGCGATAGTAAGGGTGATTCCATCACATGGAAAGCGATATAGACTGATATAGGATTTCTCTTCAAACAAATCGCAGATATTTCCAAACACCCCTGTTTTGATTACTGGTTTGCGGATATGTGTTCCACCAATGAGTATTAAAGTCCAGGATCACATTTGTTTGTCGATTCTGAAACACGAGTAAACTATTGATTTGGTGGAAGATTGAATCGTTGTCACAAATATCAGCGACCCGTTGCCATTGTCAGCAATACCTACTAGCGTAGGATTCTCGACCGCTGAAGAATTACTTTCAGTTTTGAATGTTCCGTTTATGAGGCCCACTACATATTTAAAACATCATGAAAATGAAGCCGTTCAAATAGAAAAAAAGGTGCTGTGCACTGTGATCGAAGCAACTGCGAGGGAAGCCGATTTAGCGAGACCGAATGGTGACGATGACGAGAAAGGAGTCCCGCTAGTGACGGTAATAGCAGATGGTGCTTGGAGTGAGCAGTATTATCCCACAGAAAATCTTTACAGTGAATCTCAGCTTTCCGACTGCCGGAAAATATATTTTTATCACACAATAATATATTTAACAAAAATCCAAAATTGTTACATTCTTACGGCCACAACTATCAAACATGGTCCAAGGTAACATCTGCAGTTATTCTCAGACTAAATACGCAAAGCTCATTCTACTTTCTATGCTCAAGATTTTATAATGTTATTAATCCAAACTTTAAACATATAAAATGTAAAAAAACGTTTAAATATTGAATTAAAGTTATGGATCCTAAATCAATCAAGGCTACAAATAAGTTTGTAGACATAAAAAATCAATATGTTGTTTCATAATAAATTGATACAAATAAATATGTACGTTTGACTAATATACTTATAGAAAATTTGTTGTATTCGTATAATCTAAGTTCGGTTAAAACCCAAGCACACGTGTCCACTTTTTTTTGGTATCTTATGTTTATTGGACACCACCGTTATTATTTATATGAAAACTTTGTAGTTGGACAAATAAAGATTATTATTATTATTTTTCCACGAATTATGATGCTCTTCCCGGAGCGCTAAGTTGATTGTTCTATAATATTGAGGCATTTTGGACATTAATTTTATTGCACAGTTGTACCATCTGTGCAAGAACAAAGAGAATTCTGTATTAAGGGATAAAAAATAAATATTACTTCTGTTACATTCAAGTTCGTTACGTTCTTAGGGAGGAAGCGAAGTTCATCAACAAATATGCCAGTAGAGCCGAAGCTCCGCAAAGTAGTCGGAAACCGGGGGCTAGGAAAGCTAAGAAAGGCTAAGAATCTGAATGACAAAGGTCATAGAGTATAGGATACAAGAGGAAGTAATATTTCTAGAGAAAGTTGGAAATCTCTGCAGGGACCTAAGGAATGGGCCATCTTACGACTTCGTCTCCGAAATAGGTTACTTCATTTGCAGCCGAAAAGAAGGGAATATAAATACTAGTGAAAATAACATGTTTTTAACCTCATCTACCTGATTTCCAAGATTACCGATTTGACGTAAAATGGATGGTGTATAAATTTAGTAACCAACTGAATCTCATTTAACGTCCAAATAAAGAATACAAAAAATGGAGGCAAGTACTAAGTGTTTCTCATATCGTTCATATGAGGGGGGGGGGTTATTGAGACATATATGTGTGTTTTACAAGGATTTTGATAGTACTGCAGTGGGAAAATACAACATCAAAGTCAAAAAGATATACGCTGTCAAATTTGAAGAACACATGCCACGTCTTTCTACGAGGCCTTAATTTTGAGATATTCTGCTCTTTATCATCATCAATCTGTATCAAATAAATATTTATGTACAGCAAATAATCGCCGTCCTTCGTTGTCTCTATGACACTATTCTGGGCTGAAAGAAAGAAACCCAATATTGTGGGTGCGAAATTTATTATTCACATAGAAAACGAACGACTGTGAGCTGGGATGCATCGTGCAGTGAAGCGCATTGAGAGAGTACAATTAGTAATAGACATCCACGAAAGGATAAGTGTCCGCCTAACTGGACCTAGACGGGGCACGGGTATGCATCTCTGAGTTCGCTTGCAACTTGAGAGGAGCCTTAAGCTATCTAAGGACTCCTGGGTAAGTAGGAAACAGGAGGCCTGCGGCTGGAGGAATCCCATACCAGAGCGACATCTGTGGCCCATCTTTATTATTGTGGAAACTGAAGAGCGGAGTCCAAGTCTGACGGCGAACTACCACGACGCGGTAAGCGACCTGCAATAGGCGAACATCTATTTTTTCTCTTGTATGGCTATTCTGGGCACCATGCAGCCTGTATATCTAGATGAGTGACAAAGAGCTTTTAACCTAAACGGGACTTTTGTTTTTTGGCATCGGTAACTTCAACGACTTTGTTACTTCTGAAACATCATGCAGACTATTTCGATGTGACTCTCAGATAGAGTTCTTGACCTAGACGAGGCTTGTCGTTTGTTTTTACGCTTATGTCTGCGCCGCTAACCCGAACGGCTGTGCCCGCTCCGAGCGACTCCCGGGTCACGACGTGACGCAGCCCTGGCTGTCGGGAGGGAGGTGAAGTGAAAGGGGAAGTAGAAGGGTGGGAGGCGTCGCGACGCCAAGAGCGGCTTTGTCTGCCGCAAGTCGGCAATCGTTGGCCCGGGTCAGGGTGAAACCCCTACAAATCACAATCGGTGCACCAGGAAGGACGTTCTAGCGAAGTAAAAGCCTAAATATATTAGAGGACACAGACACGGATTAGTTTCATCACTATGACAAATAAAAACAGTTTTAGCTAATTTCAATGTTGCAGTGGTCAGGAATGACTTACCACTAGTTAGGGAGGATTTGCATCATCCTGCTATAATAATCGAATTCTGTGTTGGTGACACTATGCAACGATTTGAGTTTGGTGATAATCAAAAATTAAATTTTCGGCGGGCAAATTATATTGATATGTACAGCGCATTTTTAATTGCGGATTGGTCACCAATTCGTGAAATGAATGATCTATATGAAGCATGTGATTATTTTTATTCAATCATAAGACAAATTTTCGAGAACAACGTTCCTAAATATAAAATGAATCCTCGTTCATTTCCCCCTTGGTTTACAAAGGAAATTATTTCAAATATAAGAGAAAAGGATAGGTTCAGGAATAAGTACAAAGCAACCCATTCAAGCCACTGTTATTTAAAATTCAAAGAACTTCGAGCTATGATTAAAAATTAAATTATAGTCTCCTATTCAGCTTACATTCAAAATGCTGAGGATAGGATCAATGAGAATCCCACTAATTTTGGTTATTTGTAAATGCAAAAAAGAAAAACTCTAGAATTCCAGGGAACACGAACGACGTTTAATGGAAACACTTGTACCTCGTCTCAGGATATAGTCGATGCTTTTGCAAAAAATTTTTCAATTGTGTTTATAAATTCTGATTCTTCTAATTCTGAGTTCATGACTTCAAATCTAACTAGTATGAATATATCTCTGAACACTGTAAGTGAAGCGGATATAATTCATGCTTCCAGAAAGTTAATGAAAAAAATAACTTCAGGCTATGATGGTGTGTCTAGTTTTTTAATAAAGGATTGTATTCATGTATTGGCAAAACGGCTTTGTATGATCTACAATATGATATTATTAACATGCCTGACTCAAACTATCTCTGATGTATTAGATGACCAGGGTCAATTGGATGTGATTTATACCGACATCCAAAAGGCCTTTGATCAGATAGATCATTACTTGCTTCTTTCTAAGCTTGAAATGATTAGGTTGTCTAAATCTTTATTGAAGTTGATCAGATCATATTTATTTGATAGAAATCTGTACATTGTTGGTGGTTTTAAATTTAATTCTTATACAGCAACATCCGGAGTGCCCTAAGGATCCAATTTGGGACCTTTGTTTTTTGTGTTGTTTATCAATGATCTGTCGCTGGAATTGCCTGGTATGCATTTACTTTATGCTGATAACTTAAAAATTTATATTGCTATTCAGAGCTATCACGACTGTATCACTCTTCAAAACAGCTTGAACTTGGTGCATTCTGGGTGATCCAGAAACTCTCCTACGATTAATGTATCAAAGTGTAAAGTTCTGTCTTTTAATAGGAAGCAAAATGTAATACATTATGATTATAGTATCAATGATCACTTACTCGAAAGAACAGAAACGTTCAAAGATTTGGGTGTTGTATTCGATGCCAAGCTGACATTCAAGGATCACATCACTCAAATGGTGAATTCAGCGTTTAAGATGCTAGGCTTTTTAGTCAGGGTTTTCAAAACATAATCAACTCTAAAGCTTTTATATTTTACATTTATTAGAAGTAAGCTGGAATACGCTTCATTAATTTGGTCTCCAATCTACAACAATTCAAGGTTTAGAATTGAATATGTGCAGCGTAAGGCTTCAAAGTATTTGTATTACAAATGTTATGGCAATTATCCTGAAAGAGGTTTCGACCATTCTATTTTATTAAACATTTTTGATATAGAGTCATTGCATCTTAGACGCAACATATCAGTGCTACATCTTTTGTACAAAATCATACACATTCAAGTTGATTGTTCATTCATATTAAGTAAGCTTAATTTTCGTGTGCCTAGGTTGGGAAATCGTGCTCAAATTACTTTCTATCCGGTTATTGGTAATACTAATTTATTGTCTAGATCTCCGATAAATATGATTTGTACATCTTTCAATTCTGTTTGCAGTTCCTGTGACTTATTTTTTGATAGTGTGAGCTTTGTTGAGAAGTGCTACAGAGACTGGTACCTTTGTCAGTGAGAGTTTGTTTTTTTGTGTTTGGCGTAACCGCTGTTGCTGATTATATAACTTTTTCTTGTATTTTTTCTGTAACTGGGTGTTACCTGTTGGGAATAAATAAATAAATAAATAAATAAATAACTAAATAAATAAATAAATAAATAAATAAATAAATAAATAAATAAATAAATAAATAAATAAATAAATAAATAAATAAATAAATAAATAAATAAATAAATAAATAAATAAATAAAAACATATCTTGAACCTCAGTCCAAATGAGTAGTTTTGAATTAATTCCGTTTAATATGCATCTTCTTGCATTTTTTCCTCGACCCTGTGAACTTTTCTTTATTTCAAATACAAAAAATAGTGTAGTTTTCTTTGAAGCGGCTTCACATACTTTGGTTTCGAGAAAAAAATATTAAAATTGGACCTACGGTCAATTCCAAGAAGTGTAAAGATTGACTGAAGGTTAGCATGTTATTTTTATACTCCAGCTGGCACGAAGTCTTAAGGCCTAAACACCCCTGGAAAGGGGGGGACGTCACACGGACTCTAGCGAGGGAACACCTGTGCATGCAGCATGCACACATTCTGGCCCCGCCTACGAGATCCGCTGGGTGGTAGCTCCGCGAACTCCACGTACGACAGTCAGAGACCATCTACCACAGGGCTTCCCAACCTTTTTTTTGTTGAGGCTCACCGGGCCATAAGTTATATTTTCATGATCCCCTTTACTTCTTCAATAAATCCAAAAAAGGCACATTATATACAAAGACTTTTATTTTAATTCTAATAAAGAAACTTTAAAAGTCTAAATAAACTAATAAATGTTTTTTATCGAAAAACTTGAATAAAATAAGAGTTGGTCCTAATGAGACACTTGAGATTGCACTTTCTGTACCAGTTGGTTGATTTTAGGTTCTGTTTTTGCCACAGCTATCATCAGGTCGCTATCGACATCAAGACGATTTCGCTGTTTAGTTTTAATTAAAACTACAACAGAAAAGTCTGTCCCACATAAGTAAGTTGAAGAAAAAGGAACTAGTATTCGTAAAGCAAGAGAGGCAAGTGTCGAATTAACAGGCAATCTTTTGATCCAAAATTTATCCATTGTTAAAGAACGGAAGTCATCTTTCATGGACGAATCAGCCTTCATTTCTAGAAATTCTTCCCGAACTTCTTCTGGTAATTGTGACACAATCGACAACAAATGGATTTCTTGTCATGTGCCATATTGGTGACTCGAAATTGATGTCTCGATAGTATCGGCGAAATTCGTCTTCCAACGCTTGCAAATGAGTTTTTATGTCAGCTTTTAAATTTGCGTCCAGTATGTTATTTTTAATTGCTTCGAACAGGCGAGAAAAAGATATAACATTTCCAGAAGACACTTTTTGATTCCAAAGTTGAAGCTTTGATATGAACCCCTGAATATAATCATACTTGCTTATTATAGTGTTGTTTCTGCCCTGAAGTTTCAAGTTTAGCTCATTCAAGGAGTCAAACATGTCAGTTAAATAAGCCAACGTTACCAGCGTTACTACAAACAGATCAACAGCCGGACGGTGTGATTGAAATCAGTGGCATGACTTTTTGTGATGTATAGATACATGTCATGTAACATCAAAAAATAATCTCATTTTCGAAATTTTTCGCGATTACAATACTTCCTCGCCAATTAGAATGGGAAGTAATAAATAAATAAATAAATCGCCAGTTGGGTCGAACGTGGCGTCGGAAGAATCAAGGCAGTTCAGTCCGCTGCTGACCCTTTTCAGATCCATGTTTCCTGATAGTCAGATTGTCTAGACACCCTAATAAGACCGTCTTGGCTTGCGATTTTTAAATCTTTCTTATCTCTGTCAACTTGTTATGACTATGTATTCTGGGATCCCCTAACCGATTTTCCTTTCGGAAAAAGTATTTAGGAAGAGGCGAAATATTTTGCTTTTCAAATACACACATAGCCTAAGATCAATAATTGTACCACACAATGTCGATCAAATACGATAAGTGGCAAGTACGATATGTTTAGACCTTCTAGATGTTGCTTCAAAGCACTTTCTCAGTACATCATCAGACATCATTTTGTAAATAGGCCGTCCAAAATAGATACAGAAAAATAAATGTTCAAAATTGTGTCCATCAAAATTTCTCCAGACGTTACTACCTGACTCTAGTAATAATTTCCGGTGAGTGGATGCCACAATTTAAATCCACTCGGTATGGAAGCAAGTTTGTAATTGCCGATTTTTTTTTCGTAGGTCTACGCACCCCAGCTATAGTTCATTGCATAGGTTAACTAAAAATTAAAATGAAACTTCCTTATACAGATGCTGTCACATCATCACCATATATGGTATTGTGCATGACTGTACTTTGGAAAGGATTTTTTTGGAAACTTTACAAGAAAGCAGAACTCATAACTCACAATGTATGTAAAGATGCGGAAAAAGAAGAGCCTCGTGGAAAAGATACATTCAACCACGATGCTACTCCCATTTCATCATTGAAAAGTGTATTTTTAGGTTCCTATTTAAATACCAGAGATAATATCTGGTAAAGCAGATAGTCTTCCATCCCAACTGGTTGCGTAAGACTTTCTAAAAATTAATATACGCAAAGGACAGTGCCCACTTTGGACTCTTCAAATTTTTTGTTATCTAGGAAAACACAAGTCAAAGAAAATAAAAAAATGTCACATCTTTAGGACGAGTATAATATGTTTTTAATTAAAGAAAATCGAGTTTTAACTTCACAAAGCCTGAGTATTGAACTTTTTTGCCGATTTCTGGCTATTAGAAGATACGATCATTATGGTGACCTTTAATTTTTGATAACTGATACAATAACGTCAAATATATGTAGGGATTCAAAAAAAAACTACCTCTGTCAAACTTTTGAAACAAAACTAAGCAATGGAGTTCTCAAAGTGCAACTTTATTTGAATTAATTAACACTGCAACTCTAGCCATTCTCGAAGTTGTCGTGCTGTCATACTGTAGGGCAGCCTGTACATATGTTTCCTTATCCAGTTAAGTGTTTGGTATTTTTTGTTGTTCGAATAACCGGTTACTTCACTTAGAGAAACATTATATCTACTAGCCAACAAAGAAGCGGAAAGTAAAAAATTTCATGAAAAACCAAAATCCAAACAATGAGGAGAAGAGAATTATACATAAGTCTAGCGCACTTACATGAGTTACCCGATGTACACAGAGCGTTAAGGGAGGCACTCTTATAGCATTTCATCCAAACTTACTAATTTTTATATGTTACTTTTTAAACCCCCATTTTGTTATTGTTAAGCTCCTTTTTGCACTTCAATACTGAAAGGGCAGAGGACCTTTTAGCTCTTTTCTTTGAACATGCCATCTACTTTTGTTGCTTTATTGATACTGGTATTCAGGAATGCTCAGTGATTTTCCAGAAAGGTATCTAATTAGGAATCACTTTGAGACCTGGTAATCGGCCGACTATACGCTGTAAGTAGGTACCTCAAGTCCCTAGCAACTGCCTTGGCTGGCGCTCTCTCAGACAGGTTTTCCTCAATTACGATTATCTCTGTTACTATGCATTGGATCCTAAAAACCGGCGTTGAGTAAGTTGACTCTACATTTCTCAAGCAACGCCGTTATCAGTTCAACACACACTAGACCCTCTGAGAAAAAAGTCAGTCAAACAGGTCCATAAAATTAGTCCATAGACATTAGTTCCCTGACCTACCTGTTGTGCACCTGGAATCGTCACCTCTCTTCGGTAAAACGTGGAATACAGTCACAGCATAGGAGCACTATATTGTGATGCGGCAGAAATACGTATGATACCATACCGGAAGTACAGAACACTCCGCAGCCGCGGCAAGTAGGTACGCGATCTGTCTGCCGAGAAGTTTTAAGGGCAAATGTACAAAAAAATCTATGTGTGAAATATGTCTAATGAGTGCGCAAAATTACCAAGGTTGAAAGCGTATATTATCATATAAAAATTGAGATTTTCGAATAACTGTTAAAAGCAATCTGTTCAAAACATGTTATTTGGATTTGACATAGATGCTTACTGCAAACTGTTATTTAGGAGTCACAAAATCGCAGGATATTTACCATACCGATAATAAAATTGTTTTTCTTGTGTTCCATTCTCGTTTCGTCCGGTCTTGTTTACTCGTACTTATAATAACAATCAATCAATATTTCGATGCTTTATAATTCTGCGAACGTAGATTAAAGTTGTTGCAGATATCGATATTATTTGACGAATCTTAAAACGAGTCCAGTATGTAGTATTCTAATAATACATATACATTTTTAATACTGGAGACCATCATACA
This sequence comes from Acanthoscelides obtectus, assembly GCA_963669975.1. Lineage (NCBI taxonomy): Eukaryota > Metazoa > Arthropoda > Insecta > Coleoptera > Chrysomelidae > Acanthoscelides > Acanthoscelides obtectus. Next base: position 75,724,468 of record CAVLJG010000003.1, read on the forward strand.
TGGAAACGAAAAGCAAGTGAAAGATTATTGATAATCTGTCTATAAAATCAGGCTTTTTTTAAGATATCTAAAAATGGCGCCTCTAAGTAAACATGACTAAAATGTAAGCCATTTGTACAACTATAGAAAATGTTTAAGAATTCCCCTTGATGAATGATGAACACCATCAAGGCGTTTGAAAGAATGTTTGTTTCACATTTTATAGCATATGTTCACTGATACTAAGAAAGCTTCTTGTACTTTCTGCTTCACGTCCTCTACATTCGAAGCCTTCGATTGTGCGTTCAACCTCAACATTATAAAAATGGGTGCATTAGGCTAATATTTCAAGTCTGAAAATGTTCACACAGACATCTAAAATAGATTATGTTACTGTCATACCCAAGAAAGAAGTCTGTTCGAATATCTAATTTAATATTTTATCATTTTTCTTATCGTTATTTATTTCAATGCGACTTAGTGTTTTGATTTTCTTTAAAAAATTTTAAAATCAATATATCCTGAGTTATTGCTAAATTTTGCGACAGCGAGCGGTCGGAAAATGTAACAAATACCTTTACGCAATACAAATTATCACAGTCTGCGTGTACGCAGGTGACAACCATTTCGAAGTAGGACGACACTCCCCAATGTGTACTGACCAAAATCGCTCATCTATGATCGTGGAGTGAAATGTATGAGATGCGGTATTGCCAGGCGAACCAATCTTGCAATGTTGGAGAATTTGTTTCGATACGGACCTTTTATTTTGACCTAAAATGAAGCGCTGTTAGGACCGATATTCGGCATCCATCCTAAACCGATTCGACACAATTCACAATTCAAAAATATGTACGATCAAAATAAAATCATTATGTGAGCGTGCATCTTAATTTAAGGAACATATTGTCAAAGTGGCAGATTGTCGAATCAGCGTTGGTAAGCAACGCGGTAATGAGCTTCGCTACCCAGCCAGCTTCTATCTCTGTTTAACATATGTGTCTATACACACTTCTGTCTCGTACACCTTGAATTCAAGCATCCAGACAAGTTTGGTTTACAGTGCATAATAACCCAAGAATAGTTTTCTTTGAATAGATTTTGTTAAGGACCAATAATCTATCGTCGCACGGTTGGGATACCCTGTATGACTGTCATGTGTAACTATTATCACCTATGCGCTGTGAGCGTGGTGACAACGCCGCATTGTGACCATAATTATTGGGGATCTGTCAATTCTTTCCAATTAGATGTTTTGATAACAATTTGCGGATTGCTTTTTATTGAAATTGAATAAAACCAAATGGAAGTACTTGAAAAGGTTGCGGTAAATGCGTACTTGAACAGAAATTGAATGAGATCATACGTACGGGATTTGAATCCATAAACTATGATTTAAACTTCCACCTCAAATTATGCGAAAAGGAAGAAAATAGTGTTAGCAGAGAGATGTGAAAGAGCTAAGGACGAACGGATAAAGCTACCTCGTAAGAGCATAATATAAACGTCAGCGATATAAACTCTCTACAAAACATCATTATTACGTCAGTACCTATATACTTAATAAAATTGTATTTTTGAGTTTGCTTCTGCCAGCCCCTAATAGTTATTTTAATGTGTATTTTGTTGTAATTTTTGCACAGTAAAAATAGAATATATTCGCTAATAGCATACTAGGTTGTTTTGCTTACTTTTTCCTATTTAGACTAGCTAAACATTATTTGTTTGTTCTCATTTCCATGTTGCTGTATGGAACGTCTAAAATTTACATGTTCTGTTGTTTCACTATCTCTACAGTTTACAAGCCAGCATGTGGCCCGTTTCCAGAATTTGAACACTTTTACAAAAACATAATAAGAAATTTAGTGAGGAATTTAGTATGAAATATTGCAATTTGACTACTGTAAATCCCATTTGTGCCACATCGCGCACTGCGTTCGATTTTACGGTCCCTACCACTCACTTCCCAACTAATAGGTACTGGCAAATGTCAATGTAGATTGAATAATTTTCTACCCTTTCAGTATAATATATACAAATACTACTTTGAATCCCATGCGGTACATTGTCCTAAGGTTTTCCCTTCAAGCCTCAGTGATTTTATCTATATAACTTTACACTGATATGAACCTAAACTATGAGCCGCCTAGGGATGTTCTCTTGGAAAATGCAATATAAACTGTACAAGCATGTAAACGTCCTGAATAACCGAGATGCAGAGATATTTTTTGATTTCCTGATCTTAAACGACACGTTGAAAAGTTATTTGCGCTCTTCTGACCTCCAGTTTATTTTTGTTGTATCTTAAAGGGAAATATACCCCGTAAAGATATTGAGTAATCAGAATAAAACTGTATCGATTAGTTAAAAGGGTGCTGTCAGTTTATGACTCAATATTTATTATTAGATTGGTTATGCTTCTCAGTTAGGAATTCTAGCATGCAAGGCGAACTGCCAATCGCCAGGATTTGTTTTCATAAGGACGAAACATTTTTATTGTTGGATAAAGACAACATTGGTGCAACCCCCGTTAGGTAAATCATGACAAAGAAGATAAAAATACGGACTCAAATAATATTTAAAGCTGATTATTATTATAAAGTTAAATGCAAAATTAATCAATCCATCTACTTCAAAAAGTTCGTTTTTGAGATATTTGAGATATTACAAAAGTTGCAAAGCTTACGTGAGTGGATGACTTTTAGCCTTCTATACAGGGTGTCCCAAAAGTCATGGAACAGACGAAGGGGGATGATACGAGAAATCAATTGAAATCAGAAGAAACATATATTTCTTTACCCAATTGTGCATGGTTTTTGAGTTATTGCCATTTTTAAGAACTTGTGGAAAATCGGTACTTTTGGGACTTACTATTTCTTTCTGAAGTTGTCTTTTTAATCAGATTTACAGGACATGTTCCCAAATGATGTGTCGCTGGGAAATAGCTGAGTGAAAATTAAGTCCAGTTAATGGAGGGACAGCAACCGGATAACCTGCAATGTTGTCAAAAAGATTACGACATATTCAACGAGTACTGAACAAGAAAAATAGTAGGCGGATAAAGTATCCATAGTGATGAAAAACTTCTTGATACTATGGTCTTTCAAAATACCTATTAGTGCAGCATTACTTAGGCCCGTATCGTCAGTCGTCCCTACAATTGTAGGGCGCGTTTATGGCCTCCTTGATTGTCATACTCCTTTCTCTCCTTCAAAAATTTCTAGATAACACTTGTCCCATGTCAGCGTCAGCGCTCTCCTATTGTGAAGATATGTTTTCTTTTTTAATTGTAGGAAATTTCAGGCTGATAAAACATGATATAACTCAAAAGCAAGCACAATTTGATGGAAATAGATATTTGTGACTTAACCTCAAAATAGAGCGCTGACATGGAGAAGTAGAAAGCTATGACAATCAAGGAGGCCATAAAGGCGCCCTACAATTGTAGGAACGACTGACGATATGGGCCTAAGGCCTTAGGCTTAGGATTTATATCATGTTTTATCAGCCTGAAATTTCCTGCAATTTAAAAAGAAAACATATCTTCACAATAGGAGAGCGCTGACACAGAACAGGTGCAATCTAGAAATTTTTGAAGGGGAGAAAGGAGTATGACAATCAAGGAGGCCATAAAGGCGCCCTACAATTGTAGGAACGACTGACGATACGGCTCTTAATCCTGTAAGCCTAATTACCAGCCTTTTGTTACGTTACGTATGTTACGACTCTGAAAGGAGCCCTTCTTTGTGCCCATATTAGGCAATATTTGCAGGAGGTGTTCGAAGTTTATATATTTTTGAAAACCTACTATTCGTTAAAAGAAACTCTAACTATGTAACTCATGGGGACGTCCATGAGCACAATACTAGGCATAAGAACAATCTAGTACCTCCTTATTGGCGACTGAGAAGGTGTCAAGATGGACTTGGTTATTGGGCGGTGAAATTTTTTAATATACTTCCAGACGGTTTAAAATCGCTTCCGTTTAAAGATTTTAAAGTTCAAATCAAGAAAATTCTTATTAATAACTCATTTTACACGTTTGAAGAGTTTTTAAGACATACATTTTAACTATAAATCTTAATATGTTATGTTAGCGTTATATCTTAATGAGTGCTGGTGTACTTGTTTGTAATTTTTTATGATCATTAGCACTCCCTTTGTTTTAACTCTAATGCAATTCTCATTTGATCTACTGATGTATGTAAACATATTTTATGTATTGTGACATGAATAAAGAATTGATTGATTGATTGATTGAAGTGTCTTGCTTCTACTCTAATCAAAGCTCTGCGTTGTCATAGAGAATTTCTATCAACATGATGTATCATATGTGGATTACCGTGGGGGCTGTTGTTGACAGTCGAAATCCATTCTTTTAAAACTTGTACGGTTGAAGTTTCAGTAGAAAACACTAATTGAATGATGAAATCGATGGGGATGAGATCTGGTGAACGAGGCGGCCATGTTATGGTTCCTCCTTGACCTATCCATCGGCCTGAAATATGTGCTATCTTATAAATTTCTAATCTACGAAAATAAGCTTCGTCCACGAAATTAAGCTTCGTCCATCCAAAAAACTTTTATGAAGAGCTGCGAGTCATTTCTGTATTCTTGGAGCATCATTCTGCAAAACTGGACACTTTGGGTAGGTTTTGGGAAGAAGCACCTGCACACGTTGTTTGTGGAACGGGTGCAGCCGCTCTCTGTGTAAAATTTGGTGTACTGTTGACGTTGCTACACCAGTATAAACGTACGATGGTCTGGAAAATTTGCTCTACGGGAATATCGGTTTCGATATTCTTCGACAGCACGTCGAGTATGTCCATTGTACAATCCATATGTGCAATACATTTCTGAATATTGCTGTGACAAGTACGGCATCTTGCGTCGAGTCACACGAGTGAAATAAGTAAGGCGTTATTCACGCATCCTTTTGGTAGTAGTATTTTGGTTTATAACATCTACCTGTCTTTATTAACCTATTTGTCAGGTAATATGGCGGGATTTCCATAACACTACTATTGCCCAAAATCACGGTCGCCTTCCCGTACATTGATAACACCTGGCATTTCTTTGAATTTGAGGACTTGTTCTCTCTTTTGTTTCCTCATCAGATTGAGAGGCCTTAAGATCAAAAATGGCTGTTAAAGGGTTAAGTTGAATGAACCGGGATTTCCGGATTTAGGGTACCTGAAGCATTCTGTCTACTTTGCCAAAATATTTAGGATATATAGCTATGTAACAGGTGTTTTGAGAGACCATAGTATTCAGAAGTTTATCATCACTATGGTCACTTTATCCACCTACTAATATTTTGTACAGGCCTCGCTGAATATGCTGTAATCTTGTTGACAACATAAAATTACAGATTAGCCGAATACTGGACTAAATTTTCAGTCATAACTTTTTTCCAGCGACTCAACAGTTGGGAACATAATCTGCGAATTTGAGATAAAAATACAAAAGCCAACTTCATAAAAAATAGTATAGTTACAAAAGTAGCGATTTTCCACAAATTCTTAAAATAGCGAGAATTCAAAAACCGTGCACAACCGGATAGGGACATACACAGTTTTTCTGATTGCATGAGGAAAACCAGACTGGCTTTGCAAAATGGAAGTATAATGCAACACACCTAGAGTTCACTTGGTTCTCTTCCCTGAAGAATGAACCCAAATTCTGACAACTGTTGAAATTTTTTAAACAAATTTGTGAATGCATCAATTTTCGGTAAAATGATATATTCCTGGGTTCTCAGAATCAATAAACGTTCCAACACAAAGTTAACTTTGTCTTAAGACATGATACTGATAAAGGACGGCGACGGCATACTTTTTTCCCGAGAATCACTCGGTGAGCGAATGTTCTATCAGGAATATATCTCCCCGAAAGGCAATAGAGTCACGCCCATTTTCTGTCAGTGATTGTACTGTCTAGTTTTCAAGAATAAGTGTCCAGGTCCCGGAGTAGAATCAATGAGAGACAGTAAGAGAGTTTTTTCTGCATTTCGGCGAACTGTATTCCTGACCACCGACAGAATAGTCGCAATACTAGTTCTTCGTCGGCCATTGTACAAATACAATTAGTTTCTGAATTAGTTTACAGTTCACGTTCAAGTTGAGAGTTATTGTGCCTTCAACAAAGGCTTTCGCTGTGTGCCTGTTGATAGCACCACTTAGCAGATATCGGGCAGAAATTTTTGTGCTGGATACGTGCAAAATAATAATAAGCGGACATTCACGAAATGACACACAGCTAGCCGTTAAGAGGTTAAGATCAATTTGAACTTCAAATTGACAATTCTCTTTTGATCTGACGAATAATCAACAGCGAAATGTTTGTACCTTTGTTAGGCTTCAATTGACATGACACAGATTTCACCATAGAGATGATGGACAATATTCCACTATTTGACCGATGATGTTTCTCTTTTTATCCACCACGCGATCAATTCAGTTACCCCCACCACGCAGCATATCCGAAGAATGGAAAGTTCTTTCAAACCGATGGACTATCAGTCTGTCAAAGTTAAGGTTCTTTGAACCTGACTCGCTCAACAACTAATCATCAAAGCGCTATATTAATTAATATGCTTCTTGTGGTAAAATCTTTTTCGAGGAGTCTATTGTATTATGCTCTGTGTTTGTGTTACTGATCATTCATTCTGGGACATTTCGAATACCAGTTGACACATCTACGGATGTATACCAAAAGTACGAAATTCTTGGCAGTGACTCATCTATGCTGCTGAAAGGCCGCAGTTGCCATATTTCAAAAATGAATTTACCTATCCATTTAAAAAACTATACGATGTAAAACTATAATTTATCCAAAGAACGTACTAAGTAATAAGACAAGTGACAGGGCATCCCGATTTGCACCGCACAACTACCTGCAAAACCGATGATGCGTTATCGCCAGTGGCATGTAGGTCTTAAAATTAATTGAGGTACCATTTAATTCATTTTCACTGTTTCTTCTATTTTTTCATTACTTTCAAGGTGCTATAAGGTTTATTACATTGATATATTAAATATACTGCCCCAGTTTATGATTCGTTAACTTTACATATTTTTTATATTACAAGAATAATTTTAATACATGGGGAAAAATAAAGAAAAAGGCTCAAAAATTAAATTCTTTTTTAGACTGGATTCTGGATGTTTTTAATATAATACCTAATAACGAATCTACCTGCATTCATTACCACGTTTATTTCGGATAGACTTTAAAGTGGATTATCCCAATAATGTGTAATCCTGACCGTTTATTTCGGCAATCCACAAGTCAAACCAAAACTGAGAACGTCAAAATCTTGGACAGAGGGATCCTTCGAAATTAGCGGTCAAGATTAACACAGGATAGAGCCATTGAAATAAACATGGTAATTATATAAGTATGTTTAGGGATATAGGTCCTTCGTCATTATCCAGTAAATATACAAATTACATATATTAACTAATCGCTATCACTATCAGTATATTCTGTAGATTCTGAATCGGTTCCTAAAGTAATAATCACTGGTTCAACCACTCTTTCCATACATTGGTCAGGTGTACAACATTTTTTCTTCCTCCTTCTCAACATGTTCGATTACTTTTTTCCAATTTTCCGGAGTTACATTTTGTACCGCGGTGTAAAAAAGCAGCTTTGTATCTGCGATCTTTAAAGTTGTGTTTTTTCTGGAAACTTAGTTTTTAATTTGCGCCCAAATTAACTCGATTGGGTTAAACTCGCACTGGTAAGGAGGCAGGCGTAAAATAGTCCGATTGGTAGATCTAGCCATTTCGTCAATGACATACTTGTCAACACTTTTATTGCCCTTGACCAGATTTAAAAGTTCTGTTTTGACCATATCGTTGTCAAAGGGAACATGATGCCTTCGTAGCCATTCCTGTATTTTCCCTTTTCAGTTTCCACTGTTTGGTGCTTTATCAATACGCCTACTACGCTATGAAGCATTGTCCATAACAATGACAGCGTTCTCTTCTAGACGGCTTATAATATTTTCAAGCCATTCTTCAAATAAATTCCTAATCATATCGGCGTGATAGTCTCGTGCTTGTTTTTATTCAAATACCAATAGTCTGTGTTCCACGAAGCCATTATCAGATCCAATGTGTAAGATAATTAGCCGTTTTCCTTCCCCTGAAGGATGTTTTAATCCAGTGGAGAGACCTTCCAGGAAGGCTTGCCGAGGATGCTCAACTGATGAATCCACCCATACTTTGCTAACAGTGTGCCCTGCATTGAGCCAAGTCTCGTCTAGGTAGTATACAGGATGATTGTAAATTCGACCTATTCCCTGAAAGTAGTGATTCTAGAGGTCATTTGTGATAAATTAATTCCCATCAACTGGGGGTCGGAAATGAGCGGATTCCGAGAGAACTTTCTGCTTACTGATAAATACTTTTTTTTTAAATCTACTCATTTCTTGGAACTGAATTGATGGTTTTCTGAAAACTATCAAACTGGCAAATAATTGAGATAAGAACGCTATACCAGGAGTTTGAAACTGTTAGTGAAGAGATTTTGATTATTGTTTATTATTTCCGAAAATCGTCATAAGTTATTTGAAATAAAATGTGTGACAATCGGCATACATGTTACTAAAATAATTGCAGAATTTCATGAGCTTTCCAAAACCATACAAATTTTATTAGCAATTTCAAGAATTTGAAAAAAAAAACAGCAGCCATCGATTAGAGGTAGTAGATTTCGTAAATCCAATTTTCACAAAACAGCTTTCTCGGAATAAAGTGCATCGTATTTCTACGTGACAAACTGACTCGTTTAACTCCGCAAGTATTCGGGTGTGCCCATCGGAGTGTCCAATGAGGTTCGTGTTGCGTCATGACCGACAGTTTGTTTATCGCTTAGTACCAACTATCTTTGGAATTCAGACGTGTTGTATCGTGTTGTATCGTGTTGTGATCTTACTAAACATTCCTGCAAATTGTCTGTATGGGTAATGGCTGCTTACGAAAATGAAGAATACGCCGACATTATGTATTGTTACGGGTTTTGTAATGGTGACTCTGCTGCAGACGAAGGGATTACCGAAGGTGTTTCCCTACCGACATTTACCTGACATAAGCGTGTTTGGAATTATGTACTTACCGACGCATACGAGAATCTGGCTCGGTTCATCGACGACAAATATACGCTGGCAGACCTGTTATCCATAATACTGACGAAGAAGAAATTTTCGAGCAGACCCCACTGTGTCAACTAGACAAGTGGCACGGCAACTTGGCATATCCCAATGAAAATCCTGGTTTATTGCTCATACAGCTCAACTTTATCAATACCATTACACTCCAGTGCACGCTATGGAGGAGGGCAACCCTGCAGGAAAGATTGACTTTTGTAGATTCTTAATTCATGCCGATATTGAAAACCCAGACTACATCAAAATTTAAATGGCACCACTTATGAAAACTTTTTGAGAAATTAAGTTGATGCTAGCTAGGAGAATCAATATGATATACCAGCAAGATGCCTGCCCAGCCCATTATTTTCGAGGTGTACGACAATGGCGCCTTGCGATTTTTACATTTGGGGTCACATGACACAATTAGTGTACAATGCATCCGTTGCAGATATCGAATATTTGAGGCAGAGGATTTTGGCAGCCACCGACGAGATGAAACACACTCTTTCAACAAAAGTGATAGTGACCCAACTACGTCATAGGCTACAAGATTTATAGTTTTTAAGTACCGACGTTGTGCTTGTTTCATTAATTCTTTATATAGTACTGTTTTTCTTTAATTAATTAGATTTCAAGCTTTACCGATCTCATTTAATTTAAAAATTTAGTTGTACCTACTGTACCCTTTGTACGTTTTTTTTGGATATGGCTGAAAAAGTTAAATTTGTACTGTCTTTGAAAGCTCATGAAATTCTGTAATTATTTTTGTAATTTGTACGTCGACTGTCATACATTTTATTTCAAATAACTAACTTATGTTGATTTTCGGAAATAATAAAAATGAAAATCTCTTCATTAACAGCCTATTATTTCTAACAATTTCAAACTTTTAGTATAGCATTTTTATCTCAATTATTTGCTAGTTTCACAGCTCTCAGAACACCAACAAATTAGTTCCAAGAAATGAGTAGATATGAAAAAAATGTATTGATCAGTAAGCAGAAAATTCTTAAAAAATCTTGAAATGCCGATATCTCGGAAACCGCTCATTTCCGACCCCCAGTTGATAGGGATTAATATATCAAAAATAACTTCTAGAGTCACCACTTTCAGGGAATAGGTCGAATTTCCAATCACCCTGTATATTTCCTGTCCTCTTGTCTATACTTTCAGATTTCGCGTAAGTATCTACGTCTCCAACATATTATCTGGTCCTTTTCTTTCAAGATGCTATTTCGCTTCCCTCCTACAAAACTAAAAATTACATTAAATCTTTAAATTCGTTAATTCAATGACCCATATTATACGAATAACGAATTTCAGGTGATTCATCTTAACAAAATTGCAGGTTTAGCATAGTGTGGCTTTTGTCCGCAGCAGTCTTTCCTGCTCCAGGGATCTTTCTTTGGAATCAGACCGGAAGGACATTCTGTGGCTTCGCCTCAACTCCAAAACATCACCCAAATTTATTTGCTGCCTTTATCGCTCTCCCTCGAACCATAACTGGGATGACCTACTCGAATACCTCGCCGTCCAGATCGACTTCCTGAACATCAATCACCCCGCTTCAGAGGTAGTTCTTCTCGGTGATTTCAATGCCCATAATGAGCTTTGGTTGGGCTCAAATAAGACCGATGCAGCAGGTCGTGCAGTCGAAGCGTTCGCTCTTACTCAAGGGCTGACCCAGCTGGTCACGAGCCCTATTTTTTTCCCACGCGTCTCGTCACACGCCAGTAGCCTGCTTGATCTCTTTCTGACCACGCATCCTGTCCCTTACAGCACTGCTGTCCTGTCCCCCCTGGGTAACTCAGATCACGGTGTTGTGGAGGTTAGGTTTCGGTCAGAAGCCGCTGTGGCCGCAGAAACTCGCACAGGCCGCAAAACTTGGCATTACGGACATGCCGACTGGGAGGGGCTCAGAGACTTCTTCTCTAGCTTTCCTTGGAGAGATGTCTGTTTCACTGACGCGGATGCGTCGACTGTCTGTTCTTCAATAACCGAAATTATCCACGTCGGAATGGAGGAATACATCCCTCACACAGTGAAAGCTCCTAAACCAGGGTCCAACGGCTGGTTCAACAAATCGTGTGACACTGCTCGCCAGCAGAAGATCAAGGCCCACAGAACCTACTTACAAAACCGCACTGTAGAGAACAGACAAGCCGACATCGAGTCCAGAAACAAATATAACGAAGCGGTTCGCAATGCCAAAACCCAGCAAGATATAAAAGTTAGGCACAGGGTAATGTCGCAGCGCAATGGCAGTCGGTCTTTCTGGACGCTGGCCAAGCAGATTGAAAAGAACTTCTCACACAGTTGCCTTCCACCACTTACGTGCCAGGATGGAACTATTGTATTCGACTCAAAGGCCAAGGCGGAAGTGCTAGCCAAGATCTTTGCTGCCAACTCCACCATGGACGTCCCCACCAACGCCCAAGTGCCGTCAATTCAAAGGGTTCCCCACACTATGCGGGAGGTAACATTCAGGCATAAGACCGTAAGACGAGTGCTCTTGTCGCTCGACATCAACAAAGCTTCTGGTCCGGACTTGATTCCTGCCATTGTACTGAAGAGATGTGCAGCTGAGCTTGCTCCAGTTCTTTCGCGTCTCTTCCAGATATCTTATGAATCCGGCACCTTCCCAGAAAACTGGAAATTTGCTCATGTACAGCCCATCCCAAAAAAAGGATCTAAAACCGACCCTTACAACTACAGGCCTATAGCTCTGCTTTCTGTTATAAGTAAAGTAATGGAGAGGTGTATAAATCGCGAGCTTCTGGACTACCTCGAACGTCACAGCTTGATTAGCGACAGGCAGTACGGTTTCCGGCACCAACGATCCACAGGGGACCTCCTAGCTTACGTCACGCAGCTGTGGAGTAAACTCATCCAGTCTCATGGTGAGGCTCATGTCGTTGCTCTTGACATCACGAAAGCGTTCGATCAGCTGTGGCACGCTGCCCTCTTGAGCAAACTTCCATCCTACGGCCTCCCAGAAAAGCTTTGCAGATGGGTGGCTGACTTTATCTCTGGCCGCAAGATATCCGTCGTAATTGACGGATTCTCCTCTTCATCCCACAACGTCAACGCGGGTGTTCCCCAGGGATCGGTTTTGGCTCCAACACTGTTTCTCTTACATATCAACGACCTCCTTTCCTGCACGATCAACCCAATCCACAGCTTCGCTGATGACAGCACTCTACATGCAGGAATTCAGAGTGACAAGCCGATCTCTGCCGCTGAGCTGGAAAAAAGAAGACTAGCGACGACTTCTTCTCTGACAAGAGACCTGGAGGCTATCACTGATTGGGGACGCAACAATCTTGTACAGTTCAATGCTTCCAAAACACAGTACTGTACTTTGACGAACAAAAAGCGAATTAGCGCTCATACAGTTTCGATGGACGGTCGAGTTCTACCAAAGAGCCATTCATTTCGGTTGGTCGGAGTCCAGATCACCGAGGACCTGATCTGGCACGAACACATCTCTTCAATAGCTGCAGCTGCTGGGAAAAAGCTAGGCTATTTGTACTTTTCTCCGCATGACCTTCTCACTCTAGTGAATTATTTCTACACTTTCGAATATTTTCACACATTCTGTACTTTGGAATAAATAAAAATCATTTTCCAAACCAAATTTATGGCATTTTGAGTGCCGAACCCTGTAGAGGCCTGGGCCGTGCGGCGTGACGCAGTCCGGCGGGAATTTGCGCGCAGCGCGGCATCTGCGCCGTACGGCGCGCGCCGGATATTGTGTGAAAAGATTCATCTACTGCCATAGTCTAACGCCGCACCAGGCGCGCGCCGTACGGCGGTCGCTGCATCGTGTGAAAAGGGGGTAACATGATCGTTAGCAGATCATTCCAGTGACGTAGCCTAAGGAGGATAGTTCGGACGCGATTAGATAGTAATTGAGAATAGACGAGACAAAGAATGGATGGGCAAAGTGAAAGTTTGACATCAAAAGAAGAAGTATAGAACCTTTTTTACTGGAGAGAGAGAGTTAATACACAACGTTTACAGCGGACTTCGTGCGCGAGACAAAACATTAGGCGTTCATGATGCTGTTTTACTTTGTAGCATCTTAACAGAGGTGTCTGAAGGAACAATTTTTCATATAATCAGTAGAAAAACAACTGACAGAGAAGAACATCCGACGACTAGTGGTGGTACGAGGGGAAGGAAGAAAATCGTTCTGGATAAAGATACCAAATATGGTGTTAGCAGACACGTAAATTTTTTTTTCGAAACGAGATGTTTACAATACAAAAAATTGCAGCTGAAATTGAAAAGGACGACAGTATTCCGACAATTTTTATGAGCGTTCTATAAAAAACTATTCATGAGTTGAACTTTAGGTATTTAAAGCGGACGAGGAAGTCATGTATGATTGAAAAAAAAGAAATTGTGATGTGGCGACGTAAGTACTTAGCGGAAATGCGGAATTACAGATACGAAAATAGGAAGATATATTATCTCGATGAAACGTGGGTGAATGAAGAATACACTATGCCAAAGCTATGGCGAGATATGAATATTACCACTCGTCAACAGGCCTTCAAAGATGGATTTTCAACAGGACTGAAAGCACCTACAGGTATGTCGGGACTTTTTCTAGGTCATACCTATACAGCGTATTTTGATAATTCAGCATTATTCATTCTGGAACTCTGCATCTTTGGTTTCCTACATATATAATATACAGGGTGACTTTGAAGTTGAGTCATTAATTTTCAGATAATGATTGTAGAAGGAAAATAAACCAAAATATGTGTGTAAAAATAAAAAAAAATGTTACCTTGTTTTATAAAGTATCCTCCCGACAAGTATTTCAGTGTATTTGATCGTGCGGTCTTGGAGCACCGGCATGCTCTCCCCTGTGAGGTCTTAAGTCACCTGATTCACTAGCCGTTTGTACTACATTAACTGCACTCGATTGGGAAACCGATCCGCATAAATCCGTGATGCCACGTAAATAAGAATCATGTCCACAAGTTCAGCATTTTCGTAAACATGTGCCATTTTTGATTTCGTTTGAGCCACGCAACAGTCACCACTATTCACTCACCGTTACCGACTGACACTGACTGTATACAACTGAATAAAATAATTGTAAAAACATCGTTCCAAATTCTTTTGCTTTTTTGTTTCCGATGCGATGAACCGATAAGGCGGATTATATCCGTTGTTGCCAAACACGAGTACATAATATTATTATTGAGACAGGGCGGTACTCAAACTTCCAAAGGGCTACTTTAATTTTACCAGAAAAATGGTAAAGGAAAAAAACATTTCTTTTGATCAGATCTACTCACTGTTAAAATAAATGACTCAACTTCGAAGTTACCCTGTATATCAGTATAATCGCACCTTAATGACCCCACTGATTCTAGGAGACAATTAGAATACCTTGCCACTTTTACTATAGAATTATATTTATATATTCCATTATTATCTATTGCTGATCACCAAAATGAGATCAAAGTTTTAATCGGCAGGTGTTAAAAATTGAATTTAAATAGTTTTTAGTAGTTAAATTGACTTGGGATCTAAAGAAACAGTTTTCTGTTACTGTTGTCTATGTTTAATAATTTATTGTCTTCTTCAGGACATAAAACACTGAAAACCATTACTCATAAAGAAACAACCAAAACAAAGATAAACTGATTCGTGACTTATATATTAGAACGGATGAAAAATGTTTTTTATTAGGTTCTTATCAGAAAAAAAGAAAATACAAGAAAGTCATGTAAATTAAGGTCATTAGAAGACTAATATCCTTCATTTACTGTTCTCTTAGACGCTTGAATTTATTGAAACCTTATTTCAGGTAAAGGGCGGAGGCTTATTGTAATATATATCGGCAGCGATGAAGGGTTTCTGGACAAAGGACTACTGACATTTGAGTCCAAAACGTCTGGGGATTATTACGACGATATGGATGCAAATAGATTTGAAGCATGGTTCATTCGTGGGAATGAATAATGCTCCATATTACAGTCGCTGACTAGAAAAGTTCCCTACTAGTTCATGGTGAAAAAGTGACATAATAAATTGGCTAAAGACAATAAACATTACATACCAGGAACAAATGCTTAGGCGTAAACTCCTTAATATCGCTAGGCAAAACAAACCGACGTCAATATTGTACGCTATAGATGAAATAGCTCGCCAACATGGCATTGTTGTTCATCGCTTACGACCCTATCATTATGAACTGGATCCAATATGGGCGCAGGTCAAAGGCGAAATATCAAGGAACAATACATCCTTCAAGCTAGCGGATGTCAAGCTATTGTTACAAAATGGTCATCAACAACATATCCAGCGAGAACTGGCAAAAATGTATTCAACACGTCAAGGAGGAGCAGAGAATGTGGGATCTGGATACTTACATAGGCATTATTGTTAAAGCAGTTGTAATTGAGTTAAATAGGGACGATTCTAGTTCGTCTAGTGATGACTCTGATATTGAATAATCATTGATTTTTAGATTCTATTATAATTTTGTTTTTGTGTTTTTGATAACTCATAATAATTTTATTATGTTTGGCACTGAACTCTTGTTAAGTTTAGGTGCTCCATTATATATTTATTATATATACATTATTTCTATCCTACATACATTATATATATATATGTACATATATCTAGTGATGACTCTGATATTGAATAATCATTGATTTTTAGATTCTATTATAATTTTGTTTTTGTGTTTTTGATAACTCATAATAATTTTATTATGTTTGGCACTGAACTCTTGTTAAGTTTAGGTGCTCCATTATATATTTATTATATATACATTATTTATATCCTACATACATTATATATATATATATATATATATGTACATATATATATATATATACCAAATATTGTCAGTTATTTATTATGAAAATTTTTCTGTTTTATCAGTTATTACATATCTGGTTAAATAAATGAACCACCATTATATATCAACACATTTTATAAAAATTAGTTCGCGCATACCTGGAACAATCCCTCTCCACCCCTCTACTCACCGCGGCTGCCCTTGGTTTCAGCGATGAGTCCCTCAGAAGAATTTCGTACTTTTGGTATAGGTATGTACCCTTTTCCGTAACCACCCGTTGCGGTCAGTTTTTTTACGATGTTATCATTAAAGATTTTCGAGCAAAAAAAGCTCAATAGTAGGGTCTGAAACTGTGTAACCCTGATTTCTAAGCAGTCCAAGCGTACTACTCCGTATATACTCAATGTATATCCTCAATACCAATGATATCGTACTCTTAGAAGATCTGTATTGACCAGCCAGCCTCCTTGTTGACATCCAAACCTGATTTTTTGCTCTTCTCACCAATCTCTCTGACCTAAAGCAAAACTTCAAAAGCTACTACGCTTATGTGCTTTTATGTTTCCTTAATCCTCACCATTGGGATCCCGATGTAAGAGATACGAAGTCGCTTAAATGAGTGCAAAGTTGCGTATTTAGGTAGTCAACAAAATGCCGCTTAGAAAGTACTTCCGGAGAGTCAGAAAAAACAAAATTTTCAAGCATTAGTTTTAATTTGTAGTGATATTTCAAAATAAATTGTACATTCACATTGCCATTTATTCTCCTCTACAAGAAGGCATAACTATAATTTCAATATGACGTTTCGTCTCTTGTCCTAGAGGATCAAATTTATCTTTGCTTACGGACGCCATATTGTATTTTTACACAGATAAATAGAATGTTTAATTCTGATTCCAAAAATGTATAATACATTGCCAAATCTTAGTTATTTTAGAAAAGCAGAATTCCTAGGTAGGCCTTGAAATTATCAGACTGCCATTAATTTGCTTTGGATACCAAATTTATCCCAAGATCTCTTTTATTTTTTCCTGACTTTAATTGATATGAAATGTCAAAATAAATTTGCACGTGGTCGTTGTTACTTGTTCTCCTCTACAAGGTGGCGTAGTTCTTTCGACTTCCATCACAAACTTTGTTTTTTCGTAGGGGCGCTAAATTGGAATTACATTTAATTGGACTTTTCAGTCAGTGTTAGTTGGCCATGAATTTGTTGTTGGATGAAATATATAAGGAAACTTATTTATTTATACACTACTCAACAGCAACAGCCATTTACAGAGTAGGACACAGTCTGGATCAAAAAAAACGAAAAAATGGAATAGTATGGAGAAACCTCAACACAAAATGAAAATTTTATTGATGGTAGTAACAATAATAATCATGAATAAGCAGAGGTAAATCATAGCAGATGCCCAAAATCTTGTCAGTTATTTTGTAGGCAAAACCCATTTATGTACATTGCTCACTGCTCGATTTATTTCTCTTCATCTCAGTATTCCAAACTCTGTTGATATGTTTAATTTGAGGTCTAATCTGGTATACGAAATAAAAGAAATCTGATAGTTTCAAGTCCTACCTAGGAAATTCTGCTTTTTTGAAATAACTAAGGTTTGGCAACGTGTATGTATGACGTATTATACATTGTTGGAATCAGAGTTGAAAACCCTATTCATCTGTGCAAATCCAATAAGGCGTCCGTAAGGAAAAATAAAGTTGATCCTGTAGGACAAGACACTAAACGTCATATTGAAATTATAAGTATATTTTGAAGTCTCACTACAAATAAAGTCAGGAAAAAATTAAGCAATTTTGGGAAAATCCGGTGACTCGGTCTCTCTCCGGAAGTACGAGTACTTTGAATTTCGAAACTTTCTAAGCGGGACTTTGTTGAATACTTATCTAAATATGCAACCTTGCCCGCATTTAAGCGACTTCGCATCTCTTACGGCCTCATGGCCAACTAAAACTGACTGAAAAGTCCAAAGAACTACGCCATCTTGTAGAGCAGAATAAGTAACAATGACAACATGCAATATATTTTGCCATTTCATGTCCAATGAAGTCACGAAAAAATAAAAGCGATTCTGGGATAAATCTGGTATAGTTGTAGTCACCGCTCTTGACGAGTCAAGGTAAGACTACCAGTATCCCTTTATATATCTCCATCTCCCTCATGCATACACATGCAACCTACCTCTGGGTGTATGAACGTTTGTTCGGTAAGCTCAAAAACATACTTTTTTAGTTGTGTGTCCCTGTCTCGAAAACTTTGTCGCTACGAATGAGTGCCCTTCAATCATATTTGTCGGAGTGACAACTTACTTGACATCAGCGTGCAATTTTAGTTGTCCTGTTACCAATCTTCAATATAAAATCGTGCTAAATTTATTAGAGTATTTTCAGGGAGATAATGAAAACAGCGGTCCCCTGTTACCCACTTCATGGGTACTGAAGAGAGTAGCAGGTGCGCTGAAGATCAGTCTGCGCAGTGTTCAGCGAATAAAATCAGAAAATAAGAAAGAATTGCCCACAGTAACACCTAAGGAAACTCACAAAATCAAAAAAATTCAAGACCGATGATGTAAGTGATCCCGTCAAAACAGAAATTAGGAATACTTCCTACGATATGAGAATTGAAGGACAACATATCACCACCTCTGCGATCGAAGGAGCTTAAAAAAAAGTACATATACAACAACAAGTTTAAGGCGTCTATTGAAAATTTGCGGTTTTTCAGAAGATAACCGCCGACTCTTGTTTGAAAAGTCAGATATTGTTTACAAACGTATCTATTTTATGAGACATTATATGAATAACCTGAATAGTACAACCACTCCCCAATGTGTTGTTTCAGATGAAACGTGGATTTTTGCAAAAGGGTCGTTTAAACGAGTTTGGCAAGATAAAAACACAAGGAGTTTGAAAAGCGGCAAGCGGTATGTTGATCTACATGCTGGGACCAAAAACGGTTTCTTAGGAGATACTTCGTTGTATTTGCTGCAAAATCAAAAAGTACTGTCTACCACGATTTCATGGCTGGACAAAGATTCTTTCAAAAAATTATGTCGCCTTACGAACCTTCGGCTCCAAGATATATCGTAAACGAAATATTGAATGAACATGGACATCAATTTGCGGCTTCCCCTTACCATTGTCAATACAACCCTATTGAGTTAGTCTGGGGAACTGCCAAACAGTACTGTGATCATCATATTGGTGACAAGGAAGTTTTGAAATTTTGGCACGATGCTCTAGCGAAGGTGACTCCTACAGTTTTGGCCAAGTGTGTGAAACATACCGACAAAATTAAAAACAAATGGGACAATAATTCATACTTTTATTGAAACTATTTTGAAAATTTATAATTACTAATTTTCTGTGTGTGTACCTTATTGTAGATTGTTAAATATCTTGATACCTGTAAATATGGAAGTTCTATATTGTAAATTATATTATTATATATGTATAAAATGTATTTTTCATTTCAACTTTAAAGAATATCAAAAGGCGGGTCATACTCTATCCATATTTATGTACTACAGTATATTCAGATAAGAGATAGACCGGACATAAACAAGACCACGTGATCATCGAACGCTGTAACATTCAGCAGGGACGTATTAAGAGTCACGCAGTACATATCTTAGATAGTAGATGCTGCTTTGCGTAACTTTGTAGTAAATTAGCACAATTCGATGTGTATACGATTGGTGATGGATATAGGATCATGTGGGGGTGGGGTAAGAAATATATAATGATGTAAATATCCATAAAGGTTTCAAAATTTTCGCTTCGATTTCCAGCTTCGGATGCCGCCTGATGTTTGGTGAAATACAGTCGAATATAATCTCAAAATGGCGTTTAAATTAGCCTAAATTAAAAATAATCGTATATCTCTTAAAATTGCTTTTAGAATATTGATTAGTATATTTTTTGATTTCTAGGTAAATATGTAACCAAATTAAAACGTTCAAAACGTAAAAAAATGTGCATGGTTGAACATTGTCAGAAAGTAGATTCTTGAATAGGTTTTGCCAAAATGGGTTCAAAAATGTCAATAATTAATTAAAAAATACAGTAGCTTTATAATTACTTATAACTTACCGAATTTGATGAACGACATCTTTTATTGGAAAGATGAGCTTGATGAGCTTTCATCATCGCTACTGCCTGAAGCACCAACGTCAATAATGAATGGCTCGACTTGTTCCTCTAAAATATTGTCCAGTTCCCACATTCTCTTTTCAACTTTGTCTTTCACGTGCTTAATACAGTTTTCCCATTTTTGCGCTGTTATTAATTCTAGTGCTTCTTTGAAAAGCCCTTTGAGGTCACAAAATTTAAAAGTTGTATTGTGCTTAGCTATATAATTTTTAACCTCTGCCCATATGAGCTCAATGGGATTGAGCTCGCAATGGTATGGAGGTAAACGGAGCACAGTTTTATTTTGACTTGCTGCCATTTCGTCAATGGCGTATTTTTGATATTCCGCCTTGTGATCCTTGACAATTCTTAATAATTGTACTTTCAGCATTGCTTCTTCAAAGTTGATATTTTTCGAGCGGAGCCAATTTTGAACATCAACTTTCCTTGAAGCCGTTGTTGGGACCTTCTCCATTCTTCGAGAATGATAAGGCGCATTATCCAACACAATTACTGCGTAAAATTTTTGAAAACCACTGTTCAAACGATTCGCCATTCATTTCCTCGTGGTAATCTCCAGTTTTCTTAGACTCAAAGCACCACAGACCGTCAACAACAAATCCATCCTCACTGCCAATATGGCAGATAATGAGCCTTTTCCCTTTACCTGGAAATCGAAGTACTAACTGGTGTAGATTTATTTCAATAAGCGAACCGTTGTTTTCATCACATTCAGCGAAAAAACATTGAGACATGAGTATCAGATTGCTATAATTGGGATTATTTAGTCATATTGAAAGAAAGAATATTGAACGTCGTATGATTACTCAGCGCTTCACAATTTAATTTAAAGTTAAAGACCTTTAAAAAATGAATGATCAGGAACCTGAAATACGCGCAAATATTAATATTAACAAATTATAACTTTATAAAGCTTAAAGTATGAATTAAAATGATTAGAAATATTAGGAACGGTACACAATATAAAACTTAGTAACTTTTTTTAAGTTTATAATATTCGACATATTTTAATATTATATTAAAAAATTATTGAAATATCGAAAACACATAAAAACATGGCTTAAAAAAGTTCTAACAAATGAAAATGACAATAAAACATCCACGCATTTTATCGAAAGTTATAAAAGTTTTGTTACTTGTAATATGTTTTATCTGCCCCCTGGAATTAATGTTTAGAACCTTGTTCCCAAGGTTTGAAAAACATCCGATTGTTGTCTATTACTCGTATTTACCTGCTGGATTTTTTAATCCGGTGGACAGTCCATCTACAAAGGCCCTCCTGGATGAAGTTACAGAATCATCAACCCATACTTTACTTGTAGTGTGTCCTGCGTTTACCCACGTTTCATCAAGGTAATAAATCTTCCTGTTTTGATTTCTATATTTCCCAATTTTTGTTAAATATTCCATCCTCCATAGCACAATTTCTTCTCTATCCAGTAGTAAACTATTACGACCCCGTTTTTTCCATTTGAAATTTAAATGCTTCAGTAACGCATGGAAAGTTGATCGTTTGAAATTTGGCAACGTTGTATCTCCATTTACCTCCTGCAGTACTTTATCTATAGTAGGTATTTCATTCCTAAAGAAGAATTCATGCACTTTCCTCCTAATCGCATGCTTATCAGCTTCATCCAATGATTTAACAATACTTTTGCGATGTTTACTGGTCATTGGCTCAGAAAAGGTGTGATTTTTTTTGTATTGTCTTAACACATTAAACACTGATGCGCGACACACCCCAACTTTGTGAGAAACCTTCACAACAATTTCTTTGATGGTTGATGCCTCGTTCTCCTCGCGCTCGATCTTATATATATTCAAAATGACCTCTTTCATTTCTGCACTCAGGTGTCTTTTTTTAGAGCGTTGCCTAGGTGGACTACAGGAGTTTACAACTTCATCGGCAGTATCTGTACTACTGGGCATTTTGCGCAAGCAGTTGATAACAATAACAATCAATAACAAGGTATAACAATAACAACGACAAACTCAACAACTTAATAAGATAACAAACGAAAACGTCCAAAGAAATATCAAATTGCAATGATGCACACGACATACGTAACACGTCTGAACCTGAATGTGACTCTGCCTTGATACGACTGCTCTGCCGCTCGGCATAGGCATTTAATTGCGAATTGACCAATGAGGGCTCCTGTTTTACGTCGAGACGGCGGCGTTAGCGTGAAAATCACCCGAACCTTATGTTTACATCAGGTCTATCTCTTATCTGAATATACTGTAGATTAGAAGATTTTTGAGAATTACGATTAGTAAATAATTTTGAATCGGTTTTTCTCAGTTAGGAAAGTTAAGATCCGCTCATAGTACGGAGACTCGATCTGTTTACGTACTTCATATGGCGTCGATGACGTAACCGACAAGAACGGTGACTACAACTATATCCGAAACAAATTAATGACAATCTGATAATTTCAAGGCCCATCTAGGAATTCTGCTTTTCTAACATAACTAAAGTTTGGCAATATCAATGTATGACGTATTATACATTTTTGGAATCAGAATTAAATAATCTAGTTATCTGTGTAACCTGCCGGCCATAGAATTTTAATCAAAATGTAAGAATAAAATTAAAGCTGGGTAGTTGATCATCTAAAAAAATAGAAGAGACTAGTGCAAAAAAATGTCCGACAAGCTTAGCTGAGCAAAACAGACTATTTGTACCTTCAATTATATTCAATCTCAGTATGATTATACAGTTTATATCTTGTTTACGGAAGCAAGAATGCCACTTTTAGTCTATCCTGTAGGTATATAAAATAACGTATCCTAACTGAATTACTCATTATCGCCAAACCGCTTAATCTATTGTATTTATATACATATACAGATCTTTTCAAAATGCTCCGCCACCTTTTAAATTTATGGCAATGAAATTTATACATAAATACTATATTTTAGCGGTATAATGATAGTTGAAATTTCCAAGATTGATTCCACCTCAAAGGAGATTGAAATTTGTATGAAACTCGCAACATTTCTGTCCCATGATTCTAGTGGTCGAATATGAACATTACCGTGACGTATGTAATTAGATGATCAAGATAAAAGCCCCACCTTCAGCATCCCAGCAGCAGTAACTTCCACTTGACCCAGCAGTTTTATTGTACGTACTGAGCTTCCATGACTTTTATATTCCAGGCAAGTACTCTAGTGGAGTAGCCCTATCGATATTTTTTACAAGTTTACATACATTACATATGTAGTTTGAAAAGTGAGCCATTATTGGTCGTAGGGTCAAAGTATATAAAGTGTGACGCCTTCTTAAACGGGGTACGGTTATAAATATCTATAATGAAAAACTGGTAAACGTAACAGACAGCCGCGTGGGACTGGTCCATTTCAAAGTGGAGGAAGGTGCAAACGTTGGTTGGTTATGCTATCCGTCTGTTAACACATCCATTGTCAAACGTTATGCCGATTATTGGGGTATTCCGGGATCATAGCTACATAAGGAGCTATACCGAACATTACTTATTTCTCAATTTTTTTCGAATATTTCGAAATACAAAGTTGATTTGTCAAACGGACATATTTAAATTTATAGCACACGATTTTAAATATCAGTCATTATTTGCCCAGGTTTCTTGGCCACAATTATTTACCTAGGGAGAGAAAAGCTACTTCTCAATGGAGGATTGCGGTCAATAATGACGATTTCATATTGAATTTCATAACATACAATTGCGTATTTTGACAGCCCTGTAACCTTTATCCTGATTAAACTTGACCTTCCCGGACACGGGCGCGACTGAGCCGTAACGAAAGGGAAATTGGTCTCCTTGAACTCTTCGAGGGAGTTCAGCCGGCGTCGGGAGTTACGGAGTGAGACGGAAACCACCGTGGGACAGAGACGGAAATGAGGGTATCTTGGTCTGGGGAGGGAGAAGGGCAAATGGGGGATGAAGGTCGGCGTGAGCGGGAGCAGGTCTCGACCTTTAAACAAGCAGGCGACTCCGCTGTTGCCGGAGTTATTGATATATAAGAAACCCTGACGACCGTTTTTTATTAGCGGTGTACTGCGTTGCTTTTCCCAAAGGAGATGATGGGAACATTCATTTTTGGACATCTTGATAAAAACGCATATGATAATAAGTTGATCAAATGAAAAAATGTTTTTACTCAATAAATGAAGTAAAATACATTTGAAATGAATAATTCCGACTTATAAAAAAATTAAAGGGAATATGACTTTATTTGTAGCGCGATTTCAGAATAAATTGCACCTTAACATTGCCACTTTTTCTCCTCTACAAGATGGAATACTTATAATTTCAATAAGATGTTTCGTCTCTTCTTTTTAATTCTGATTACAAAAATGTATAATTCATCTTACATTGACATTGCTAAATCTTAGTTATTTCAAAAAAGCAGAATTTCATAGGTAGGCCTTGAAATTATCAGAGATAGTCGTTTTGTACACCAGACTTTTCCTAAAATCACTTTTATTTTTAACGACCTTATTTGAGATGTAATTTCAGAATAAATTGCATGTTGTCATTGTTACTTAACCTCCTCTACAAGTTGGCCTAGTCAAATTTTCAATTCGACATTCCTTCTTTCGACTTCCATCACTAACTTTATTTTTTCATATGGATGTTATACTCGTCTTCAATGATAGATTTCGTCAGTTGGCCATAAATTTGTTGTTGGATGAAAATTATGAGGATATAATAAAAAAATTTCGTTAATGATACTAATAATAATAATCATAAATAACCAGTGGTAAATCATAGCAGATGTTCAAAATGTTGTACAATGCTCGATTTATTTCTCAGTCTTCCAAACTCTGTTGCTATGTTCAATTTGAGGTCTGGTCTGGTATAAGAAACCAATAAAATCTGCTAATTCCAAGGCCTACCCAGGAACTGTTTTTCTGCAATATCTAAGGTTTGGCTATGTCAACGTATAACATATTACACATTTTTGAAATCAGAATTGAAGATTCTATTTATCTGTGCAAAAATCCAATATGGCGTCCAAAAAAAAAAAAAAAGTTGATGCTGGAGGAAAACGGACGAAACGTCATATTGAAATTCTAATTATGTCATCTTGTAGAGGAAAAAAGTGGCAACGTTAGTGTGCAATTTATTGTTAAACCCTGCTACAAATAAAGTCAAAAAAAATGAAATGATCTTGGGAAAATGCGGTTTTACCTAAATACGCATCTTTGTCCCCATTCAGTCCACTTCGTTTCTCTATCCCAATGGTGAGGGTCGAATTTGAAACACCCTGTATAAAATTTATTCATTTCTTAAGCCCACTGATTGTTCTGTAAACTTTGTTACCGCAGTTGAAACTGTGCAAAAAAATGAATGGATTTAGATTCTGGCACAAGGTGCTTTATGAAACTATTGCATTGTAGCGTGGTTAAGGTTTAACCTAAACATTATGCACTGATGCCTCTGAACTTGTTCCAAAAAAATGGGTTTCGATTGCGAGGCTTGACGCACATGTTTCAGATCAGAAAACGGCCCCATGGAAAATTTTTCAGAAGAAAAAACTCCATTAGTATTACTACGATCACAAGCAGTGGCAGTCTTTCAGCGATTAAGGCCCGTATCGTCAGTCGTCCCTACAATTGTAGGGCGCCTTTATGGCCCCCTTGATTGTCATAGTTTTCTACTTCTCCGTGTCAGCGCTCTATTTTGAGGTTATGTCACAAACATCTATTTGCATCAAATTGTGCTTGCTTTTAAGTTATATCATGTTTTATCAGCCTGAAATTTCCTACAATTTAAAAAGAAAACATATCTTCACAATAGGAGAGCGCTGACGCTGACACGGGACAAGTGTAATATAGAAATTTTTGAAGGGGAGAAAGGAGTATGACAATCAAGGAGGCCATAAACGCGCCCTACAATTCTAGGAACGACTGACGATACGGGCCTAAGGTGAAAAATGTGAACTATGGTGAAAACTAGCCGTAATGTAAACAAATTAAGAAGTGGATTGACTCTCGCAGCCACATCAGTCTATTTTCGCAATGCCCATACGTAAGCACTGAAAATCGGATAACGAAGTTTTTGGCTAATCTGAACCTCCGTCCTCATTCATAGCCCTTTACTGATTCATAACTCTGCCACAACTTGACCGATTTCCAAAAACAGCGTAGACACACACAGGTCCACTGATGGAAAAATGATAGCCTTCTGTTATATAGACATTGAAGGTGTCACAAAACATTAATCAAACCTGTGTTGTTAAAATTGGAAAACCTTCGCAGTCACAATACTTATATTGAAATAACACATTTTAAGTTCTGTTTCAAATCCCAGATTTGTGGAGGTAAGTGTGGAGAGCGTTTCTTATTGAAAATGAAGTGAAGAGAAAACTGCTCATATTTCCATCCAGTCTGTAAAGTCTTCCTCCATTAATCGCACAGCTTGACAACTCTGGAATAATATCGATCTTTCCATTTGGCAAGCACCCAGACGTTTGCGCTTTACATGTCGTACTTGCCTATGTACAGAGTACAGGAAGCATGCTATAATGGAAACTTATCGGCAATGAAAGTTGTGGGGTAACACTTGTTGAAATTTTTAGTGGAGCTGCCAAACTCCATTGAAAAATCTTCTTGTAAGAGCGTCTACAGGGTGTTTTCTAACTGAATGTCAATATTTAAGGGAGAGATTTTCAGGTCCATTTTAAGAAGACTTTATACAAAAGTATGTACTAAACGCCGCAAAGTTGTCAAAAATAAGTAATTTATTATTAATATCTGTAAATACTACTTCAGATATTTATATTTATAAGATTTGGCATACATGTACGAGTACTACGGCATTTTTTAATTTCCACCAGTGGCATGGGTAGTAACTGAAATTTTGTTTTGTATTATTGAAATCATTTTAAGAGAATGTTTGCTTGATTTTTCACGAACCGTGTCTCTGCATGACTATAGCAATGTCAACAATAGCAGTGATCTCCAATCTCTTTCTAACTTCGCCCCCTCTAGTCTGGATCGGGGCGTTTCAACGTCGGCGCGGTTTTTCCGATTCTTTCCGGGTTCGCGAAAGGTTTTAACGGAAAGCGATACCGTTTCGGAAACTAGAAACTCGGCCCTTTACGAGCGAGTCAGAACCGTCGAGGTAAGAGGATGAAATGCGATCAAAAACGGAAGTCAAAGTCGAAAAAATGGTGATTTTTGTGCTGTTCGATGTTCAATTTCCATCTCCTCCAAAGATAAAGGAGCTACGAACCTAACGATTTTTGCGTGAGAAAGCCCAGACATCGGACATCAAGATAGCGTCATTTTTTATTTCTTTGTTCCTTTTCGTTCAAAAGTTTCGATTTTTTAAGGTCCCTTAACTATATGCTACTACTTTTCGATATTATGACAAAGTTCCGGCTTTTTTCTGGTATTTTACTACTCTATATATGCAAGATAAAAATCATATAGCGATTGAAAAATAAATATGTTGAGCGTAGGAAACGAGCCTGACAGAATTCCCGTCAGATTTCGAAAAAGCAGATTTTTAGGGCCTCAAAGGTACTGATGACAAGCCGTTCTTTGGCGTACTTTGGCTTAATATCTGGAAAACTTAATTAAAAAAAGTTATAGTCAACAGCATGCTCCCTACTTGGGGCATATTTTCATTTCTATAGGTGACTCATGACTGTGGGGTGACCTGAACATGCATTTTTTTAATTAGAAAGCATTACAATTTATTGCTGATTTGGATACATCCTTTCCAACAAAGCTATTTGAAATACACTATAGAGTTCAATTTTCAAATTACTGAGGTATTTGGCTATGTATTAAATCAAAACCTTCAATCAGGCTTTAGGGTTTTGTATGACCGGTATTTAGGTTATAGCTAAGTAGCCTTTAAGTAATTAGTAAAAATTAAAAAAACTAATTACGAATTTGTAGCCAACTGTATGGCTCTTTACTTGAAAAATATTCATTTTCTACTACACTACTGACGTGTCTTGGCATTTTGTCTTTTAATCAGTGGTTTTCGATAAATTCGTGGTGGGAAGTTTTCAAATGAACAAACACCCTGTATACATATATTCCAATTTTGCTTGACCCAAATATACATTGAAAAACAGAAATCTGTCTCTCCGTAGATTCTTTGAACACATCATGACGCATTTCAATATTTTTATAATAATTAGGATAACTTCAGTTTTTGCACAGGTTTTTCTTTTTTCATTGTGTTAGTAACTATGAGTTTCTTTTTGGGGGGAATCAAAATGTATGATACTTATGTGGATTAGTGCTTTGATGAAAAATTGTTGAGAATCCGATAAAAGTACTTTTCTATCGCTTTTGTGTGTTCTTAAAAGTGATTCAGCTGGAGTTGTAGTGTTTATCTTCATGGAGAGCTACAGGTGGTACAAGAAGTGTGACAAGCAAGATAATAGCGTAAGAGCGTTCATCAGCTTAAAAAAATTTCTTTGTGATGTTACTTTTCCCAGACCGTTCATTCACATAATATTTGTTACATATCGGGAGTTACGGTCAATTAAAAATACCACATACGTTTATTGTTTGATCTGTTCAGATTTAATTTGTGAAATGTCGTACTTATACGATTTTTGCTCAGTCCAGGTTTTTAAGAATAACAATAATAGTCAATTTATATTCCGCATTCTTTCTAGTAAGTTCGAAGTTAGTGACTTCTCCACAACTTGAAACCGAGGCTGCTAGCTGCTAAGCAAATGCGACTTTCAGTCCGTCGAGTTGCCTTCGGGTTGCTTTTGGAGAGAACAGTGAAAACAGAGATGAGAGAAAAGTATAGTGACTACATAGGGTTTACACAGTTGGTCCATAGTCCCATCGTTTCTAATTATCTGAAAAATAGATAAATTAAGTGATGAGACTGATTCTTAAAAAAAATCATTCAAATATAATTACAATTTTATATTGTCACCGTCAAAATAACGTCCTTCTTAAGCCAGACAGTGCTGGAGACGGTCATTCCACTCCTCATACCAGTGTTGAAACTCCGATACTGAAATAGCCTTGAATGTTTTTGATTGTCTCAAAATGGGTTCCTTTGACGTGATTTTTCAATGTCGGGAAAAGGAAAAAATCACAAAAACTTAAGTCAGGAGAATAAGGAGGCTGAGGACCCACAGGAATGTTTTTACTGGGCAAAAACTCGTTTACTGACATTGCTGTATAACAAGGAGCATCATCGCGATGCAATACCCAGTTGTTCTTGATCCGATGAACGGCGGTGTCAGTCAAATTTAACTCTTCCCCGATCATTCTGACTGTCACCCGACGAGATTAACGCACAAGATCCCGGATTCTGTCGATATTTTCATCGGTTCTTCAAGATGAAGGCCTTCCGCTTCGTGGTTCATCTTCACTGGACTCTCTCTCTTCTGGAAATGCCTTAAACCAAAAGCAAGACCTTCCGTTGCACTGTGCCCAAGTCTGAAGCAAAACCTGATAGCACATTGTTGCTCGAATTTGATGTCACTCAATTTGGGAACACAATAGGAAAGATTGTTTCACAAAAAAATCGCTACCGACCACCAGATGACTCGACGGAGTTCAAACTTTTACTGAATACAGACGACATGTACCCCTATCTGCCATCCAAGCCCGGCGCCTCCAGTATTGCCAGATCGAACGCTACGTTGTCAGTATCAGCACTTAATTTACACACCTCGTATTAGTAATAATACTAATGTCTTCATTTGCAATAATACAGTGATACTTGGCTAAACATTTATAGCGGCGAAATTTAGACTTAGTCTGCTCTTCTTTAAGCAGTTCAAAAATGGTAATAACAAAATTTCTTTGGGATCATCACAGCAGCCGCGGTGTTCCGGCATTTAGCTTCTGCCTGCGCGGCTGCTTCGATTTAGAAGAAAAAATTAACTTCCATTAAATATGTCAGACACAACTGACCGTGTATTGCTTCCAAATATGGGTACGAAAGAGCTAGCAGATATCACATTACAAGAAATATGATTAAGTGGTCAACAGACGCTCGGCACCGACGACGGAAGGAAATAGAAAGTACCATATTGGTAAAACGAAATAAAATTGGTTACTGCTGTGTAATATTTTTCTACCTAGATAGACAGTAAAATGCATGCTTCCAGGAAACTGTAATATCTGTCGTTCTTAAACTTTCTAAGTGGGCGTTCGCAATTTCAAGTGGCAAGCATAAATTTAATAACCTGTTTCGAGAGATGGTATAATACAAATGTAGCTTGTAATAGGCAAATATTCAAGGTTTTGCAGGTATTAGGGAAGTAGACCTATATAACGAAAATGACGGCATCGTTGAGCAAAATATTCCCATCATTAGATTATTCCGAAATAACCTGAGGGACCCGGAATAAGGAACAACATGTTGCTCGAGCAAGCGATGTTTAACCAATCAGTGAGTGAGATCAAAATGTAGTACCGGAAAATCGTTTTCATGTTTTAGTTCATTTTGTATAAAAATCGTCCTTGATAAATCTGATCATCTTAAAAATATGATCCAAGAAGATTACTAGTTAATAATACTAGTTAATGTGACATATGCTTTCGTCCATACAACCAACCGGCCAAACGTATACAGTTTTTTCATGCTTATTTACAATTATCACCACGGTCTAAGCTTGGCATTTGACAAGAAAACGAACGAAAGCAGAGCAAAGTACCCTCTATCAGAGGTATCAGGTATATCCAAGGCACTTGTGCGATAGGTTACTAGTTTCCACGTAATGATATAATTATAATAATATTTTTTTTAGTTGCCAATTGTAACTCCAAAGGTTCGCTTATACTCCGTTGCAATGGACCGATTTCTCTAAGCCATGGCTCATGCCAGAATCTTGTCAATATTCGAGCAGTACTTTCAGAGCTATAAAGGAACAAATGATTACCAGATAGACGACAGACAAATAGTTGTATATATTGTAAAATCTCGTTCTTCAACTATTAATTATCCGATCTAGGGAAATTGTACTTAGAAACGATCAATCTAGCCAAAACTAAGCATCTGAAATACAATGGTTATCTATAGTTGCTAGTTCAAATGTTAGTAAAGATACGTAACCTAGCTAAAATTAAGCATGTAAAACAAACTAGTAGACTCTCAGTTGCATCATTCGATTAGACACCAATAAAGTCATATATAATGAATACATCAAGGTTACAAAAATTATGTCAAATGTCGTTGTCCCTTGTGTAGGATATATTTGTAGATCGTCTGTGTTAACACGTGGTTTATTTTCGGGGGTACCCACGTCTACGCCTACATTCAAAGTTTTTGAGAACAAACCTGTACAATCATTGCTTCTGTATACATACATAGGTGTTAAACTGTCTCATGACAAGATATTTATACGCTGCTGATTGGAATAAATATGGATAAAACCTGAATATTGTTCAAATAATTCTATGGAGTTCGAGTAATTACTCTCCTTATACACTACATACAATTTTCAATGTCAAACTTCAGCGTATTTTTAATGTAGAACGGTTTATACAAGTATTACCTTAAATATGTAAACCAAATTTATGCAAAATTAAAAACATTATTCAACAATGCAATAAGTGTTTCAAATGAGCTAGTGAGGTAGAAAATACTTTTCTTTTCTCTTTACTCGGGTGAAAATTTACCAATTTCTATGCTACTAGTGTAGTCTCAGGCACGAAAACACTAATTTGTATGAATTGGTTATCATGCAAGTATTACAAGTACAAAATATATGGTCAATATTTTAATCCACTCTGAAGACATATTTTTTTATTTAGAAATTACAACGTCGTCCCGCTGTATCTCGATAAGAGAGCATTTAAGGATCCGACATTATAAAACCCTTTTATGTTATTTTTTTATCTACTTCATGCCCGGGAAATATTGCTACCTTTATCTGAATCACTCTGTATATATAGATACGAGGGCGGCCAGATAAGTACTCAGCATCAACGCCCGATGGTGCCACTATCGCAAGAGTCGTAGATGGCTACTGTAAAAATTTCAGCACATTCGAACTCGTAGTTTTGTTGTAACCGCGTGTGGAACCGGACGTGTCCGCGGATTTTAGAAAAATGGAAAAAGTGCCATATCGGTGATCCGACTTTTGTTTTTGGTAGAGAAATCGTGCAAATCAAATAGCGCTTGGATACTGTGTACGGTGATTCATCTTCTTAAATGGCGACCGTCAAAAATTGATTCAATGAGTTTCAACGTGGCCGCATGACGGTTTTTGATCAGCCACGCCCAGATGCCCCGAAAACGGTCACCATCCTCCGTGACAAAAATCTACGCTCTCGTATTGGCAGACCTGCGATTGAAGGTACGCGAAATATCTGAGACATCTTAAAAGATCGTGTGAGTCATATCCTGTATGAAATATTGGACATGAGAAAGCTGCCTGCGCGATGGGTGCCACGTTTGCTCACTTCGGACAACAAGCGCAAACGTGAGACCACTTCTGAGCAGTGTTTAATGATATTTAAGGTGATCCGAAGGAATTTCTGCATCATTTTGTGACCGTCGACGAAATATGGATCCACTGGTAGACACCAGATACCAAGGAAGTCGAAACAGTGGACTTCACCCGGCGAACACTCCCCGAAGGCGAAGCTGTCCTATCGCCCGAAAAGGTGATGAACACCGTTTTCTGGGATTCACAAGGTGTGATCTACATCGACTCCTCGAGAAGGGCAAAACGGCCGCAAGGCTCTACTATGCCGAATTATTGGTCCAATTTGATGCCGAATTACAGAATAAAACACCTTCGTCGTTGCCACGGCCAAATTGGCCCGATTAGGCTACGAACTGGTGCCCCATCCACCGTATTCTCAAGATTTGGCCCCGTGCGACTTATTTTTGTTTTCAAACTTGTCGGGTAGAGTCGAATGAGGAGGTTATCGCCACCACGGAGGCCTACTTTACAGACCTCTAGAAAACGTATTTTTAAGATGGGTCAAAGAAGTTGGAGCATCGTTGGGTCAAGTGTATCGAGCCAGGGTTCCATACCACTATGAGCTCAACACACCCGTCGTTCAAATGCACTTTTCACTAAAGTTCGTAAATTGAGAAAGTTGTACTAGGGTCATCAAACAGGAGCCTTGCATACTAGGTGATTCAGGAAGCAAATGCAATACACACAATGCACGATCCAAAAATGGCAGGAAAAATTCATATCACACGAGTAATAAAATTCTTGCTTATAGAGAAACACTGTTGAAGTTATAATTACGAAATCAAAAAAATATATATCTCTCTGAAATGAAGGAAGGTATTGACTTGAAATTTCTGTAAATATAATAAAACCAGTATGATCAATACTTTAATACATGCTATTAATGGAGTAGAAATTGAGATATTGACTCCCCCATAAGGAAAAAGTAAATGACTTATAGAACTCCATTGTCTGACCGAATCAAAACCACGTAAATCAAGTAAAACTGAAATATATATATATATATATATATATATATATATATATATATATATATATAATACAATTTTTCATAAATCGCCTTTCTTCAAAAGTTGTGTTGATTATTTGAAGTGGAATCCGTATAAGAAACTTCAATATTTTCTGCTCTTAAGATATGATGAAGATAGTGAGTCTTGTGCGTATAATCCCGTCTCGCCATGGAATTTATTGAGCAATATTTTATTTATAATATTTCGTCTCAACAGTGAAATATAAATCGATAACGACCTCTATTTGGCTAACAGAATATTTTAGGACCTACGCTTTTAGACACCTTTAATCTTATTTTTTGATGTGCTTTCTGCTCTAGAAATATTGCCTGTATATGATTACGTCCGGTTGGAAAGTAGTTTTTTGCCTAATTCCGTTTGACATAAGAATCTGAATTCTTTCTTTAACATTAGCAATGGGGTGGTTATATTTTTCTACGTTTGGAAACGTTTCGTTGCCATTGCGTTTTGTATCTACGATGCCATTAGTGGTCTAGGTAAATCGACGGGGCATCCCGTCGTGACATCTCTTTGAACAGTAAAATTGACTTTAGATTAACTTCACTACCGGGTCCTATGTAGGTAATATACAGAACATAAACACACTTTTTGTATAACTGTACAACTTGTAACATAACCTTACATTTCACTTTATGAGCATTGGCCGCTGCTGGATGGGTATTAACGTCATTACTCAATGATGTTAATAGCACGCGAATATTAAAACCAATATAACCCGCCCCATAATGAAGAACAATGATTTGCTTAAAAGCACATTCAAGTAACAAATGTATTATTTCAGAAAACAATGAGAGAATCTACGTCACTTAGTCATTTTTAAACTGCACCAATATATACACTAATATTCAGACACGGTTAAAAACACGTTCCAGGAACGGACAGACCCTTATTTATGTTTTTGGCAATAATCATTTCTTCTGTTCCCTCCCTCTCTCATTTCCCGCTCAACAGCTGAGGTCAATGATCCTTCCGTCCTTCCGGATTTCAGGAAGTTTCCGGCAAGCTCCGGATTTGGTTATTTCCCATTACTTCTAGAAGCACGGTTTATTTGTAAGCCTCTACCGGGGTCGCG
Organism: Acanthoscelides obtectus; assembly: GCA_963669975.1. Taxonomy (NCBI): domain Eukaryota; kingdom Metazoa; phylum Arthropoda; class Insecta; order Coleoptera; family Chrysomelidae; genus Acanthoscelides; species Acanthoscelides obtectus. The sequence goes on from CAVLJG010000003.1 coordinate 75,759,126, forward strand.
GTATGAGTAGTATGATGGTTGGAGTAATATTCCCGGCGAATTATAGTTTTAGCTGGGAGCTTTCTGAAGTAGCTGATGTTTCTGTTGGAGGTGTTCTAGTATAACAAGAATATCATTATGCACTAGACTATCGAGGGACGATAGTCGGTATAAAAATATACTTAAGAAATGCGATTTTTACTGGGACTCTTTCAGAGCATTATTGAAAGACTTTTTTATTCGATTTAAATTGATACGTTCGATAATTTTGTTTGAAGCTGAAATACACACTGAAACCCAAGGGTGATAATAATAATAAATAATCGTTTTTCTATACTCGAACCGCTATGAAGGCCTAATGCCCGTAGGTACCGTGGGGCTATAGGGGGATTCTTATAGCGGCAAGGATGGGATGTCAAACGGACTCCAGAGAAGGACCACGTGTGAAGTTGGAACATCCCCAGCTTTTAAGACTGTTGAAAAAAAAATGTTCATGTATCCTTTTAATGGATTTTTCGATTTTTGTTTTATATTTTCGTTAGTCCCCTCAAAAGAAAAATATTGATTCTACATGCCTATGGGTTTTGACGGCCAGTTACTAAATTATTAAGGATGGTACATTCGTCCAAATTGGTAAAAAACGCACATAGCTGTATGTCAGGAACACATCACAACGGATTAAAAATATTTGGAGAGAAAGTTAAAATTATTAACATATTACATGTTACATCGTGAACCAACCACTTGATGCTGCACAAAATGATGTAGCACAGGATCATAAGTAGCATGAAACATTTGACAAATGACAGAATGCTGGTAGTGTCAGTGTCGATGGATGGAACGAAAGTTTGTAAATTACCAATTTCAACGAATTTATCATGGAGCCAGCTTTCACCAGGTTATAGTCTAATCATATTAGATGAAAATACCACTTGTTTGCGAAACAATTGTAAAGTCTGGTTTTATTAATGCAAGTAGTTCAAGGGGGTATTTTAAGCATGGACGCATAAAATGGGTACACCAACTTTTATGTGAAAACTTTTTATTCGACAACAAAGAATGAGCAAACGTGTTTTTTGGGATTCAATCGAAAGTGTTGTCAGAAACGAAGAACTCCTCAAATAAGATTTTTAGGTATTCATGAGACCTACCAAATGAGACCTTACGTAAAAAGGTATGTTTAATAGCAAAGAAGTTATGGCCGAAGACCAAGGCAAAATGCACGTTTTGGCACTTGCTGCTGATGCGACGATAATTTCACGCAGCTACTTGAAATTCTTCATATCCATAGGTTTCATATTTCTAAGTAACCACAACAAAATTGGAGTGGATTGGTCAAGTAGTCTTTGAGTCTTCCGGCCATCACTGTTTATTGAGCAATGTACAGGGTCCGTACATTTTATAGCAAAATACACCAGTCAACCTTGCCGACATAAATCACAAACCATTCCGAAAGATAATTCTTGTTTTTATGCGAAAAACGAAGGGTTACCTTTTTTTCTTCTAAACAAATTCAAACATTTTGTATTTGTGAGTAATTGAACAGATTCGCTACGATATTCGAAAAACATAGATTATTATACACATTATAAAACAAGGCGATGTGTCCATCACCTTCTGTGCGACGGAAACAATTTTTTTTCAAGATTTATTTATACTCTTGTGTATACATATTTAGAGCTGAAAGTCTTACACGGTCACAGATGAGCCCTAAAGTTTATAAAAATAAATGTTTGTTACCTAAATGCGCTGAACTGTTTATAAAGTTAGCTCGCAAGATGAAGACAATTATGTTTTAAACTGTCTTAGCCTAGTTAGTGTGTAGCATGTGCTAAATGGCTACATTATTGATCACTGCATGACTTTGTCAAATAAGTAGGTCACATAATCCAGTTTCTTTACGAAGAAATATAACTTCCTGGACCTTTTTTCTAAAAGCTTTAGTATAGTCTACGTCCGTTTTCGGAATCTCGTACGATTGAAACGACTGTGAGTTCAAAATATTGGAAAATAAACTCGAGAAAACGAAAAAACAGTAGACAAATATCAACCAATTATAGCGAACTGCAAAATTAGGAGAAATGCTCGGTATTAGTCCCTAATGCATTATTTAAAGTTTCAGCATTGTACCTTGTATAGTTTTCAAGAGCATTTTAATTGTTCATAATAAATTTGATATACCTTCAACGTTCGCGTGACATTTGTCAGTGTCAAGTATAGTGGTATAAAGATCCAGTAAGCTAAGAGGCGTCGTAGCTTAGTGGGAGAGAACGGTGATTTCTGAACCGCAGGACGGAGGTTCAAATCCACAAAGCTCCTTTCTTTTGCTATCATTTTTTTTTTCTAATTTGAAGAAATAAAGGTTTTTCTACATTATGTGTACTTTTATTGGGATCAAACAGTTTTTCGCACGCCATAGAGAATGTAAGCTTACAAACAGGAAGCCAGCGTGATACGTATGATTATTTATAATTTCTTTATACATTACTTTGATGAAATTTCAGAAACACTATGTCGGATCATAGCAGATAATTTTTGAAAACATACCTCTTGGGGCCGCAGAGGATGCTTATAAAATTAAGAGAGCTCACCCACAGTTTTTGTTTTTATCAAGTTTTCATCAACAGCATAGACATTTTTTGCATAGTTGGTGTTTATTAATTTCGGATGTCTTTCATTATTGTTGGTTAATAATTTACACATCTAAGATATATATTTTCAAAAATTATCCGTAATGATCCGACATAGTGTTTCTGAAATTTCATCAACATAATATAAAAAAAATATAAACTATAATACGTATACCGATGGTTTCGTATTTGACGGTCTGCTACCCTATAGGTGACAGATGTGCATCATCTGCCATTAATTACCAAATTTTTGCATCCGGAGAAATTTTTATATTTTGGCAAGAAAGAAGGCAATAATATTATGGAAGTTGAACCCGAGGGGTCCTCAGGCGACCCCTCTACTGCTTTGAGTGGAGTTGGCGCGGAGTGCAGCGCTACTTTGGAACATATTCCAGAAAACCAAAACGTGATGATGCCAATGATGACATCAGGGACGACACCGATACTGGAGAAGGAAAACGAGAACAAGAGACTTTTGAAGATAATTGCAGACCAAGCAGCCCAGATTCAGAGACTGACTGACTGTGTGGAGTCACTTAATGCCCAGGTTTTTAAGCTTAGAAGTATCATTCATAAAACAGTTCCCAATGTTGATTCTTCCTAAACACCAAAACGTAGACATAACAGCCATTCGAGTGACCTACATACTGAGGCCGATGAGGACACACAGGGTGATCTTTTCAAACCTGTGCGACGTCGCAAGGTGAGACTTCGCAAAACAGAATTTCCTCCGCTACCGACGAAATCCCCAAATAACAAACATTCAGGCAACCTAAAACCGTCTGTGTCTGTACCCTCTACCGCTTCTACTAGTCAGCCAAGGGAAAGACCTTTATCAGCATCCACACAGAATGCTCCTCCTGTTATACCCCAAGTGCAGTCTGATCCATTGGCTGGCTGCAACTCATCTTCCTTGCCATCCAGGGGATCTCTAAACATACAGGCCCAATCGCCTCGCCAGGTGCGTATTACTCCAACCGTGTTGAGAGATGCTACAAAATGGCGCACCTTAAACTATCCCTTTGTAAGTCTTGGCATTCGTATTGAACGAGCAGTCGCCGTTGACGCTGGGATACGTATCATCCCCAAAACCGAAGACGATTATCGCAGGATAATCCGTCTTTTCAAAGAGGAAAACATTCCTCATCACACTTTCCCTTTGTCCACTGAACGCAACATCCATGCGGTTATCAGAGGTATCCCAGCATCACCCACCGAACAGGAGGTCAAAGGTGAGCTAGAACAGAAGGGTTACGCTCCCTTTGACATCATTCGCCTAAAGCGCAACGGCGGCGTGCCCATGCCCTTGATGGTGGTGATCCTGCCTAAGACGAAGAAGTCACAGCAAGTGTTCAACGAGCACGACTTGCTGGGGCTCTCTATCAGAGTCGAAGTTCAGAAGAACTCTCGACTCATTGGGCAGTGTCACCGCTGCCAGAAGTATGGACACGCACAGTCGTATTGCATTGCGCCGCCAAAGTGTCTACAATATGCCCAAGACCACATGACACATATGTGCCCTCAAACAGGACAAGAGGTTCGCAGATGTGCGAACTGTGGGGGGGACCATCCGGCAAATAGTCCGACCTGTAGATTTACTCCTAGGAGAAATCTACAAGTCATCGCACAAAGGCGAGCAAATTCCTACGCGGACGCAGCAAGAGATGACACCTCAACTGCCCCTGCTGTTTCGAGCTCATCTACGACTACTCACATCGCTCAGGTCCCTACAGCAGATTATTAGTCCCCTGATAAGCGCCACTAAGGCATTGCAGGCGATCTTTCCGCTAAGTAGCTAGGTACAATAGCAGACAGTCTGAATTCATCAAAATTCTTTTCTGGAATTGTTTGGGTCTTAGGGATGTCCCCAAAAAACGGGAATTTCATCAAGCTCTTTTGGATGAAAACGTAGATGTAGCTCTGCTGTAGGAAACATTGCTTAATCCGAGAGATCGTCTAGCTTTCCCAAATTATGATGTTATCCGCGCTGATAGATTAACTGGACGGGGTGGCGGTTTGGCAGTGCTAGTAAAACGTGGTATTGACTATTACAGAAGCACAAACGCTGAGATGCAGGGCATCGAGGCAACTTCCGTGGTAGTGAATATGACGGGAGGTATCTCGTTGAAAATCACATCGGTTTATGTCAGATGTGGTGCCAGGCTGCAAGAGATGGATCTGGAAGTCCTGTTTGACTGCGCGGGTCCGCTTATTGTAGCAGGGGACTTTAACTGTAAACATCGAGCATGGCACCCTAGGTTAAATTCCACCAGTGGGATTCGACTTTACAACCATGTGATACGAAACGGCTACCTCATACACAGCACTGAGGAGCCGACTCACCACCCATTTAATCACCTTCAGGCACCAGATGTCCTTGACTTCGCGATATCTAGAAACTGTAGATTCAGTGTCACTTCTCGAATCATGTATGACATTTCGAGCGATCATCTTCATATCGTACTGGAAGTGGGTAATGAGCAAACCTTGGAAGGGGAAACTCTTCCAAGGAAAAGGGTTGATTGGGAGCTATACAAGTCGCTCCTTAGAGAGTTCCCCAATATCCCGATCATAGATGCTAGGTATAGATGCTGCTCAAGCGGAGTGGACAAGTTCCGTTCAGCAAGCTCTTCAGCGTGCAGCTGTACTACTAGTAAGACGACACGGCAGACCTTTTATCCCTGCAGACATTCGTCATAAAATTTCTGACAAAAGAGCTGCAATTAAGCAAGCGAAGAGGTCTTGTCACCCAGATGGCATTCACAGAGCAACGAATCTTGTTCACGAAGTGAGAAATGCTCTTCATGTATTCCGTAATGAGCAATGGAGCAACTTTCTGTCGGGGATGCTTGACTCAAGTATTCCTCTCTGGAAAGTTGCAAAGTCGCTCAGAAACGGTCCTAGGGGCATAGTCTGTAGGACAGAGGAAAAGGTCGTGGTTTTCGATGATGCAATGGAAAGTCAGTTCTCTCCCAACTATGACCTTGATAATGACCTCGACGAGGAGCAACATATTGTAAGATCCGTCAGGAGATATTTTAGGGCCAACGGTGTCAGTGGCAGTAGTGCCTCCCTTAGTGATTTTTCCTCATAGGAATCTTCAGAAGATCCCTCAATTGAAGAGCTGCACGGCACATCAGCGGAATCTCCTGAGACTTTGCATTGCACACCAGCAGAGCTCCAAGGTCATATTAAAGACCTCAAGGTGCGTAAAGCACCTGGAGAGGATCGAATCAGTAATAAGGCACTGAAGCTACTTTCGCGGAAGTCCTTAACTTATCTCGTGGCAATAATCAATGCCATGCTAAGGACCCAGCACTTCCCAACGGCGTGGAAGACTGCTGATGTCATAATGATTCCAAATAAGGTGGGTTCGATATTCCCTCAGGATTACCGCCCCATTAGTCTACTGTCAGCTCCTTCTAAGCTCGCTGAAAAGGTGATTCTACGTCACCTTGAAAATTTCTCGGCAGACCACAATGTGATTCCTGACGTGCAATTTGGCTTTCGGTATGAGCATAGTACGGAGCTACAGGCCATAAGGCTTGTTGAACGAGTAAACAGGGGGTTCACCCGTAACGAAAGTACTGGCATCTTGCTACTGGATGTCTCAAAGGCATTTGACAAGGGGTGGCACAAGGGCCTTCTCTACAAATTGATCCATAAGGGCTTCCCCTTCTGGCTCCTAAAACTTTTGAAATCCTTTCTCGAGGGTAGGAAATTTAGGATCAAAATTAATATCGTTCTGTCGACAACACGGCTCATCAAAGCCGGTGTCCCTCAGGGTTCGGTTCTTGGACCAGTCCTTTATTCACTTTTTATTCATGACGTCCCTTGCCCCAGCAGCTGTGAAACCTATCTCTATGCTGATGACACTGCCCTGGTGGCCCAGTCGTGCTCTGGGGATCTAGTTCACGACAGGCTGCAAAGTGCAGTGGACGAGGTATTGGAATGGGCGAATCGGCGGCTGATCAAAATTAATCATTCGAAAACGCAGGCAATCTATTGTACTAAAAAACGTAGCGGCGCCCCGTCTGAGGTTTCAGTGAATGGAGCTTAGGTACCATGGGAAAGCTCTGCTAAGTATCTCGGTGTCACTCTTGACAAGGGGATAACCTGGCAGAAGCAGACTGAAGCGTTAAAAACTAAATTCCAAATCTCGTTTCGGCAACTCTACCCTATGCTATGTAGTACATCAAAATTAAGTTTGACCAACAAAGTTCGGCTATACAAGATGGTTATTAGACCAGCGATCACTTGCGCAAGTGCCGCTTGGTGTTTTCTCGCCAAAACGCATTTGTGTAGCCTGCAGGTTTTGCAGAACAGAACCTTGCGTACAATCACTAACGCCCCATGGTATGTTTCCAACGAGAGCCTTCACAGAGACCTTGACATCCCTTACCTAAGGGACTACATCAAACAACAAGCGCGTTACAGTCAAGCAGAATCGCATAACAATACTTTATTGCGCGAGTCAGTAGACTACACAGTCGAGCAAGTTCGCAAGCACACAAGGCCGCGACTCGCACTGTGAACAAAATTAAATCGTGCGACTTTAGGTCCAACAAAAATTAAAATTTTTCTTCTACAACCAATCCCAAAATTAATTTTAGGATCAATTTAAAATTGCCGAATACTAACTAGCAATGCCAAGGCACCCCTCAAATTGATGCACTTCTTTTTTCTTTGCTCTCCCTCCTTCCTTCCTTCCTTTCTTCTTCCCTTCTTTCTTCTTGACTTTGTTTGGTATCTGGGCAACCAGACCTGACAGGCCCACTGACTTACAAGACTTCAACCAAGAGCAAAGGTCTTACGGACCGCTTTGACAGACAATGACGAATAGTACCGCTGGTTTCCTCTTTACAAACTTACATTGTCTATGGCGTGCGAAAAACTGTTTGATCGCTATAAAAGTACACATAATGTCAAGTAACATTTATTTCTCCAAATATAAAAAAAATAGCAAAAAGGAGCTTTGTGGACTTAAACCTCCGTCCTTTGGTTCAGAGATCGCCGTTCTCTCCCATTACGCTACGTCGCTCCTTGGTTTACTGGATCTTTTTACCACTACACTTGACACTGACAAATGTCAAGCGAACGTTGAAGGCATATCAAATATGTTATAAACAATTAGAATACTCTTGAAACCTATACAAGATACAGCACTGAAACTGAATAATTTATTAGGGACTAATACAGAGCATTTTGACTAATTTTGAAAATGGTCAGCTCGCTGCAATTGGTTGATATTTGTCGACTGTTTTCGTTTTCTCGAGTTTATTATCAAATATTTTGAACTCGCAGTCGTTTTAATCGTACGCGATTTCGAAAACAGACGTATACTATACTAAACCTTTTAGAAAAAAGGCACAGGGAATTATACTTCTTCGTAAAGAAACTGGATTCCGTGACCTACTTATTTGACAATGAATGAATGAATGAATCTTGAAATTAGAGGCATTTCGGCTACCATAAGGAGCCAGTGCATAGGCCGCTTAAGCGGGCCCTTATGCACCTCTACATTCCTTAGATCACAACCCTCGCCCTTTTAGCGAAGTTGAGAATTGCCTTGAGTCCAAGCTCCTTGACGTCCTAAGGGTCCAAAGAAATGGACCCCAGTATAGTCTGCCTATAGTAGCTCAGAGTTTCACAGCGACACAAAACATGCACCTTGGTCTCTTCCTCTACCCCGCAGCGTTCACACAAGGGATCCTAAGCCACCCCCATTACGTGCAGGTGGCGCCTTAACGTGTTATGGCCAGACAACAGTCCCACCAGCAACCTTAAGTTGGCTCTATCCAGAGATGAGCAGAAACGTCCATCCTTAGCACTGGGCCCTTCAATGAGTTCCCATGCCTAGCGGAGATGACTGGGGATACTTCTCCATTTCTGAGAGTGTTTTCTTGCAACCCACGTCTCCATTTTCCTCCTAACTCTATGCGCGATCACTCCTAGAGCTAGCTCAGGACCAACGAGCTTGCTGGCTGATCCTGTCTTCGCCAGAGTGTCCGCCGTCTCATTGCCCCTTATCCCAGCGTGCCCCGATACCCACATTAACGATACCGGATGTCTCGCTGCGAGGCAATCCAGAACCTCTTACTTATTTGACAAAGTCATGCAATGTAGCCATTCAGCACATGCTACATACTAACTACTCTAAGACAGTTTGAAACATAATTGTGTCTTCATTTTTCGTGATAACTTTATAAAAAGTTCAGCGCATTTCAGTATGAAATAATTATTTTTATAAACTTTAGGGCCCATCTGTGACAGTGTAAAAATTTCAACTCTAAATATGTATACAATTGAGTATGAAAGAGTCTTGAAAAAAAATTGTTTTCTTCGCAACAAAAGGTGATGAACACGTCTGCTTTGTTTTAAGATGTGTATAATAACATATGCTTTGCGAATATCGTTCAATTACAAGCAAATACGAAATGTTTGAATTTGTTTAGAAGAAAAAAACGCAGCCCTTCGGTTTTTTTGCATTAAAACAACAATTATGTTTCGGAATGGTATGTGGTTTATGTCGGCAAAGTAAACTCGCGAATTTTGCTATAAAATGCCCTTTGAACGAACCCTGTATATTGCTCAGCAAACTAGTAGTGATGACCGGAAGACAGGTGTTTTGGAATAAATAATTAGAAATTCTCAAAGACTACTTGACCATTAGACTCCAATTTTGTTGTGGTTGCATTTTGCCTCGTTTATTCAGCCAAAGCTTTGTTACTGTTAGTCGGATTTTTTTACGTGTGATCTCATTCTGTAGGTCTCATAAATACCTAAGAATCTTATTTAAATAGTTATTTGGTTCCTGCCAACACTTTCGATTGAATCCCAAAAAATACGTTTTCTCATCCTTTGTTGTCGAATAAAAAGTTTTCCCACAAAAATCGGTGTACCCATTTTATGCGTCCATGTTTTAAATACCCCCTTGAACAACTTGCATTAATAAAACCAGACTTTACAATTATTTCGGGGAAAATTTGCTGATATGATTATACTATTACTAAATGTTTCCAACAACTTAACCTTTAATAACATTTAGCAACAATCTCACATACTATTGTAAGTAATTTAAAATCATTTTGCACAACAGTTGATATTTCTTCCTAATATTATTAGAGCTCCTGAAGATGATGGCATAGCCCGTCGAAAGCTAGAGGCTAATAAAGTATAAAGACCCCTCATCGCTTTAATCTTGTCCAAGTACCCAACTAAAGGCGGAAGCTTTATTTTTTCAACTAACTGGTTGTTAGACGACAATGACCACGTCTCAAGTTACATCCACAAATTTGGGGTTTTTCAACACCATCGAAGAACGTCATGGGACCCAGGCAGTAAGACTGATGAAGGATTGGATCAAGGGCAGAAAACGGTTAGCACAGGAGATCAATCGGCGGATTTTCTTATTAAAATGCAGAAGACATGGCATCACACCACCTCATATTAACATCAAATGCATTTAGTAGAAGACGGGATGAAAAATCCTCTACACAGGTTAGGTGATAAAATACTCAGACTTGAGATATCTTCTTGCCACAGACAGTTGAAGAAACTCCATTCCACACTCAACTCACTCAAAATTGACATAATTTCTTTCACTTCTCCCTTAATTTTTAATAATTTTAAATCTGGACAACTCAGATATTATAATAACATTTTTCAGAACATTAAGAACTCTAATGTTCGCAAGTTTGACAGATTGTTAAATGACTCTGTGAGAACTTTGTTAAACACTCAGCCAAACTGGATTAAGAATCTCAGTAATGTTGATATCCCTAATGACATTTTAAAATTTCCTTTCCTGGGGCCTAAGTTCAGTGTGGAGCCGATTGTTAACAATGTAGACCTAATAGCTTCCTCCATAAGTGATGACACTGAAAAAAACATTTTCAGAACTCGTTCCACCAACCTCATCACTAACTACTACCACAGCAACAATCTTAATAAAAATCATTCCATATATCACAACCTTTTAACCCTATGTGTGCCAGTGGCTCCCCTGTGGAACCACAAACCAGATATCAAATATCTGTTGGACAATGTTGGACAAGTAAGCGCCGGATGGAGCCACATCATATTACAGGTGAGTGGGGGATATCCGCCTCGCGACAATTTATGTTTAGCTCTTTTTACGTCTGTGACCGGCTTTGTTTATGCGTTCCAATTTGCCAGTAGCTACTCATTTCCGACGCATTTATTTTTCACTGTGTGAAACTTAAATGATATACCGTGGCAGGGAAGTCTTTAGTTAAACTGCTGTCTTGATTCGGGTCTAAAGGCCGTCGTCGCGTCGGTTGGAATTTCTTCATAACGTTTCGCTCGTACGAGTGGCAAGCTTCTTCAGAGTTCCTTCCATTTCCGGTGCTGGATGTAGCCGTAGACAACCCACATCTACTCCTCTCATGTGCCCGACTACCTCAGTGTGTATGCATATGTATGATATTTTTGGTTTCAGCTCCTTTTCGGCAAGTATAGAAATATTTAAATCATTTTAAAATATCGTCGAGAATGATGTTATCGGTAAATATTCCCTTTTCGGTAAAAATACCGAAAAATCCGGTTCAAATCCATGCATAGACAATCTGAAATTTGCAATATGAATTTATATTCTAAATTCTATGCATATCCGTTCATATTCGTCAATATTCATCTTAAATCATTAGATTTAGAAATAACTTTTTTAAAAAATTTTATTTGAGGACTGAGGCTTCAGTCCATACAAAATACAAAGGTTTACAAATGTGACATTTACGGAGTCTAACCGGGTATTGAACATAAAGTTTACATAAGTGACTGTTACGGTGCCTAGCCGGGTAATGAACGACATGAAATGGGCGCAAGGCCTATTTATACTATTGGTGTGCTTACAAAGCACTTCTAGAAAATAAAGCGTAAACAACGTGTTAGCGAGAAGTCGTTATCTGTTGCTGAGCTAGCGTCTGGTGCAACATTGTATGGAATAGTAAGTCCATTGTTTTGAGTGCATATAACAACTTCCCCCTATTACAAAAAGTTGTTGCCATGCGACAACTTTTGATAAAATTAGAAAAGTGTAAAAGATGTAAAAATTCAAAAATGTAAAAATGTAGAAATGTAAATTGTAAACATTGTAAAATATAAAAATATAAAAGTAGGAGTAATAAAATTGCAAAATAACATCAGAAAATATAGATTCTGAAAAATAAAAATGTTAGCATAAATGCGGTACATTGGCGATGCTAAATAACATCTAAAAGCAAAGCTGGAACAAACAAATAATAAGATACAATCGTACAGTCGTACGGGCAAAATCACATGGTAGATAACACGAAAATTGGAAATGTCTTTTTGAACAGTGAAAACACTTCACGGAACACTCACTGCAGTTCGATGTCTTCTTCATGTGGCTGGATGGTTGGTCTACGTCGAGGAAAAAGTCTGGGAATGTACCGGACTTTTGGTGCTCCTGGAGATGGGCCATCGGCTGGATAATTTGATGCGCGGATGCTGAGTGGTCTTCGTTTTCTGCACTTGCAGAACAGGTACAAAGCTACGATGATAACTAACAGGGTGATGATAAAATACGTGAACCATGAGAGATGTCTCGAAACAAACGGCTCGTTCATAATTTTGTCCAGTTGTTCAGAATATTGGTTCAATTTGTGATTGGCAATTTCGAGTTCTTCAGTATCGATCTTGCTTAGCTTGATCGGTTTTAATTTTGGTAAATTTTGTTTCTCTGGGAGATGTTCACAGCATTTGTAGGGTACTTTTACAGGGTGACTTTTGTATGTGATATTCTTGTAGGTGCTAACAGAATATCTAGAATGTAATCTCGTGGTGCCTACAAAGCCACTGCATTCGGGCTGCAGTTTTAAAAGTGAATTAACTTTTATTACTTTGGTGGTAGTCTCTCGTTGTCCACACTTCATCGTAATTGGCAGAGGGCTAGATATGGTGATTAGCCAAAAATTGGTTGCAAGTTCTTGGATTTTGTAATCTTGCAATGCCACAATTGCTATTTGGCAGGCTGTCGGCAGATCGACCGGATTTCGCAACAACTGTGCTTCGCAGACTGCATTACTGTCTATTGGATACGGCAAGAGGTTGAAACAGATTTTCACCTGAGACTGAAGAACTTTACAACTACCTAGGTTTTGAAAGGAAACGTACAAAAGAGAATCGCTATCTTTAGCAATGTACCTCTGTATAGTGGAGACTACATGAAACAAACCAGTACGTTTATCGAGAGTGGGTAGAGGAATCACTCTGTATAAAGTATACATTTCGGGCTCTAATAACGGGATGCGTAGAACGAATACTACTCTTGTTTTAGTTTGATATGCTTCGAGTTCCATAAGATTAAGGTACTCTGACACTGTTGCTAAATTAACCGGAAGGGGTAAATTATTTCTCGACAAAGTGTGAGAAATTTCTTGAAGAGAATTTACTAAGTCTTGAGGAGTGATAATAGAAGGATGTATTATTTTTAAACGTGCAAAAGTAATTGAATTTAGAATATCATTAATTGTCTCTTCCAGAAACATGTAGATTTCCATTAATTGTTCGCAAACTTCTAAAAATTGGAATTTAGCTTCATAAAATGCAAGATCGTCTGAAATTTCATAAATTTTGTTTTCAATGACTTTAATATCTTCATTAAACGTAGTTTCATCAATCATAAGTTTTTGAATAGTGTTATTAAAATTCTTGATAACCGACATGGTAACAGAAATTTGGTTCTTCATGAGGTTTTCGAGCTCATGTTCATCTTTAGAAATTTTGTTAATACAATCGTTATAGTATTCACCGTCCGATGAATCGAGGTTGCCGGTTATTGCTTTCCATACAGTACCTATAGCGTTAATCAGACCGCGTTTCATCCGCGATGCGCTTACAGTGTCATCGAAGATTGCGTAATATTTAGATTCCAAGGAACGAGAAATTTGATAAAGGAGACTTGTATGAGTTTTAATTTCACCACTAAACATTTTCATACGATTGGTGGGTTTGTTTACGAGATATGATAAGTGTTCCAGAATATTGTTGTTATCGTCAAGTGCTTTCTTAATGAGTTCTAAGTCTTTATATACAAGGAGTGTCCAAATGTCGTTGGAAATCTTAAGAGGGGCGTCTTCATGAAAATAGATACCTAAGGTGTTGTTAAGCGGTTTGATGTCTATCTGGGCTGTGACAGCCGCAAGAAACAGCAGACTGCACCTGAAAGAGAAACTAAGTCTCAAAACATAGTTTCAGTCTGTCAAAATTAACTTTACTTATTCTATTTGTTTCCGGGTTCTTAAGGAGCGCAGAATTTTCAAAAACTTGAGTAATGGACCATCAGATTTGTTCTGAAGTTTGTTTGAAATTTGAGACTGTTTCACAAATACTTTATCACCAATTTTATATGATTGTAAATTGGGTGACACTCTACTATCAAAGCGAATTTTTGCTTTTTGCTTCTGTTCGTCAGTTCTCACGCGGGCAATTTTGTAGTAATATTCGAGTTTATTCCGAATGTCTCGAACATACTTGGACATCAATTCTTTTTCTAAATATACGTGTTCGGGCGGACGACCAGAGGTGTGGCCAAACACGAGCTCGTATGGTGTAAAGCCAGTAGTTTTATTTCTAGTGCTAGTGTAGCACTGAACAGCATAGGGAAGAATATTGAAGGGATGTTCGTCGGGATTAGGAGTTTTGGTGACGTTTTGGCAAACGACAAGTTTGATATTATCATCCGAAAAAATAAAAGAGAAAATTTCTAAAATGAGTAAGTCCAAATTATTTTTAACGTAGATTTGTTGGGATAGGTCGAATACACCTTTGTTGGTTAAAATTACAGAGAAAAGATGCTGTATGCAAGTTACGGGATCGTACGGCACAGGAATAATATAGTATTTCCTATCTTTAATTGTTTTGCTAGACGCGATGTTAATTTTATCTGCAGAAAAATCAAGATTTTCCTCGAATATGTCTTCGATAATTTTTTCGTGAAGATCAGATAGAGTGTTTTGTCTGAAAAACGTGACGATATGTTTATGACTTTTGTCTAGGAGTTGGGAATTTGAAAATTGAATTTTGGAATAATCGATCAGGGATGTGGTTTTGTAAAGGCGGGCAAAGATATCAAATTCACTTTCGGAAAATTGGGTAGAAGGTTCTCCTTCTTCGTCACTATGGGTAAGGGCGTTAACAGTTTTGGGTAATTTGATACGTGATAGGGCATCGGCATTTTTATTAGCCTTGCCTGGCTTGTACACTATTTCATAGTCGTACTCCTCTAGCTTGAGGCGCCATCTTGCTAATCTACTTCCGGTGTCTCGGCAAGAGAAAAGCCACGTAAGGGGTCTATGGTCTGTTACGAGTTTAAACTTTCGACCATACAAATAAGGTCTAAAATGTTTTACACTCCAGACAATAGCTAGAAGTTCTCTTTCAATGGTGGAATATCTCGTTTCTGCTTTACAAAGTGTACGAGATGCATAGGCTATCGGGAGATCTTTACCTATGGGACCTTGGGAAAGAACGCCAGATATCGCAAAAGCGCTTGCGTCTGTTGTAAGCACAAAAGGCTCTTCAAAGTTGGGGTAGATCAGTATAGGAGATGTTGTTAAAGCATTTTTTAAAGTATCAAATGACTTAACACACTCGCTATCAAAGTCAAATACTGCGTCTTTCTGTAATAGTCTGGTAAGGGGTTTCGCAATTTTGGCAAAGTTTGGTATAAAGCGTCGGTAGTAACCTGCAAGACCTAAGAAAGATTTTATTTCTTTAGGATTCTTGGGTTGAGGGAATTTTTTATGCAATCCACTTTATCTGGATTGGGCTTAACGCCATCAGGGGTTATTACATGACCAAGATAGGCTACTTCCTTTCTGAGGAATTCGCACTTATCAGGCTGGATTTTAAAATTCGACTTCCGAAGACGCGTAAAAATTTCGGTAAGCCTACTGATGTGTTCTTGGATGGAGGGGGAATAGACAATTATGTCATCCATGTATACAAGACATCTTTCGTTTTGTATACCCATCAAGATGTTGTCCATGACACGTTGAAACGTGGCAGGAGCGTTCTTGAGACCAAAAGGCATCCTCAAGAATTGGTAATGTCCGTTTTCAACTGAAAATGCAGTTTTAGGAACATCAACTGGATTTATCTCGATTTGATGAAATCCAGATGCCAAGTCCAGTGTACTAAAGTACTGGCATTTCCCTAATTGATCAAGTAGATCGGAAATGTTTGGCAGGGGATATTTATCGTCGATGGTGATTTCGTTAAGCTTACGATAGTCAATCACCATACGCCATTTCTGTTTACCAGAGGCGTCCATTTTCTTTGGTACAACCCACACCGCAGAATTCCATGGCGATGTGCTAGGTTCGATAATACCTTGTTTTAGTAATTTCGAAATTTGATCTTTGACTTCTTGCTTGTGGACATAAGGGTATCGGTAGGATTTGGTAAAAATTGGTTTACTGGTAGTGGTATCAATGGAATGCTTAATTTCGTTTGTAAATGACAGGCTATCACCATCTAAATAGAATATGTCCGAAAAATCTAAGCAAAGATTCGTAATTAAATCTTTTTCCTCTTCGTTGAGATGATCGAGACGTAATTGATCTCTAATAACATCTCTACGGTTATACTGACTTTGATTTTGTAAAGAAGTGTTGAAATTATTGATAGAAGTTTCGTTAAAGGGCTCGAAAGTTAATTGGGGTAAAATTACATTTTTTGGAATGGCATTACAGTTTAATACTGTAGTAAGGAATTCGCCTTTAGAATCAATTTTAACTATGGAACTGGGTAGACGGACTTTTTCTACCTCACACGCCAGAAGAATGGCTTCAGTATTTCTAAGCTCGGATTTGAGCTTGACAACTTGTTCAACTCTGGGAGGAATGGAAATAACATTTTGAACTTGAGAATTTTCTTTAAATTGCGAAGCTTGGGACTTTTCTTTAAATTGAGAAGCTTTGGAATTATTTTCGCCACCTACTTTGAAAAGAGGGACTGTTTTGAAATTTGTAATCAATTGACGATTTTTTAAATCAATAATACAATCATAATGTTCAAGAAAATCTGACCCAAGAAGGCCATCGAATGAAATATCTAGATCATGGACATAAATTTTGTGAGAATCATTGGGAGCAAATGGGACTAAGACTGCTTCAGTAATACTAATTTTTTCGTCAGTAATACCTCGGATAGAGATATTTTCTGCGGCACGATTAGTATAATTTTGACAAGTGTTACGTTTGAAAATGGAGCAACCTGCACCACTGTCAATGAGAATTTGGAATTTTCCAGTAGCATCTTTAATGTAATATAAGTTGTCTGGGCTAACTGGGTGAATTGTCGACGGGACTATAAACGGAGGGTTTATATGAACATCTGATCGCATGTGTTGCTGACGCTCGCACACGGTTTCGCGTTCGGGTCCTCGACACTGAGATTCGCTAAGTTCGCACATACTATCGCGGTACTGTCGTTGGGTTCCGCAGGGGGTTTCTCTTTCAAACACTTGGTCCGAAAATCCTGGAATTGTTGTATGTCCGAATAAGCGTTGTCAACAAATGTATCGGCGAATTGATTATATTCGTAACAAAAAACGTTACTGGGTTCTCTAAAATCATCGTATGGGGAAGGTGTGTAGGCGGAGTACTGGGTATCGTCATATTCATTAGCGTAGTCCGTGTTGTATAGGTCTGGTTCACCGTAGTCGGAATAATCGTAAGAATCAGGGGCGACATAATTAATTCGATTGGGAGGATTTTGTCTAAAATTTCTTTGAAAATTAGGGTTTTGGAAATTTGGATTGCTCTGAATTACAGAGGGTCTTGGCGCACTCGCGTTAGGCGCATTTGGTCGTATTACAGATGGTCTGGGAGGATATTGATTAGAATTTTGATGGTAGTTAGATGTAGATGGTCTAACTTGCATAGGTTGATTCGGCCTAGGGTAATTTTGAGGTTGGGGCTGGTTAAACTGTCTTGGGGCAAAGCTTGTAGGCTGTTGTCTCCGTTGGCATTCATTTGCCAAGTGACCGGGACGATTGCAAAAATTACAAATTTTAGGGTTTGGTCTTCGAATAACTGAATTTTGATTCGGGTTTGGGGCCCTGGCGAATTTTTGTCGTTCCAAATATGAAAGTTGTAACTCTCGTTTGATATACGAAACTGCGGTCAAGATATCCGTGGGATGTCCTGATCGCACAACAGGTCCTATTTTTGAGTCTAATCCTGTTAATAGACAATTTAAAGTCATCGTTTCGATGAGGGAACTTTGAGCAGATTTTTGCTCGCGATTTAAATTTTGTCTATTCACGGCGGAATGCATTTTGGCTGCATGCGTCTGCAGTCTAGATGCAAAGGTTAGGGGTGATTCGTTGGAGAGTTGGCGCATGTGTTGAAGATCCGCGATTAAAGATGTGAGATCTCTAAGATCTCCAAAGTGCGTTTCTAACAGGGACCGTATGTCTTCCCACGTAGAAGGGTTTCGGCTGTTCACAAGTTCGGCGGCACGTCCACGAAGTTTGTTTTTAATATGTAAAACGACGAGAAGCCGCTGCTCCTCGACGGCCATTTGATACGCCGTTCGGCACGCGTTGATGAAGGTCGATAGCAATATCGGGTTTCCATCGTACTCGGGTACAATCGAAAATATTTCAGATAATCTATAAGGTTCAATGTTCGCATGAACGTTATCAGGAATTTCAGCTGGTTGGTAATCATCTGAACCGTTAGTAGACATTTTAAATGGAAAGTTGTTTCAAAAAGATTCAATAATGACAAGGGTAAACGCAAAAATATATAAATGTAAAATAGAAAATACGTAAAAATGGGGAAAAATACGTGAAAATCGACAATATATAGAGTAAATGCGCAAAAATGCAAATAAAAGGTTGTAAAAATCACACACACAGAGATAAATCGCAAAAAATGGTTAGATTAAAATTGTACGTTACCAAGGGTACATCGGGAGGCAGTCGTGTTCTCCAGGCGGCTAGTGGATCTCTTGCGATGTTTCCAGTAGTCTGTCTGCAGTTGGGTGGCTGCTGCTCGCTGTGTCCCCTGTTGTTTTCTTTCTTCTTGTTGCTTTGTAGTTTCTTACTTGTAGGTTTCTTTCTTCTTAAGGCTCGTTGGTCCTTTCCAGCTTAAAGGATAGGCATCCACCACACTAGTTAGTATGCACGTGTTCTAATGCGTTGAAGCTATACCACTTCTCTGACACCAATTTCTTAAATCATTAGATTTAGAAATAACTTTTTTAAAAAATTTTATTTGAGGACTGAGGCTTCAGTCCATACAAAATACAAAGGTTTACAAATGTGACATTTACGGAGTCTAACCGGGTATTGAACATAAAGTTTACATAAGTGACTGTTACGGTGCCTAGCCGGGTAATGAACGACATGAAATGGGCGCAAGGCCTATTTATACTATTGGTGTGCTTACAAAGCACTTCTAGAAAATAAAGCGTAAACAACGTGTTAGCGAGAAGTCGTTATCTGTTGCTGAGCTAGCGTCTGGTGCAACATTGTATGGAATAGTAAGTCCATTGTTTTGAGTGCATATAATATTCATTTTGAAGCTTTTATTTGTCATAAGATTTTAGCAAAATGTAATATAGTAAAGGCAACCTGCAGCCCAGTTGACAAGAACGACAAGCTGTTAAGATTAGGGATGTTTAGATCCACGAAAAGTATCGTTATGGATCGATTCTTATCGTTTTAGGAAGTATGGATACTCTAAAATATTGGAATAAAATTATCGATATCCAGCGGAAGGAAACAAAGAAGAAATGTAATCTGAAGTTAGTCACTCTTTCTGACACAGTCCGGATCGAAAGATGACGATACTCGTGAAATGTATAGATACTTCTAAATATAGGATCGTATCGAACATCCCTACTGTCAATAGGTACCGACGGAGCTATTTTGCGGCGTCATGGAAATAATTTTCAAGTGTTGTGCAACTATTTTGGGAAAAATTCCACGTATAGTCTTATAAACCATAGAGTATATTTCAATAGTTGGTGGAGCTTACTCCACTGGGACCAAGGGTTGACGGATCCCACACATGTGTTACCCGTTGGGGAGTTTTGAAATGTAATAATCAGCTCCAGCTGTTATTCAAACAATGTCTAATATAAATATAACCTAAGATGTTAACTCAGTGAAACAAGGAAGTTTTTGCAAATTCTATTTTTTTGCAGGTTTTAAGTTTGCCGGTAGCTTTACGACATAGATTTGAGTATTTCTCAATCGCTGTAAATATAGTGTGGATGTTTGTTCAGTTCCTGAACAACCATAAAATATTTGACTATGGATGTATGGATATCAAAAATCCTGAACGGTCTTGTGGGAATATCAATCGACGGTGCTATAATGGTACTGATGAACGGCAAGTAAATGAATGAATGTTTGGAAACGAGCAATATCTATGAAATTTTTGGTAGAGCCTCATTTGTCAATCCTGGTGAACTCCACCCTTAGGCTAGTAAAAGACTACAATCAACACATGGGATATGTTGACAAGAGTGACCAATACAAATCCTGCTACGAAATAGATCGCAGATCTAAGAAGTGGTGGCACCACATATTTTGGCACTTCATAGATCTGACTCTCGTCAACGCATTCATATGTTTCAAAGAAAAAAGTGTTGACCTCGGGAGGAATTTGTCTCTAGAAGACTTTTGACTTGCAGTTAGCAACGGATTGATAGGAGCTCTGTATTAAGCTGCAATATCCCATGCCTGTATTGTCGGCGACTTTCATCGTCACTAGGCTGTAGTTATTGGGTTAACTGAGTTTTGTCTGACTGCAAATGCAACTCTTTTTTAAATTGTGGACAATGGTGTGCGACGAATAGCCAGTTCTTGAGAACGATGTCTGGTAGACGACTCGGGGTGCTCCACTACACTTCCACGAACTCTCTCGATATTTTCCGGAGTACGAACAGTTCGAACACGGACCGACCTTGGCAAGACTTTAACCTCACCTGTTTGTTCACATTTCCGCACCAACTGACGAATGGAGTTGACATTGGGCAGGTTATTTCGACCGAAATATTGTCGTAGCTTCCGAATCTCTGCAACAATCGACTCATTATTTAAGTAAAATGTTTTAACAATACGGACGCGTTGTGGCATCGGGTAGCGCTCCATGTTGAATTGGACATATGTGCTTTGAACAACTACTACGACACCACCTATTGAAATGCGTGTATCAATATTCATAAATGAAGAGTTAGTTTGAAATCTGGGGCAATTAAAGTTCTTGACAACAAGGTTAGTGCTCCATTCGTAAAGAAAGTGCAAATGTAGGCTGTCAAACTTTAATGTTAAGTATCGTGGCGAATTTACAATTTTGCTCACTAAAATCCGTTTGTGGTTTTCCAACAGATTTTGATAAAAAAATGGTTATTATAATCATATACTTTTAGTTTTCTTTGTTTCTGCACAGTCGATTCACTACGTCAGCTTCATACAAAACGAGAAAAAAGAAGTACTTCATTTCAAACCACTTGTACAGTTCAGAAAAAACACTTTGGCCTTTGGAGCCGGATAAAGATCAGTCTTGGGGGTCAATTCTTGACCTCAGTAGAATAGAAATACTCCCTAGGGAGTGATGTCAAATTCTGGAATTTTTTATACCTAAACCACCACGAAGGCCTAAGGCCTAAGCACCCATGGGTACCGTGGGGCTGTGAGGCAATACAGGGGAAAGGAAGGTCGCCACACGGACTCTAGCGATAGAACACGCGTGCATGCAACATTCACAAATTCTGGCCACGCTTTAGAGATCCGCCTGGAGGTACCTCTGCGTTCGGCAGTTAGAGGCCGTCTACCACCTACGGAAAATCACAAAATCCATAGCCAAGAGAAACATTTTCTTTGAAAAACCTGTAATCAACATAAACTAAATAAAGATTCATCGAAATTAAATATGATTGGACCACTGTATCTTCATTCAACCAACATTGCAACCGCAACACTTTTCGATGTTCTAATGCTATTCTTCATTGTTTCGGACGCACTGTATGTGGAGAATTTACGTTTATGGAGTGAGCTAAATAAAAGACACGAAAGAAGAATAATATTTGCCGATAAAATAGGTTAAACTTGGCTAAGGCAAGAAAAAAATACCTGTAATGAGTAAATACTAGAGTTGATCAAGATCAACGCAGTTCAAGTAATAAATGTACCTTATTATTTCGGTTAATACTGAGCCAGCAGTATATCGGAACAATTTTTTCTCTGTTTTGATACTGTTTTATGAATGAGTCCATGTTTTCCTTTCGAACAAAAGAAATGGTAACATTATGAGGAGCCCTCACCAACGATAGCGCTGCCGGCCTCACGCCAGGCAATCAGAAGGAATGGAGGTCGTGGAAAGTGAAAAGACTCGCCGGTGAGAGATAGAGAGGTAGGAAAGAGGGAAAGGAGGAAAATCGATACAGCGAACAAGCCGAAAACTCGGTTTCCGACTTGTCGATTCGATAGCGGACAGTAAAACAGGGAAGCCCCTTAGAATTTGATTGACACCATTCTTATATACAGAGGCGGAAGAATCTCCAGAAAAGAAAGTTTTGCTGTTTTGCGCTAGTATGAAAGGCAATATTAAAGTTTTGAGCTATATTGACGTATACGCCATGACCTATCCAACAAAATATAGCGAAAGGGTATATACCGCAGCAACGCAGCGTATGCTACTACCCATATCTCTCTGACCACTAGATAGAGACGGACGACATAGTCACAGTACCCAAAAATGTAGGATGTACAAGACGTATAAGTACCGCCTAATGGGGTTTATGGATTCCCACTACCATACTGTGCTAACCCAAACCTTAGCACAAGTATACACATACACTCTCGCAGTAATCTTTAATCTTTATTCATCAATATCTAACGTATATCTCCCAAACTATATCTAACAAGAATACAAGCGTTCAACGTTCTCGGTAACGCGCCATCATTGTTCCCCCCGTTCCGTTCATCTATGCTTCGTCCTTGCCCTCACATCTGTCAACAGTGTCAACTCTTCCGTCGTCGTCATCCACACAGTGGCGGCTCGTGCTGATACTGCGAGCAGGTCGCCACATACCCTCCTTTCTGATCAGCTTGAGTGGTTCAAGTTTTGGTGTCGATTCTGCCTCCGAGTCGTGAGCTACATTTCCGGCCAGCTTCTTTACTCGTGAAACGTGTCGTCTGTATATTTTATTAGTTCGCATGAGTGTTACCTCATTTCCATTTCGATTGATTACATTAAGGTCGTCCTTGCCAAATCTCGGGGTCAAGTTGTTCCCTGGCGTCATATTTTCTATTATTACTTTGTCACCAGTCCGAATGTCATCCCGATGTGCTAGTCGCGCCCTATCTTCTCTATCTTTCCCTTTTTGCTTATTCAGCATATCATAGTCTCTTGCTTCTTCATTTGCGATATTCTCTGTTAGCTCAATATCCCAAATTGATGGTATTTTATCTCTGATGTTTCTCCCGAACATCAATTCTGATGGTGTATTTCCTGTTGTTCCATGGGGTGTGACGTTGTACATCAGAGTAAATTTTTGTATTTCCTTTTCTAGGTTCAGCCCATTTGCGTAGGCGATTTGAAGTCTTTTAAGTAACGAGCAATTCATATTTTCAACTTCGCCATTAGCTTGGGGCCAATATGGAGGGGTATATACCAACTCAATATTATTTTCTTGGCAGAACTCTTTCAATTCTTGACTGTCAAATTGGGTTCCGTTATCAACTCTGAGTGAATTAGGTAAACCTAATCTGGAAAACATTTCTGATAGGTGTCTTATGATTATGGTGGATGTACTTTTACCCAAGAATTTCACCTTTCTGTATCTTGAGCAGTAATCTATTACTACAAAAATCATCTGGTGGTTGGGTAGAGGTCCTAGTAAGTCAGCAGCCAAGAATTTCCATGGTCCTTGTGGAAACTGATGTCTAGTCATCGGAGGTGGTCTATTAGGTTGAGCAACCATCGCGCAGTCTCTGCACTGTTTCACAAATTTTTCTGTCTCTCTATCAATGAGTGGCCACCAGACTGTAGCTCTACGCCTCCTTTTCATGACTGATTCTCCTGGGTAGCCTTCATGCGCTAATTTGAGAGTCTGGGTTCTCACAGATTCTGGAATCACAACGTTACTGCCTCTAATGATAATGGGTCCCAGTGTAGACAATTCAAATCTAAATAGGAAGTATTTATTTTTATCTGATGTTTCCCATGAGTTATTATTTATTTTTTTCCACTGTTTTATTTCATCATCCAGTTTACTTGCTGAAGAGATGTCGCTGATATCCAATGCCTTTGGTATACTTGACTCTACAATGGTGAATATGTGTTGGTCAGTTTCTTGATCAAAAGATTCCTCATTCGCCAGTTAACACAATCGTGAAACTGAATCAGCTACATTGGACTTGCCAGACTGATAAATTACTTTAAATTTGAATGATTGAAGGAAGCCTTAGTACCCAACGTTCAATTCTAGCGGTTGGTTTAGAAAAGAGTTTAAAGATTGCTTCTAATGGCTTGTGGTCTGTTATTAGTTCGAACTCAATACCTGCCAGGTAAAAATAAAATCTTTCAACAGTCCACACTAGAGCTAAGCTTTCTTTCTCTGTTTGTGAGTACCTTTTTTCTGTGGCTTTTACTAGCAAAGGATATGACATGGGGGAGTTGGTTTTCATCAAACTGTAGAAGTACCGCCCCATGTACTACTGGGCTAGCATCTGCAATCAAGCGAGTTCCGCGCTTGTAATCAAAATAAGACAGTGTTGGGAGCTTTGTTAGGGCTATTTTCAATTGATCAAAATGGGCTTGGTGATCAAATTTTACATCTGACCAGGTTAATTTCCGAAGAGGTTCTGTTGTCGTTCCTAAATCTGGAATAAACTTTCCCAAGTATTTTACCAGTCCTAGAAAGTTTCTAGTTTCTTCTTTGGTAGCAGGTGCTCGAAAATTTCTTATAGTTTCAACTTTCTGTTCATCCGCCTTAATTCCCTCAAAAGACAGTTTATGTCCCAGAAAAGGAAGTTCTCTGGTTTTCTTTATACATTTCTTCTCATTTAGCAGTACATTGTTATTTTGTAATACTTTCACAACTTCTTTTAGACAGTGATCATGCTCAGATTCATTGTCTCCAAAAATAATTATGTCATCCAAATAATTCAAGCAGTTTCTACATGGTGACAACATTCCTTCCATGATCCTTTGAAAAATTCCAGGAGCTGAATTAACACAGGACTTTTATACCTGAACATTCCTTTATGGGTGATGCATTCATCCAACCACATTGGTTATGTGGCGACTCTGTTCGGAAAGTTGTAGTTGATGATATGCACTCACTAAATCAAGACGTGAAAAATACTTTGCACCCTTTAGTTTCGTCATAAATCCTTCAAAAGTTGGCAATGGGTAATTTTCTCTGCGAATAGCTGCATTTGCTCTGCGCATGTCTACACATATCCGAATTTCCCCTTCTGGTTTGAAAATGATGACAATTGGTGAGATCCATTCGCTTCGTTCAGTAACCTTTTCAATAATATCACTGTCTAATGCTTCTTTTAACTTTTGTTCAACTTTAGCTTCGACTGCCACTGGAACTCTGCGCACAGGTTGTTTTACTGGTCTGACATTCTGATCAATACTGAGGTCCACCGAAATGTCTTTGATCTTAGGAAAAATGCCAGTCTTATTGATTTGATTTATGCCAGCATCAATGCCTAATTTTAATACTCCTAGCTGTTGAGCTGTTTCTTTGCCTAATAGTGAAACTTCCCCATTATCCACAACATAAAAATATGCTATCACTTCTGCCCCATTTGAAATCCTAATAGCTGCTTGAAATCTGCTAATTATCTTCAAAGATTCCATTGAGCCATAGGGTTTGAGTGAATCCTTACTATTAGCTTCAACATTCCATATCACTGCCTCTTGCAATTTTTCCCAATCCTGATTTTTTATTATATTCACTCTTCACCCTGAGTCAATCAACAGTGTGATAGGTACTCCCCCTACCACACAGTTGATAAGATCATCTCTGTCCCCTGGTTTTTATATATTATCAATTTTGAAACAACTAAAATGTCTTATGGAGTCTTTCGTGTCTTTTTCACGCATTTCGTCCGAAGAATTGGACTCTATGAAATTTATTCTTGAAAACCTATGGCATTTCCCACCAGAACTTGAATTTGAATGGTTATGGCTTTTGTATCCCCTTGCTCTGCAGCAAATTGAAAAATGCCCTTGTGAACCACATTTAAAGCATTTTGAGTTTCTAGCTGGGCGTTCTTTATCTCTGGCAACATGACCCAATTTATTACAACTGCTACACTTATTAGTTTTATTGTCTACTGATATTTTACTGACCAAAGAAGTTGATGGCTCAATAACGTTATTCATTATCTTAGATTGTTGTGAGGTTTGTTCATGAATTTTACAACATTCAATGATTTCTTCTAAGGAGTGTTCTCTCCCTAGAGGTTTTCTTTTCAAATCTACAGGAGCCCAACAATCTATGAGTTTGTCCTTCAAACTAACCTCTAGTGACTCTTGACTTGTTCTGCCAAAAGTACATTTAGAGGCCTGCTGTCTTATGCGTAAAATAAATTTACCCAAGACTTCCCCTTCTTCAGGTTTTAGGTGTCTTTAAGAAAATGCTGCTTTCCTACAGTTACGTTAACATTGCTTATGTTATCTGTCATAGCTCACATAGCTGGAGCCCCTAATACAACAAATAGCTGTTATATGGCTTATATGATAGATGTCAGATTGCAGCACTCATATATTATCCTCTACAGGGAAAACCAAATTTGTCTTATGGTTTGTGTTCAATGTGTACGAGAGAGAAGCGTGAGGAGTGTGTATCAACACGTGTTAGAAAGAGATAGAAGCCGGCTGAAGAGCGAAGATCATTACCACATTGTCTAGCAACAATAACGCAGATGGTCGTGCATTTTGCCGCGTTGCCAATATGTTACACCAGAAAATGTTCGCACAGGCTTCTACATTAGTTACTGTCAAACCCAAGAAAAATGTTTTCATTTTCATTACAATTATGTATTTCAAATTTGCTGCGACTTGGTGTTTTAATTTATTTTAGAATTAAGGTGACTAGCGCCACCTGGCGTTGTGAGCGTAACATTATATTATAATAATGTAACCCATATCATATCACTACCTTATTAAAATTGGTGCAACTGTTGACGTTGTGACGAACTGCCAGAAATAAACCTGAAGTTCATCTCGCTAGCAAATACATTAACTACAAATTAATGCCGATAACCTGTTAGATGCAGTGACTCGCGCCGGGAGTAATTTCTCAATAAAATAAGCGTATTACGACTGAATAAACAGTGCGTCTGGCAGCTGTCTAGTTTACGGCAAAGTCTGTGGGATTTCGACCCAAATGCGATAAGCGAGAAGGAAAAAATCCAAACGCTGCTATAATTCAATGGTGTAGATACATACGTACAGTTTTCTGTCTCATATAGTCTTGGGAGAGGAGCGTTTGTCAAAATTCCGTACAGAAATACTCATTGTCTGAGTTTTGTCTTCATTTAATGTCAGCCCGTTAATAACAAACCAGTTTTGAATGTGCGCCCTGCATGCTGATTATTCGCTGTCTAGTTTTCTAAGGTGCTGTGAGTTGAAAGAAAAGTAGTGTTATCGGCATACAGCAATAGTTTGCTACTAGTACCGTTACTGAGACAATTTTGTATGTCATTGATATATAGCAAGAAAAAGATCCTTGAGGAACCCCATGCAAAATTGTGGTGACAGTAGATCTGCAATTTTGCAAGGCTTGAGAAGCTGGACACTGGATGGAGCCATGGAATAAAAAGGAAGCTTTGACAGTAGTATCTCATGCTGCACACAGCTTTTGTTAAATCGAAGAAGTCAGCCTTCACGTATAATTTTGTTCTCAAAACCCTCGTTAACTATTTAGGTGAAACTGTTTATCGCGGTTGTCGTTGACATACCTTTCCTGAAACCAAACTGACAGATATTCAGTAGTTCGTTTGACTCTAGCTGACTACTCAATTGATGGTTGAGGATGATCTCGAATGTTTTGGCAAAGTATGGTATAATTGTTCTGCGCTACGTTGGTGAAAAATAGATTCATTCAAAGTGGAACTTGTATTCCTTACACGAGTTGTGCTACTGTTTTTAATTATGGTATGGTCTGGGAAAAAGGTATCAAAGATCGTAGGTTTATGAAATCTGCTTTTATGGATGGTGGTAAAAATGGTGTCTATACAATTAGACCCCCTTGTAATAGCATGAATTACATGATGCATACCATAGGAGTTGAATATACTGATAACTTGAGCTGCCTGCAAATAATTACTACCAAATCTGACATTAAAGTCACCAGTCACAATAACATCCTTCTCAAAGTCAAGCCTATCCAATGTGTCAGATAACCTATCAATGAAGCCGTTGAAATCGCTTTGCGGAGATCTGTAGATAGTAAGAATTTGAACATTATCAAGACATATGCGTGCTACTTCTAATATTAATTCCTCAGCCTCTCTGAATGTACTTGATACCAAAAGTGAGACACAAAGGTTATCCCTTACGTAAATTACAACACCACCATGCACTTTTCCTACCCTGCTACAGCTAGAAAGAGCTTGATAATCATATATTTTGACGTAGTCAATCTCATCACCTAAAAACCAATGTTCATTTAAGCACATTACGTCATACTGCGTCTCTGAGCCTAACAGTG
Organism: Acanthoscelides obtectus; assembly: GCA_963669975.1. NCBI lineage: Eukaryota > Metazoa > Arthropoda > Insecta > Coleoptera > Chrysomelidae > Acanthoscelides > Acanthoscelides obtectus. The sequence continues at coordinate 75,787,478 of CAVLJG010000003.1, forward strand.
CCATTTCGCCAACTTTATGACATCGGCTTTGTACATTAAGATGAAGTTTAACCCTGTCTTCGTGAACAACGCTACAATCTTTAGCTTTACCTGTTACCCTAGAAGGTGAAGTGTTACGATGCAGAACGTTATTGATCTTAGAGCTTAAGAAAAAACAGGTCTTTATCAAGCGCTGGATCAAACTCAACAGATGTTAATTAACCCAGTATTATTACCGAAATCAGAAGTGTTTCTGTTATTTCTTTTAAATGCATTAAGTCTTGAGTTTACCATGTTCACGATAGTTTTGTCAGAGTGAACACTTAATTCATATAGAAATTTTAAATTAGTGATACGCCCGAGAGGTAGCAGGTTACTTATTCCCCTTCTCAAGGTATTTATATTGTTGATATTCTGAGTGCATCTCATAAAAATCACATAATCATTACTTCCATATGATACACAGTTTGAGAAAACATCTTTGGTTGCCGTTAGAAACTCACAATTCGGTCTTACAAAAGATTATATTGAAAATTTAGACTCATCTATATGCAATTCTAGTACCTTCCTAAAGTTTCTTGCATATTCGTCACCGAATATTAGAATTTTACTCGGTCTACAGGGAATTCCTCCAGTGCCCTTTGTTGGGTCAAGTTGTCGTTCAACACTGGTTTCCTCTATAAAGTCGTCTTGTTTACTATATATATATATATAACAACAAGTAGGAAAATAATGGGCAAAATCCGCAAAAAGGAGGAATGTGGATTCGAGCAGAAAATAGGATAGGTAACCCGAGCAATACGTATTTCTGCTGGTTGGCTTCATCAGGCCCGAAATGGATGCACATATGAAACTACAAAAGTAGATACACATGCCCACACATCCGGATACGGGTGTAACCTGAGGAAACGAAGTTGGAGGGGGGAAAAAACGACACACGATGTCCACAACAAGAGCCAACCTACACATTGTAGTATAAAATGGCTATACGACCTCGACGTCCTTTTTGCTCGAATCCACTTTCCTCCTTTTTGCGGATTTTGCCCATTATTTTCCTACTTTTTGTTATATACCTATCTCCGCACGATCATTTTCTTTTTGTAGATCCTTTGGGCTTGAAGTACCACAGCAAGTGGCTAGAACCGGCCGCGTGGTTGTGGTTAGACGTCTCCTTGAAAATTCGAGGTCGTATAGCCATTTTATACTACAATGTGTAGGTTGGCTCTTGCTGTGGACTTCGTGTGCCAAAGTTCATATCTATCTATAGGTCATTTCTGTAAACTTAATTTGAATGGTGATAACTTGCCGTATATAAATACTCAACCACCTTCTTACAATGTTAATGACATCATTTTTTGAATTCTCTGATAGTCTTCATTATTTTAAAGATAAAATTATACTACTACTACTTTTAGGCTGGCTTAATTTGAAACATTGTAGGTGTCCAACAAAAGTTTCACTTCACGCCCTTAGGGATGAGTGCTCATTTAAATATCATAGCAAGCTTTACCCTCTATTTCAACCCCTTCAAGTTTTTTTTTCGCAACAAAGGGTATTCTTTGTCCATCTCATCTATCTACATGCTAAAATTCATCAGAATTGGTTTATATTGTAGCGTTTTTCTGAGTTCTTTTGGGTGTGGATTAAAAACACTCTATTTCACAAAAAGAAATGCACTAATTTATTTAAAACACAACACAACTAACTTCAACTTGACTAGATAGAACATTTATGTACACCGCTATTTATGTCTGACTACTATTTACGAATTATTGTCTCGCCATTCACTCAACTCTACCCTACTCTGCTTCACTCTCCCGGCTGCTGGCTTATATAGTTTGTATCGCAGGTACTCGTTGATTCGAGAAGGTTCCGGTGAGCCACATAGCGGCAGTCCAGAATCTTCGAGATCACTTCGCGTCGATCTCGAAGGGGAGTCCCTGGTGCCAACAGTACTGTTCATTCTTGTTACTCTGCCCCTTCCCTAAAGTCATTCCGTACCGGAATGGTATTACTGGTGGTGGATGTCGGTAACGGCACGACTGCCCTTTCTTGCAGTAGGAGTTCTTGGAGAAGTAACAATCCACACTCTTTCCAGGAGGTAGCCGTCTAGGACTGTGACAACATACCAGAAATCGAATGCTTGTATACCGGAAGACTATCTCAAGCATACTTCGGATGATTCTCCAGTCCAGCTTGTCCAGTCCACATGGCAGCTCAGGTCATCGGCAAGCAACACTTCTCTAACAGAGCACAAAGCGCTCCAGACATCCTCGTTTCTGATACGAAGCTTTCTTGGTAATCAGATCTTTCGGGTGGTACCCTCTTCAGTTATCTGGAGTACTTCTCCGACTTCCGGGTTAGACTGACGCAGCTCGTGCATTCTTCAAAACTTCGTGAGAAAGACCTTTGCTATTCCCTTCGACATTTACAAGTCTTGAGCCACACAGTGTAGGCCAAGGCATACTCTAGTGAGGTGGTAAACAGATCTTGCTGTACTTCACATGTCACCAAATACCGATTCTTATGGCGGCCATAAATTATTCAAATGTCATGTCCGGTTCTGGTTGAATTTGCCGCAACGCCGCATCTTCGTTGTTTGCATGATAAGGGGAAAGTCGGTTGAAATGTACAATTCGGGTTTTACCAGGTGGTGCCTTCTGAATCCTGTAGAGAACATCGTTGATGGTCTTGAATTGAAACACGAACCTGGCTACGGATGGCGTCCATTCTTCTACGCAGCTCTCTCACGTAGTCTTCTCCGGCAATAGCAGCCAAACTTTAGATCGCAGGGGAGACGAAGTTCTCTTCCCATAACTATTCGAGCCGGGGTCTCTTCTGTGCTTTCATGAATCGACGATCGGTAAGCCAATAATAAGAGGTCAAGAAAACTATCCCAGTCTGTTTGACGCCTAGAGACTACCTTAGCCAAATACTTGTTAATGGTCCTATTCATGCGCTCCACCATTTCATCTGACTGCGGGTGTAGGGCAGTAGTCCTGGTCTTCTTAATCCCAAGGATTTGACAGATATTTTGGAATAGATTTGACTCAAAATTGCGCCCTTGGTCCGAATGTAATTCTAAAGGTACCGGTAAAAATGAAATTATCAGGGTCCAGGCCTTCCTCAATCAGTGCTTTACGAAGCCGCTCTTGCAATTCCGCTTTCTTTCCAGCCGTGTCGCACTCTCTTTCCTCCAGCTCTCTTTTTAAAACGGCAGTTTTCAAATCAACCAATTGCGCCATTCACTGATCGACCGATTTACATTCACGAAATGTCCAATAATCCATACCCCACCCCTGACACAAATGTAGCGTTTTCCTGTGTTCTTTTGGGTGTGGATTGAAAACATTCGATTCCACAAAAAGAAATGCACTAATGTATCTAAAACCCAACCCAACTAACTTTAACTTGACTAGATAGAATATTTATGTACACCACTATTCACGTCTGACTACTATTTACGAATTATTGTATCGGGCCATCTACGCAACTCTACTCTACTCTGCTTTCCTCTCCCGGCTGGCGGCTTATGTTGTCCATATCGCAGATACTCGTTGATTCGAGAAGGTTCCGGTGAGCCACATAGCGGCAGTCCAGAATTTTCGAGGTCACTTCACGTCGATTTCGAAGGGGTGTCCCTGGCGCGGTTCCCAACAGATGGCGCCAGCAGTCTCGTACCGAAGGAGAGTCCCTGGCACGGTCCCCAACAGTTTTCGCCAGCATTCTCGCACCAGAGGAGAGTCCCTGGGGCGATCCCCAACAGATGGCGCCAACAGTACTATTAATTCTTGTTACAATACGTTTTGACGTGAAAGCGGGACATAAACATTATTACATTATACAATTCTTTAGCATGCAGGATTGTCTTGCATTTTTTTAAGGAATAATGTCTTACCAGATTGTAAATCGGATCAGGACTTGATAACTATACTACCGTGGTATTCTCCTTACTTTTGCTTTGTTATCATTCGATTGGGCTATTGATTCAAATATATTAATTTGTAACTGCAACTGAGAGAAGTTTTTTCTATTACGAACCTCTACCTGTGAAATTTATATACTCTAATCTGGCATCCTTGTCATCGATACTTCATTATTACTATGAATTGATATCGTGGTATATACAGCGCTTTTCTTTACTGTCCCCCTCCTCTTTGACTTTTTGAACAGATCATTCAGAAAATTAAAACGTGAAGTAATGAATTTCATGCGTGAATACCATATTTTAGAGTAAAAGTGACAGTCGAAAATATCAAGATGGCCACTTGGCGCCATCTTGGAAAAAAAGATTATATGAATACAGAGGTCTTGAGGCACATAATTTTAAAGCTCCTGACGAGTAATTTATAACCTTAGAATATAAAGTCAATACATTTACCTACTACAAAATGGTGGTACATTTAATAATTACTTGAACACAAACCCACTAGCATGCAATAGGTCTACAAATAATTTTAATTCCCTGCCGTATCCACAGCAACAGCGGTAAAAACTTGTTTTGTTATTTTTTGTTGACAGTGACAAGAGTATCAGTACGAACACAAACATCATTGTACAGCTAAAATATTCTTATTTAGTTTTCGGTTTTAGTGCTAGATACTGTTTGAACTATTTTTAAAATGGTCAATTCTCGTCCATTGGAAGAAAAAATCGAAGCAATTTTTATTTATGGTGATCGTTTTCCGAATCGTCATATTTGTAGAAAATATTTAAGGGAACTTGCATCTAAGTTTACAGCTACTGGTAGTGTAAACAACAAAAAGCCCCAACGTCATCCGACCATCCCGGAAGAAAAGCAAGTCCAAATAATTGGTGAGATCATAGTAAATCCCCAACAGTCTACTTCCTCCATCGCGAATGTATGTGAGGTTTGTCCTTCTACTGTATGGAGACTTTTGAAAAAGAATAAGTATCACCCATACAAAATACAAATGGTACATCAGGTAACTGAAGATGGCCCTGATCGAAGAACAGAATTCTACGAGAGTATGACGGAAACCATTGCATGGTATCCTACCTATATCCAAAATATTTGTTTTGGTGATGAATGTACATTTTTTCTCAACGGTAATGTTCATAGACAGAATTGTCGTTATTGGAGTGACACCAATCCTCACGTCTTCCGGGAAACTCATACTCAACATCCACAAAAAATTAACGTTTGGGTTGGGATATTAGGAAATCATATTCATCGAACAAGCTTTAACCGGGAACTGTATTTGGATATGCTGGAAAATACTACTGACCCTCTAATCACCGAAATCGTCGAAGCGAATCCTAATCAATTCGATACTGATATTGTATTCCAGCAAGATGGTGCTCCACCACACTACTACAGACAAGTTAGGAATTATTTAGATAACAATTTCTCCGGTCGTTCGATTCGCTATTTGAAGCAAAAGGTGTACGAAACTGAACCTGCTTCAATATTGGATATACGGCTGAGAATAACAAATATTTGTAGAAATATCGATGTTACTATGTTTGAAAATGTTCGACGCGAAATTACGGACCGGCTGTTATTGTGTCAACCGTTTCCAGCATCTTCTAAACTGAACTTAACGTATTTATTCGAATTATCAAATTAAATGTCAATGTATTCAGGTAATTATTAAATGTACCACCATTTTGTACTAGGTAAAGGTGACTTTATATTTTAGGGTTACAAAGTACGCGTCAGGAGCTTCAAAATGATGTGCCACAAGACCCCCGTTTTCATAAAAAAAAATTCCAATTTTACTCTAAAGTATGGTATCCTCACATCAATATCATTACATCAAGTTTCAATTTTTTGAATTTTTCCATTTGAAGAATCAAAGCGGAGGGGCATTAAAGAATAGCACTGTACAATACAGTTTTTTTGTTGACTGGTGCATGATGCTCAAATCGTAGTAGGCACGTATTAACAATACATATCACAATAATACATGTACAGTAAACATGTTACTGAGTTGGAAAAACGTTTTCAGTACTAAAAGTTTCAAGTGAAATATTTATTTAGCATGTATATTTTTCTACGGTAAATCAAAAGGATGTATTTTATAAGTATCGGATAAACTAGGTAAAAATATTATTACATGATATTTTTAACTAAATGAGGAAACTATTTTAACGTTGTACGATTTGAATGTACGAAACGCGAGAATACTATTTTCCTAGTTTTCGGCATTGAGTTCAGTTAAAAAAAGGTAAATAAATCAAATCTTCGGGTGTGGAACTATTCCTTGCATGAATCAATTGGTTCTGGTCTTATGAGAAAACAGGTTTTTTAGCGTTTATAGTGCTTTTTAATTTACTGGAATTATTGTGATGCGTCTTGAAGATCTTACGAGGAATTCAGAAGCTCTGCTTAAAAGTTATGTAATTCTAAAAGATGACAAGTTATTTATTATCGACTTTCTAAAAAGTCAGAGATTGATCCATACCACAATCGACATGCTTTTTGACTGCTACAATAATTTGATTTGAACAAAAATTTAACGAAATCAATCTAAAGAGAGATTTTCTGTAATTGGTATTAATAACAGTGGCCCACAAAATCAACAAAGTGGTGTGTGGTTGGGCCCCACCGTGCTCATATCACAGGTCCACAAAAAATAAAAAGGATGTCTCACTATATTTTTCCATGTATTTTTCCTCTGAAAGAAGTTAGACCCATATGAAAGTAATTTGGACAGGGATATTGAAATGTTTGGTATTTTTGGTGGGCGCGCATCTATCTCTCAGAGACCTCTGAAGAGATGCAAACCCACCAAAAATGCCCAAATGTGTGATCGTAATTTAGTCCCTGGAATACTTTCTTGTTTGCTTACCAACCCACAATTTAGACAAAAAATTTGTGCTCAGCGTAAAAAAGTACATGGGAAACATAGTGGGAACCCAAGCACACACAACTTTTCTATGCGAGCCTGGATCAAACTTTTAGAAATTCATTTTCGCTTGCTAAAAATATAGTTTTATTGCATCAATTTTAGAAAATTATATAGAACATACCGAGTTGTGTGTGTTACAACACTTTTATCCCTCAGACAAAAAAACTTCAAATCCATAGCTACAACAAGATTTAGTTGACGCATTACTTAAGTAATTAACATTTTGAACTCACTTTTTACTTTTTACCATGTTTTTTAACAACCACAAATGTGTTAGGTATCATCTTGAATCGCATGTGTGCATGTTGTCAGTACACGAGATTGTGTTATGCTTCATAAAATATTTCCGAATGTAATTTTTTTTGTAACTCATATCGTTTAAATTTTCTGGCAACAGATTTCGCTATTTCTGGTCAATATTAACAAAACTTAATTATAAGAGTTGCTTGCTTTGAATTTTAAATATTGGAATACTGCCATACTTCTGACAACCCTTTGTTTAGCAGACTGAGAATAGATTTATGCTGTGTCATGCTCATCTGTATGATAAAAGCTGAGCTTTGAACCATTGTAGTTGCTTTGAATAAGCATACGCTGCTTTAAGTTACAAATATTGCTGCAAAACAAGGTCAAGTTATGCACATACTATCTTGACTTTAGCATCCAGCACCTACATAAGTTGCATTTTCATCAATATTAACATTCAATAGAATTTATAGCCTTTCTCCTGAGAGAAGTAGCTAGAAGTGACGCAGTTTAGGGTAGGTCTGGGCGGGAAGGTCAAGGTCGCAGACAGTACTCCCACACGGCCCGCCCTCAGTGCTTATAGGTTGGTGATTTTATTGAGAGAAACATATCCTTTTATCGATTCAGTGGTATAAGAAGAGTAAGTGTTTTCAATTCACATGAGATATAAGAGCATGAGAGCAAAACGTATGGTCGTTGTTGAATCCTTTTACACTCCGTTGTTGTTAGTTGGATATTAAGATGCTTTCAAGATGGATGAAAATGTAATGGAGGCAGAAATGACCACAGTTGAATAAGAAGAAAAATGCGCTAAAGAAATTACTCTTCCATTGACCAGACTTCAAAAACCAATAAATGTAACCTGTGATTAAGTAATATGGATCACGAATAACGTAATCTGTAGAACCAAAACTGGAAAAGCTGTTTTGTAGCAGCTCCATGTCATGCTTTATCGATCAAGAATTTTTTGAAGAGAAGATCAAACACCCAAGAAGCTTATTATCTAAAATAAAAAAATTGTGCCACCTTGTACTTCCATGAAATGTTGTTATCATCTAAACAAAAATGCAGTCCTTTTATAAAGTCGCTATCGTTCCCAACCTAACGTCGCATACACTATTATTTCAAAAATTTGATATAAGTGAATGTGAAGTATAGAGTAAACCTACTTGACACTATACTAGAAAAAACCTTTCATGGTCATTCGTTATACTCAGTTATTTGTATGCTTTGCTGTACTTATTTTGTTAAAATAGCAAATGTAAATGCAAACTTGTGTGACCAGGCAGATGAACAGGTCGAAGGAAATGAATAATGACAGATTTTGTGATGTAACATAGATGTACTCGTATAAGCTCCAAAACAAATTATTCCCTACTTTCAAAATTTTCGCCAGTTGGCCTGGGAAATGAAATATTTATGATCACAAACGTCCTTGCTTATGCGTACGAAGTAATCTTCATCTGCGAAAACTCATTTACCAATTGTAACTTTGGAAGTTAATATTGCTGTTCATAGGACTATCGTGACTTCGCTATCACCGCACTCGGTCATTATCGCTATGGCGGCGCCGCGTCGCTGTACGCCTCGCCGACAGCCAGCGGCAGCGGAAAATCCTCGTCAAAACAGTCTAGGGGAAAATTCTGGAGGAGGGGGTATTTTTCGTGCTGGTTTGTTTACCTCCTTTTTTGCCACCGCTTAGATCCGGCGAGACAGAGCAAACGAATGAATAGGGTCACAAATAATATCTCTATATTGTTCACAATCTCTCTATCAACATGGAAAGATGGATATGTTTTAATAAGTTTGACTATTATACTGTAAATTGTTGAACAAATTCACTACAAACTTTTATTGTATTTCAAAAGTAATACCATCGCCGCTGTTTTACGTGGAATACCTCGCAATTCTTACATGCAGCTGAATACGTTTATAGAGCATTTTAAATGTGGCTCAAAGTCCCAAAATCTGCCTTCATTTACATACATACGGCATTGTAAGCAAGGCACCGACATGTAAACTTTTGAAATCCTTCCTTGAAGGTAGGACATTTCGTATCAAAATTAATAATGTCTTGTCGTCACAGCGGTCCATCAGAGCCGGTTTTCCTCAGGGTTCGGTTCTCGGACCAATCACTTTTCACTCATGACGTCGTTTGACCCAGCGACTGTGAACTCTATCTATAGACTGATGACACTGCACTGGTGGGCCAGTCAAGTTCCGGGAAGCTCGTTCAAGTCAGGTTACAAGGTGTGGTAGATGAGGTACTGGAATGGGCGTTTCAGTGGCTGATCAACTAAATTCCAAATTAGGTTACTGCTACTGTACCCTATGCTATGGTGGTTATTAGACCAGTAATCACTTATGCATGTGCTTATTCGTAGTCTGCAGGTTCTGCAGAACAGAACTTTGCGTACAGTCACTAACGTCACATGGTATGTTTCCAGCGAGACCCTTCACAGAGACTTCGACATTTATTTTCTAAGGAACTCCACGAAACAATAGTACCAGATAGGTTATAGACAAGCGAAATCGCACAGCAAGCCTAGGTTGCGTGAGTCAGTAGACTACCCAGTCGAGCAAGTTCGCGAGCACACAAGACCGCGGCTCGCACTCTTAACAAAATTAAATCCTGCAATTCTAGGCACAACCAAAATCACAATATTAGTTTAGGTCAATTTAGAATTACTGAATTCTAGTTAACAATATCAAGGCACCCCTCCAATACACGCACTTCCTCTTCTTTGTTCTTCTCCCTCCCTTCCCTTCTTTCTCCCTGACTTTTTCCGGTATCTGGGCAACCAGACTTGACAAACCTACTGACAATACTTCAACCAAGAGCAAAGCTCCCATGGACCGCTCTGAGGTACTATGACGAATAAAATAGATCGACATGCAGTAAGCTTTCAGTGTACCAGATTCCATGTACAATAAAATTGATAAAGGAATACTGTGCGATACGATTCTTAAATTAAGATATTTACGGCTAGCTAAGCAGGAACAGATTTTTATTTAAACGTCTCTAGCGCTTCTGCCTTGAGGATTACTGTGTGAACAGATGAGGGTAAAATACTCGTATGATCCAACTTGATATGAAGTTTAAGTAGATCTCTACGTGTATCAACGAATTCAGACTAGGGTAGTAGGAGCCAGTCAAGTGCCTATTACAAGTGCACTTGATAATTTTTTGACAGTTCTAGCATTAAATTTCTATTTTTAGTGTTATTTTTTAAAATTGCGAGTATTTGCAGATAGTTATGGTACTAGATGATTTCAAGACATGGTACTTCTTTCATAATTTGCAAAGGGCGGCACAAGCCTAACGCAGGTAGATGTTTCCACCGGGAAGTATTATTATCGTGTTGATATAACGCTGTCACTTTGGTAGGCATTGGTAGTCAAATGAATCAACAGTACGCAATCTTGGTGACAAATAATGCAATATAAACAGTTGGCTGCTTCTAATCTATTCGAATTCGTTGACGTGCATAGACATTGAGCCAAATTGAGTACAAATCTCGCAACTAATCACGCAGTTTGCTTGCGGCAGCAGTCATAAAAGCACCATTAGACGGGGACGGCGGATGGTGGCATTGAACGGAGCTTGGGGGAGGGACTCCAATGGCGCTCCGGCGCTCGGAAAGGGTTGAAGGATGAACGGTGGCCGTCGCGTCGCGCAGCGTCGGGCGTCTGCCCCTGACGAAGCGTCTGAGTCCTTGACCTTGACCGGGCGATGTCGAAGGCGACCGCCCGGCACCTTGGGAGAAAGCAGGCGATGGCAGAGGATGACTGACCTACCCCAACACAACTATAGGGGATGTTCTTATCACAGCCTGCAGATTGTCATAATTTATATTTGTCCTGACTTGCCTTTGTATAGCTGGGATGGGAAATCCTAGTTTTTGGTCAGAAACGGCTTCTGCTCTCTTGTATGAAGCAAACACATACAGGGTGTCCAATAAGTACCACGACAAACTTAAGGAGAAGGTAGGCTTTAGACTGACCTCCCAAATAATAAAAACTTACCTACATAAAAGTGTCACCGTTTTTGAGATATTGAATTTTTTCGTAAATTTAAAAAAACGAACCTCTTCATCTGTGGTCTTGAGCTGCATGTACAAATAAGGTTATACTTTGTTCATTTTATCTAAAAAATACTTCTAGATAGTTGCTTTATCATATACAAATGCAATGTTGTTAAAAGATATTAAGGAACCATGATAAAAAATAAGGACTGTTTTGGGATTTATAACCTTCTGATATTGTTTCCTCAACTTTGACCATCTGTGGTGAAACAAAAATGTACTGGGCTATAACTGCATTTATTGAATAAAAGATTGTTCATTGAATACAGATTTCAGAACGGCGCGACACGTACTATATGAACTAGAAAAAAGTGATATTTGTAAGTGTCTGACACACACTGCAATGTAATTATTGGATTTAAATCTAAGTTACCGACCAATGACATGCTAAATAGTAGAACGATATTATTAACTGCCAATTTGAGCATATTTTGTCAATAAATGAATTTTTTTTTTTTTCCACAAACAATTTGTGCTTTATTTCACGCTAACCCGTCCTTTACAAAAATAATTCTTTTGTATTGTTACTGACTCGAGTCCGGAATTCAATAAGTTTCATAAAATCATATCAGGAACAGGTAATAATAATGTAGCTTTGTACTATTTAGCATGTCACTGATCGGTAACTAGTGCAAGTTGAATTTAAACCCAATAATTACATTGTAGTGTGTGACAGTCACTTACAAAAGCAGCTATCACTTTTTTCTATTCCAAATAGTACGTGTGGTGCCTTTCTGAAATCTGTATTCAATGAAAAATCTTTTTATTCAATATAGTGCAGTTATAGCTCAGTACACTTTTGTTTCACCACAGATGGTCAAAGTTGAGGAAACAAATCAGAAGGTTATAAATCCCAAAATAGTGTTATTTGATCATGGTTCCTTAATATATTTTAACTACATTGCATTTGTATATAATAAAGCAACTACCTGAAAGTATTTTATAGAAAAAAATGAACAAAGTATAACCTTATTTGTACATGCAGCTAAAGACCACAGATGAAACAGGTAAGTTTTTGTTATTTGGGAAGTTAGACCAAAGCTTACCTTCCCCTTAAGTTTGTCGTGGTACTTATTGGACACTCTGTACAATAGAAATAACGGAGTCTTTGTTTGCACCAAAAATCAAAAAGTACGAGTTATTACTTTGACATCAAGAATGAATGTGTACTCAGCACTATTCACATGACCAAGGTGATCCAGTATGTACCGCAGTTGGGTCTCTTTTTCAAAGGCAACTTTTGAAGACAATCACACAGTGAGCAAATTAATGGATATGCCCAAATGATGGCACACATTATTGTGGCAAAACTATGCTGTGAATCATATTTTATTGTATACTTCAATGAACTGATATATACTGGTATATAACTATTCCTAGATTATAAAAAAAATCGTACATGATTGGATTAAAATGTTGCTAAATGTCTAAAGGGTGTATCTTCTGTTGCTACATTTACGAAACCAAAGGTAAACTCAATAAGAAATTATTATATATAAATAAAAATAGATAATAATTTATTCATGATCTCAAGTCCGGAAAGTTGTGGTGAACTGAGTACCACCAGTCATTCCAAGAAGCGATTACCTCTGGTTCTGCTTAACACCAACATACATATACAGGGTGTCCCGAAATTGAAGGATGATCCTGCAACTGTAGGTAGGTTTCGTCATGTCATACTAGATGGTTAAATTATTTTTATTAAAAGTCTTGTACTTATCGAGATTTTCTTCATTCAATTTGGAAATAAATAAACTAACTTATACTTGTTCATCCTGTACCAGGTTTGTTTTGAAACACTGACAATTAAGTGTTTTATCTCGTCCAGTATTTTTTTCCTTGAGGTGGCGAAATTTTTATTAAAACCTTCTCTCACGTTTGACTTTGACACCCTGTAGAGTGAGAGGATCAAGTACGATCACTGTGCCCATTTGTCAAAAAAGTTTATCAACAATTTGCAATTTTTTGCAATTTTATTGCAGTTAAAATGGAGGAGGGTCAGTTTTCGTAGAAATACGAAAATAGCATTTATGGCTTGGATACAAAAAAATGGACAGGATTGACCTCAAACGATAATTTACATCAAATGTGCATGACCTACATTCGGTCATAAAACATTTTTTTGGCCTACAAAAAATCACCGCTCGGATACTCGAGGATGCCTCAACTTTGGAGCTCAGTTCTGTTACGGTGGTCAGCACAGCTCAGTATAAAAATTATCTAAAGCAACCCCAATAAGAAATGACTGGATTTAGGTCCAACGATATTTATGAATGTTGCATGTTTGTAATTGAAGAAGTCTCGGTCTAACCGATATGCGGGAGTATTATTTAGTATTATTATGTTACAGCATATGTGTTTGCCTTATTTACAGACGTGAGGTTGGTTTATCTTAGAAACCCGGACTTCGGAATAATTTCTATATGAGTTTCTCTCATTTTAAATACAACATGATGCTGTTAGGGATAAAAGACTCAATTATTATAATACTTCGCCGTATCAATTCACCCAGAGCCAACTCGTCGACATCCATCCGGGGTCTGCTATTGTTAAAATAATATTATGCATAATACTGGACATAAAACCACTTTACCGCATGACATAGTTCAGCAGCTTTTGTAGCGATGCACCGGAATTCCCTGTGAATGAGACGCATATCTGCGTACTTGCTAACACGTATACTCGTACCTGAGCATGATAAAACTAATAAAACTCCAACGCAAAAATAACTATAAAACTAAAAATACAAACAGCAAAAGGCACTGAACAACTATAGACTTTTAAAAATTACAAAACTTAGGAACAAGCTATCAATCTGCTTCTTCTAGCATTCCTTTAAGTTTGTCAGTTTGTCAATCAAAATATTCTGATTTTTTTTTATTCATAAAGCTGGATCCAAGACCGTTGGACCTAAATCCACTGATTTTTTTTTTATCGCAGTTGCTTTAGAGAATTGAGTTCCAAAAGTGAGGCAACCTCATACATTTGAGCGGTTATCTTTTTAAGCTGAAAAAGTGTTTTATGTAGGTCATGCATAACAGTCAGTGGTGGTCATTGATATCTTAAAAGTAAATTATCATTTAAAGTCAGTGCTGTCCACTCTTTTGTATCCAAGCCATATATTGCTATTTTCTGATATCTATGCAAACTGACCCTCCTCCATTATAACTGCAATTAAACGACAAAAAAAACAGCAGAGCGCGAACAGCAATAATGCGATTCAAAAATTCAACAGTTGGCCAACTTTTTCGACAAATTGGCACAGTAATCGCACTTGATCCTCTTCTCACTCTACAGGGTGTCAAAGTCAGACGTGAGAAAGGGCTTTAATAAAAAGACGTTGGCATGACTTTTATGTGGGTTTTTCACCACTTCAAGGAAAATAACGTAGGACTAGATAAAATGCTTAATTTTGAGTCCTTAAACATAAGTCTGGTTCAAAAAAGTTCATACTTGTAGAAATGGCATGATTAACTGAATATACGAGATTGTTTCGAAAAAAAAACGAATGCTCAAAATCTCAGGAACTATAAGACTTTTGATAAAAACAAAATTTAACCATCTGGTAGGCCATGACGTGACCTATCTACTCGTACAGTTGTAGCATTATCCTTCAATTTCGGGACACCCTGTATATATTCCCGCATCGGAAGAAATGTTTCTGATCCTACCTGTAAATCTTATGGGCAAATGTAGGGGAATTTTTTTTTGTGAAATCTGTCCAATTGCACAATTGAGGTTAGGTGGGAATAAATACACTAATGCCAAACAATTGAGATATATATTATATTTTAAAGAAAGTTAGATTTGTATGGTACAAAATTAAATACCATGTGAAGATTCTGACAAAAAAGTATTTTTGTACATTATACCATTCACTGATTGAGCCTCATCTCACATATGGTATATTAAGCATGGTGAGCTGTACGTTCATCACATATCTATAATTAAGAAATTGTTCAAAAGAATATTAGAAAAATTATGTTAAAAAAAACGAAACTTTATCCCACTGACAAATTATACGGAGATGTACAAATGTACGATATAAGACAGCTTTATTTCGTACACAGTATCACTCAACACCAAAAATTTGTCAACACCGATCAAAAAATTCTATATCTAGGACTGACATTCATATACTGATAAATACGAACATCAAGTAAGTACATTATCTACTGTCTGTTTTAGCTCTTTCTTGTAATTTGTATCCTACAGTTGCAACTTAAAATATCGACAATGCCTCCTATTGGGCCTGTTTTTATTCTGTATTTATTTACTCGTGTTGTTCTCTTTCTACATTTTGTGAGTAAATATTATTATTTACATAATTATTATTTCGAGTAAATTTGATATATATTCTGTAATCGCTATTTGCTTCCACTCATTCGAAATCTGGAGATAAAAAATAAGGCAGTCAATTTAAAGTAATATTGTTTTTTAGATTAAATTGCTAATATCTCTTGAGTCAGTCCCACTTAATTCTTAGATGGATTCATATTCCAGCATCCTGTCAACAATAATTTACATTTTCAAGCTACTTAACCCCTGGCCTACACTGAATGATAGTTACCGTTTTAGGGATGGATACCATCACTTGGCCTACACTGAATGACAGTTACCGATTTAGGGATGGATACCATCACTTGTACGAGTATGTTGTTTGTCTTTTCTTTGCCTTCATCATACTGCATTTTACAGGAAATCATACCTTCTTTGCTTTCCGTATGTCTATCTCCACACGACCAGACCTATACTTTACTGGTAATGCCTAAAAAGCATAAATCGACATTGTATGTGTGTGGTCACGACTTTTTTATACTTCAACTACCACGAATGCCTAGCCACCCACGGGGTACCGTGGGGCTATAGGGGAAAGGGGACGCCACACGGACTCTGGCGCGGGAACACGTGTGCATGCAACATGCACACATTCTGGCTCCGCGTACGAGATTCGCCGGGTTCGACAATCAGAGACGGTGTACCACCTACAGACAATCACAACATCGATAGCTAAGAGAAAATTTCTCTTGGGACGGGAGTCGAACCCGCGCAGTGCACGGCGACTGATCAGGAGACCGAAGAGTCTACCACTGCGGCCACCGCTGGCTGCTCCCAATAAGATCGGCAGCAAAAATACGGTTACGGTTACGTGTACTAAAGAGGTTAAGTTCAGCCCAAATTATTATACTTCAACTTACTGAGTGCCGATTCTCTCATGAGGTTTCAAACTATGCTTAAGGCTCTCTAGTACCTCCAACCATTCTTATGTAAACGAAATTCCGTTGTATCATCATAACTCATTAACTTTTTAAGATGTAAGCAAGAAAATTCGTCGTATGAGGGTAAGAACTAAGGAGAAGAAACGCTTTCCATTCTTTCCAAAAACTGTATTTGGAAATATATAACGTTACTTGAGGAAAATCGTGCGGTTTCACCATTAGTAAAGTATCCGTGTATTCAGTTATAAATAATAAACTTGGATGTATGTACAGAAAGAACACTTCTTAGTTTTATTTAATGTATATATGAAAAATAAGGAATATTCTATTTCGTGGTGTAGACACCATAAAAAATCGAAAATTTTAACTCGATCACCATACTTGCCGCGTGGGATGTAAACGCGTCGTATTTCTCTCTCCTTGTCGGTCTCCATCCATTCAATACTTCGCTATAATAAATACTACTCAAAGTTTATATCACGCCAAAAGCGAAGAAATCTTCTCAGTTTTTAAAAATAAACTCAACAGCACCGGTCTTTATTGACGGGGAATTTAAAAGAGTCGACCTACTCAAATTACATTATTACTCGTTCGTAATGGCTTTGCCATTTTCTATATTTTTGTAGTGATCAAAAGTGTCAGTCTAGGGGTTGTAGGGGTAATATCATTAATAAAGATGGCCTTATACAGGTAAGCTTCTCTTGGCGTGGATATTTTACTTTTGTTAGGCATATGTCACGCAAATAAGTTATGATGAGAACACGTCATTATTTTCACCAAAATCAAAAAATAAATATGATATAATGAAACAACAAATCCTTTACATAAAAATAGAGGAAGCTACCGTAGAAGCCCAGAACCTTGACGATAAACCTTGTCTAAGTAAGTATTGGAGCAAGTATGCATGTCTTCGTCCCCTATTATTATTCCCCATCTCCAACGCGTATCGTATACAGGTGAGTTAGTGTTTTTATCGCGCAGCGAATAAAGTGTAGTGGAGAAGGGGGGTATAGAGGAGCGAGGAGAGGTAGTTAGATTCTGTTGGTGGCACAACGAGCCCCCTAATAGCGTATCCAGGCAACGTCCGGAGCCCCGGATGAAAGCAACGTTCGATAACGAAAGTTGGAGTTGGCTGCCGTCGCTGTATATTCCGGTCATGGAATGATTTGTATAAGGTGTTTAAAGTCAGGTCAATATAGGGGAACACTACATAACACCATCTGGTGCCTTAAGCTTTAATGTTTTGAAATATTTACTCTTGAGAAAACGTTACTTTTTCAATAATAAGCAGGTTGTGGAATGAAGAAAACATTTTTTGTCCGATCTCAATAGTCTCAATTCTCTTCAATCTTAAAAGTACGTCTCGTATTTTTGTGAAATTTTAAAACAACTGTAATTCTAAGTTTCATGGTCTTCCAAAATAAATAGTTCCGTTAGCGCTCAAGTAAAGAAAGCAAAAGAAAATTTACACAGGGACCAATTGCCGCCATTGTTGGTGACCTAGAATTGTAATATAGGTGAAGCTAATATGAAGAAATATACACCAAGTAATTTTCGTAGTCTGAGCTTTTTGAGCACATTGTCATGTTATACTTACTCTATTTGATGGCTCCTTTTTTGATTATTTTTACACCAACATGGAGTTATGTATAGATCTGAACACCGAAAATTTTGAGCTTTGCAAATATAAAAAATTAATAAGCATCTTCTATTTAACTAAACCTTCCCAAGCTGACTACGACTAGTAAGTATAATTCAAGTGGAAAATTTTGAGAAAACTATCACCGGGGCTGTGGCAAAGACGAACAAGCTTTATAGTGTATAAGAGTTGGTAGTGTGGTGGCAGAATGATAAGTAAACCAAAAAAGTCAGCAATTATTTATGCAGTAATACTACGTGGTAGTACTATGAGCTGAAAAATAAAGGATATAACCATTAGGGAACATTTGAAGTTCAATTTTGGATTCTTATCAGATAATTGTGATGTTTCTAAATTCGATTGTTTATTTTCAAATGAACAGCGCCGCATTCGAAGTTCGAAATCAATTTATTTGCACCCCCATTTTACTTATTGCGCATAAGCAAAGGAAGTATTGCAGACATGAAAATTGTTGAAATGCAGGTAATAAATTTGTTTTTATAGTGTGCATGTTGCAGTTAAGTAGTTTAATTGGCCGTTTGATCCATGTCTATTGGCTAATCCCTCTTCGGTCTGTCGGTATCCTAACCGTGTAACCTCGCAAATGCCTGCACATATTCCCATGTTTGTTGTGGGGTTATAATAGAAATTCTACTTCGTTTCGGAGAAGACAAGAAATAGAATCATTCCCAAACTTCGTTTTTCTAAGTCTTACAACCAATGTTTAGGTGTGTTTAGTCAAAAATGTTCTTTCCTTCCCGAACAAAAGTGTTTATGGGCAATCAATCCTATGATTAGTTTCTGAGAAATAGGAGGATGAAGTTTGCAGTATTTGAAGAGATGGTGAATGTGCCGATTGTAGTTCTCATGCCAAATGCTATGAGACTCAGTATATTAAAGGAAATATTTCGTTAAAACACCTTATAGGAACGTGTTGGAAGGTGTCCTGCTGATCGTGCCTGAGCAGACTTTTTCATAGGAGAAATCAAAATAATGTAAAAGTTTATAAAATTGATAATTTATGTCTTTCAGGTGACAGAGTTAAAATTACCTCGATCTAGCTAGACATCCTGTATCGACATCAGTTTCCATTTTCCATAGCAAGTACTTGACGGGTAAAAAACTAGAAAATACTACTGAGCGATATTATGGAATAACAAGTAACAAACATGATAGACCGCAGACACAGAAGATGCACTGGTGAAAAATGAATTGAATGAAACTACAAGCATCCCTCGGAAATCCACAATTAGCTCTATGAGACACAAAACTGGTTGACTACAATGACAACATCCAACCATTGCGGGATACAGTCATGACAGCATGTGACAACATTTACGGTGTTGTTCACACAAATGCTAAAGTGATGGAAGTAAAAACATCAGGAGGTCAACAAAGAACTAAAAAAGCTTATAGTGAACTCTAAACAGAGGATATGAGAAGCGCTATTATGAAATCGCCTAGAAGACGACGTTTGGGGTGAATTATACAAAATAGATATGAAAATGCTGGAGCTCACACGCTGACGTTACCTAGATACCAAACAACAAATGAAAATTGCAGAAGGATTGTTTCCGAATCGACCATTGACCGAATTGGTTTCTTCATTAAAAACTAATTTCTGAAAAAAACATTTATCCCATTGATATTATGAAAGATTTCTTTTTAGAACTTTCCATACACTGTTGTACACGGAAAAGCACCGATTATTAAGTGATAATAAAAATAATCAGAAATTATAAGCGCGCTTTTCTAAAATAAACAACTTGCAACAAAACCGCGGTTAGAACCAACGCGTTCAAGCGACTCGAGTAACTGACGTCATCAACCCGTGTGTCATCTTAACCCATATTATAACCGCGGTACATAACACAGAAATTTTGGTTATTCGCTTGGATTTGATTTATGTATTTAGAAAGAAAAGGTCTACCATAGACACACTCAGTGCAGGTAGCAGAAGCAGCCGATAACATTTGCCTTTGATGTTAAGAGAGCCTTCAACAAGAAGAGAGAATAGACGATAAAGATAACCATGAGAGTGCCGCACGGATCCGTCCTAGGACCGTTGCTTTGGAACGTGTTCTACGACGGGCTACTTCGGTTGCGGAATGATTACACACATAAGGCTTACCACTAATAATGCATATAAATTTGTTGCATCCCTGATACTGTTAATGCCTTCTGATGGAGGCCCCAGTAGTGAGAGAGATTTTAGCATGGGTGGCTAACCTGGTTATGCTGTACGGATCCCCTATCTATAAAAAGGCCTTGAGGAAAAAGATATATGCTCAGAATCCACCCAAAAGTAGTGCAGCGCGTGGTCTGCACTTACAGAATGGCCTCGGCCAACGCACTGCTCGTTGTAGCTGTCATCCCGCCAATTAATTTGATGGAAGAGGAGAGACGCGCAATATAACAATGGCGCACAAGCTACAAGCGACGAAAGGGAGGCGCCTTCTGTCAGATAGCAGAAGATATGCGACGTAACTGGCTATGGAGCATGGACTAAAAGGCTGATCCCAGATATTGAAATCTGGATTGGCAAGCAAGCGGTGTGCATAGATTATTATAATGCACAGGTGGTAGATGGTCTCTGACTGTCAAACGCGGAGGTACCACCCGGCGGTTCTCGTAGGCGGAGCCAGAATGTGTGCATGTTGCATGCACACGTGTTCCCTCGCCAGAGTCCGTGTGGCGTCCCCCCCTTTCCCATGTATCCCCCTATAGCCCCACGGTACCCAATGGGTGCTTAGGCCTTAGGCCTTCGTAAATTAGATGATTAAATACCTCTGGTATAAAAATTTGGCGTAACGCTGGATACCAAGACGAAATGCTGCAAGCAGTACCGCGGTGGGAGATGTAGCTAACGATGGAGGGGTCTTAGTAAGTATGCCACATTTCTGGAGAATCTCACACTTCATGCAGGAAAGGCCGACAGGGCAATACTGTCGAGCATTTCTGTCTGGGAGTGGCTATTAAAGATTTACTCTATCAAATAAACTAATCTGTAGAATATACCGAGTCAATCTACTTGATCCTATTCTTACGGTAACATAGTACAATACTGCGACTTGCTCACCCACTATGCTCACTGCTCCTTATTCGCCAGACATAAGAATGTTCGGCATTTATAACAATTTACAGGGTGTCGAATTCCTTGAATGGAGGTGGGAGGTTCCGTTAGTGAACGTTCGGCTCGCTGCGCGTCCATAGCGCCACCGTGTGAACTATTATCTCTGTCCAGCTGGAGCAAATAAATCAGCAGTCGCTAATAGACGACAACGTATAGTAAGATAATAACCTGCCCACTTGATTTTGACTATAATAGAAAAATGATGCTACTCACACAGGACCGTAACAGAACGAACTGATGAAGAAATACTTATAAAAAATATTTGTTAGGAAGTAAGGCAAGAAATGTATCAATGAGATTGTCTTGATACTTCCAACACGTTCAAGTACGTCTCTCTTCACCCTTATCAGTATTAATATATGCAGCGAGCTTTGAAAACCCTTAAAACATATTAAAATTATTAGGATTATAAAACAACGATTTAAGGGAAATTTTTTAAAATATTAGCACTTCTGAAACAACAGCTTTTACCACTCGCCCTAAAATTGTCAGAAAATTATGTATTCAAATGCTGGGAATCGGTTTGGATGTTCTTCATTTTTTGCTCATAACCTCGTAACCACTAAACTGACATTCAAACAGAGGTATCACTACCTTTCTGAGATTACAAGGTTAGAAAAAATGCCAACCGATAAATTGAAAGACAGGAGACGTATGACAAGGATTTTCTTGATCTATACGTTTTAAAACATACAACATACCACATAAATGGATACAACTCCTGAAACGTATCCATTGTTTGGCCGAATGAAAGTACATATATGTTTGAATTCCTGTTTATATTTTCATTGTACATGAAAAAGACAACTGTGATAGCCGAAACGTCTTATAATAAACAGGAATTTAAACATATATATGGTTTGATTCGGCCAGACAATGAAGTCCTATAAAAAAATTGTATACGAAATTCGAAAATTTCCCGGCCACAATGCTTTCTTTGCTTAATATGTGACGAGATGAGAAGTAAAAATGGGATAACTTCCGTTTGGTACTCTTTTTCCACGTTTTGGATATGAATTTGGTTTATTGACTTAAGATACTCGTATATCAAATAGATTTGCTTGTCTGATTTTGCCCTAAGACCTGATAGACACAATCTCTCTTGATCATATCTCAATGTCATACTTGGTTGAGTGTTAATGTACACCGCCGATATTCTGCAGATCAAATGCCCCCATCAGGGAACACTTTTCTCTCCAGACATGCTGAGCAAGAGCAGACATTCATCACCATACATCCCGAAATCATCTAAGGTCTAAGGAATCATCACGCTCGTAAATATTTTAGACAATTGAATGAAATATTCCGGCATCGCTGTAGCTAATAGCTGCAGAAAGGTCGTTGATATAATGCTCACTGCCACTTCCGTTTGGAGAACACACGCAAAATATTCGACTGGAAGGTATGCTGGAGACGGTCCTAGATCGGCAAATCCACCAGCGCTGTGCACCCGTAAATCACTTTGAACGTGCCCTATCTGTTGTCCGACTCGTGCATAGTGTTAGTGATAGGGCGGAACGGAATTCTTCTTGGCCAATTATATTTTCTCTGTAATTTACGGGGTCTGTGTTTTTACTCCAATGGTTGCTAGAATACGTTAGTGGACAGCCAGTGTTGACTATATTATCGCGCTATACTAAACAAGTAATTTTCAGCTAAAAATGACTTTATGCAAGCATTAAAGTAATTGTAGGTCCAGATAATACTCAAAAATAATTTATTTGATAATTGTAATTTTAAGTAGTGAAGGTATCGAGTCGCTTGTAAATCATCACCACTGGGCGAGGAAGTATTGTAATAGAGAAAAATTCGACAATGATATGTGTTTTCTGGATGTGTGATATGTAGATCACAAAAATACATGCCACTCATTTCTGTCGGTCTGTATGTCTGTTGGTCCAGTGGCGCCAGTGACCAAAAACGAAGAGGAATTTAGTAGCTCAAACTTCATTTTTTGACGTTGATAATTTTGAAAATAATTTTAGAGGTAAAATATTGGGGTGGGGGTAATTGTATACCTATTAGACATATTTCACATAGCACAGATACTGTTGCTCTGGCCGCACTGCCATGTCTGACGGGGTTAAGTATCGGGGAAAGGCGATGTTGCCAGGTGCACTACCGGAGGGCAAGGAAATAATGTCTATGGACTAATTGTATGGACCTGTTTGACTAACTTTTTTCTCAACATGAACATGATCCTTTATGAACTGATAACGGTGTAGCATGGGAAATGCAGAGTCAACCTACATAAAAAAACGCTGTATCGCGGCGCGTTACCTTAATTGCAACTACATACTTTCAAAAATGACCGGTTTAATTAAGACTACTCAAATTTCTTACTTATTTTATGAATTCTTCATACTCCTTACCTCACACAGCAGAAACAAAGAATTTTACTACTTGTCAAACCGTTTTCTCAATAATCAATAAGTGTTTGGCTAAATGGATAGTATCTCCAGAGGAAGACTAAAACTATAATACCAGCTTGAATACAATCTAACATACACACATACTTGTTAGGTGCAGCACCTCACCAATCAGGTTCGTAACACTGTTACCCTTCGGAACGACACGTTACAAGTACGCTGATCGCTGATCAACTAGAGCATACAACAAACAGGCTGTCTTGCATAGTTTCTTCTTAGTTGCTCCGAAGCTTACATATGCGACCAGTTTCTTGAGGTTTCTAGCATTATGGCCAAGTCTTATAGTAAATTAATTATATCCATCATATGTCCTCTATCGAACATATACCCTGTCCCTGCTATACTCGGGTGCCAAACAGGAAGGGAGCGAAAAAACACATCGCACGCCACTGCCGCAGTGCAATCTCTTTGAATGTGGCGGTAGGCGCGAGCACTGCTTTCCTCTTCTTCGGCACCAGACCTGTCTATTCTACCAGCTCTTTTTTGAACCTCGTCCTAGTAGGTCTCCTAGTTTGTCCAATATCAGACTTATTACAATTACTGTAGTTGCTCCATGAATCCTACACTTTTCAAGTATCCTTTATCTTTGGAATAAATTAGCAAGCTGAGGTTTGGTGTGATCAAATTTATAATAAACATTTTTTTCAAATAAAATGGGGTCATGAAAAATTTTGAATTTTTTTGAAGCTCGTTATTAGTATTTTATAACCTCATTGTGTAAATCTACTATCTTTCAAAATGCTGGACTGGCCGGCTGTCAGAGTTGAGCGGTCTTGAACTTTGAATCGTTTATAATTCAACAACTACCGGTGTGAAGTTAGCAGCGCAGTTCCTACAGACAATTTCCCGAAGTTACCCGAACGAACAGTGGCGTCGGTCAGAAGGAATAATATGCTTTTATAACACTGGCTAGGGCCAGAATAAAGTAGCTGAGAGAACTTCTAGTGGTAGCAGCCAAAAACAAGATGAATAAAAATCGATTTCAACCCTTAGGGAACGGGTGTCCTCGATGAAATGTATCCCAAAAAATTACTCACATTTTAAGATAACTTATGAGCCAGATCAAATTTACTGAGCGATCTTGTAAAAACCATATAATAAAAAAATCGGTTTCAACCCTTAGAGAATGGGTATCTCGAAAAGTTATTCATATATTAAGACAATTTATGGGTCAGATCAAATTTACTGAGCGAACTTCTAAAGGGGTAGCAGCCAAAAACCAGATAACAAAGAATCGATTTCAACCGTTAGGGAATCGGCGTCCTCGATGAAATGTATCCCGAAAAATTACTCACATATTGAGACAATTTATGAGACAGATCAAATTTACTGAGCGAACTTCTAAAGGCGTAGCAGCTAAAAACCAGATAATAAAAAATCGATTTCAACCCTTAGGGAATGGGCATCCTCGATGAAATGTATCCCGAAAAATTACTGACATATTAAGACAATTTATATGCCAGATCAAATTTACTGAGCGAACTTCTAAAGAGGTGGCAGCCAAAAACTAGATAATAGAAAAATCGATTTCAACCGTTAGGGAATGGGTGTCCTCGATAAAAAGTACCTCGAAAAATTATTCATTTATTAAGAGAATTTATTGGCTAGATCAAATTTACTGAGCGAACTTCTAAAGGGGTAGCAGCCAAAAACCAGATAACAAGAAAATCGATTTCAACCCTTAGGGAATGGGTGTCCTCGAGGAAATGTATCTCAATGTAAGAAATGGATAGGACTGAGAAGATATTTGTTCACTACTAACCGCAAAAATCGTCATACTACCCCATAGAGAAGTACCTTCCCTGTCTCTAGATAAATGATTAAAACAAAGGGTAAGTAACGAATGTCATCGAAAATTATATCGTGGTAACTTCAGTATGACTGTGGCAATCACGTCAACGAGTATTTCGCTGTTTCGGTTTGGATTGAATGCAGGGTTTATCCGGAAACTAGTGAGCCTTACTTTTTACAAAATTTATTCACCGATAAAGCACAAAAACTCAATACTCTCCAGAGTAGCACACTCTGCATTGATACAGCGTGATTTACAAGACGCGTACGCTTCCTGGAACTCGACCGAAATGCTGCTTAGGAAGGCCGTTGAAGTAGCTTGAATGTCGTCTGAGGTGTCCTGATAATATTTCTTGTGGTCCTTTTTCAGTCGAGGGAACAAAAATAAATCCGCTCGGGCCAGATCGGGACTGTATGGTGGATGAGGCACCGTTGTAACATCTATCCGCGGTGTGAGATGGCGCGTTGTCGTGGTGCAGCTTCCACGATGACCTAATTCGTTTTCGGACGGGAACGACCCTGTCGCTCAGTCTTTGAAACACTACTTTATAAAACTGAGCATTGACAGTCTGGCCAGGAGGTACATCTCGTGGTAAACGATTTCCTTAGCATCAAGGAAGACTTCACCCGAGACTTGCTTGTTCACTCTAAGAACTATGTCTCATCTTCAGTTATAAAATTGTCTGGGTACTTTGGATCATCTGTACACAACTCTGCTTCAGATCCACACACACTTCCACAAGATAGAGTTCTTGAGTATCTATCAAGACTGTAGGCACTAGTTTTGCCCAAATCTTCCGAAACAATTTCGTGCAGAGCGGTTTTTAGCAATTTCGAAAGGTCAGCAATTAAACCGACACTCAGTCGAAGGTTCCGCACATGGATTATATTGTCCTATGTCACCGATGTCGATGGACGTCCTGAACACGTTTCGTCGGCGACCTCCTCCCGCTCTTCCCAGAACGACGACTTCTTCACTTGCGAAGGTATCCCCGAAAGCTGTCTGGGGAAAATCCGATGTTTTCTTTGGTTTTTTGTTTAGTTTTACACAAAATCGCTTTGCTATAAATTATTTTACATCGTACTTCGACGAAGTCGCAAAACATAGGGTCTCACAGAATGCGACGTCCGCATCCTCCAGGAGCTCCATGGCAATTCTCAAGGGCATCGCTGGAAAGCTGAAGGTTTCTCCCGTCCTTCCCAATCGGTCCCACCGCTGTGGATTGTATATTTACTTTACAAAAAAAATAGGCTCATTACTTTCCAGACAAACCCTGTATACTATATTCGCTTCGATTGAAAACCAATAGTCCGACGGGATATATAACCTTGCTGTTGCATAAACTAGGAAATTGCATTATTCTGTGTCTTGTACCATTGGTGATCGATCTATGAATGCTTCACTAGCGCTACATGAGCAAATAATAATAATAATAATAATAGACGTCTTTATTTATCCACAATTACATTGTAGTATAGCCAAATGTCAGACTTACATGGCGAAGTTTAGCATGCTACTACTCTTACACTTAAACATATAGTCGCAAGCAGATGTTCAAAAAGTATAAACTATCCACAAACATATTTGGTTCATTACATCGAAAGTAAAACTTAAAAATAAGACATACTTTCCAAACCCAACTACACCAGAAATTATTCATCTGAATTAAAGACGGAATAAAAAAGAAATGAATGATTACGTAAATTATATGTTTCGAGGGTTGAGTAAAATTGTTTTAACGTTTTGTCGAAAGACAGGTAATGAAAATTCTTCATATACTTTGGGAAGGTCATTATAAATAATAGCAACATTGTAAGAAAAACTGCATTTAAAAAGCGTAGATGTATGCTGGGGTATTCTAATATTATTTTCTCTGAGAGTTCTACAGTGAACATCATTATTAAATGAATTTTTTTCCCTCAAGTAAGAGGGTTTAGACGGGAGCAGCAATTTGTGAACAGAAACTGAATAGTGATACTTGACCATGTGCCAAAGGTGAAACTTATACAATTGTTTTGAATAACTTGAATAACGTTTTTAGTGAAATTGTCTAAACAAGTGAAGTATACGATATTACAATAATTTAGTACAGATATGACCAATGCTTCACATAGTTTTTTACGCAACTTGTAAATATATAAATATTTTTTTACAACTTTACCAAACGTCGAAATTTCAGCGTTTTTTTTTCGAAAATTACATAAGAATTGAATAGACATAAATGGAACTAAGTAAAGGAAGGGCGAGGGGGCATGACGGGGTCGCGAGAGAAGACCGCACACATACAAGAAACTAGGCATCTGTGGATAGAAAGCAATGAGCCAATCGGAAGCCTCATTCGACCAACCGTCAGTGCGAGAGAAACTGTGAGTGAGAGTGCATGCGTCTTTTGTCTACAAACGAAAAACTGGTCAAACGTCATTATTCTAAGGAAGAGCATCTTTCTGGACCAACAACTATCTAATTGAGACGTCTAGAATATAAATTGGTGGTTAAAAATGGATAGGCGCACAATTTTAATACTGATAGGGAAATAGCAGGTGTTGATTGGCTCAAAAGTTTGTTAAAACGTCATCAAAATTTATCAGTTCGCAAACCTGAAGCTACATCAGCAGCAAAGTTTCAACAAAGTTTGAACTGACCCCTGACAAAATATGTAACAACGATGAATCTGGAATTTGCGTTGTTTCTGAAACCAAGAACAAAATATTAGCTATGGAAGGAAGAAAACAAGTGGGTTCATTATCATCTGCTGAACGAGAACAGCGGACAGTAGAAATATGTTGTAACGCTGCTGGAACCTACATGCCTCCACTGATGACTTTTCCAAGACGAATGAAACCGTAACTTTTAGATCATGCTCCACCAGGCAGTTTACAATCCTCGAGGCTAGATAACTTCAGAAATATGTTTGACTTGGTTCAGAAACATCATCAAATTTTCCGGAGCTACACCTACTAACGACGTATTGCTGCTTCTAGATAGTCATAATAATAATAATAATAATAATAATAATAATAATAGCTTTATTGTCCAACAGTTTCCCATTTATAGGACAATTTATAAACATAATACAAAAGCAAAAAAAAGCGAAAAAAAGCGAAAAGAAAACAACAAATGCAACACAGGTATAAATTTGTAACATGAGCTATTCGTCCGAATAAGCCTTAGCTGCCTTTAGCAGGTAATTAACATTTGTCGTAAATATATCACAGTAACATCCAATTCTGTTTAAGTTAGAGCACATTACATATAACGGTGACTTGAGAAAAATGTTTGTCCTAGCTCTAGGAAGCCCGAATATTTTATGATTGCGAGATGCAAACGTTGGAGTAGGAAACTTGATCTGTTCCAGTCATGTGAGTAATACTCAAAATTTGGAACAAATTGATATAACTCGTGAATATTGAGTAGTTATAATGAAGCCACCCAGCACTTACTACGATCATGCTGTTACAGGTTGGTTGAGATCACATCCTGGACGTGTGGTAACTGTATTTCAGATAATTGAAATATTTGTTAACGCATACGTTAAGGCGGCTACAATATCTACCGCCATTAACGAATTCAGAAAATGTGGTATATGGCCATATAACCAAAATAATTTCACTGATGCCGATTTCATTTTTGCTGCAACTACAAACATACGAAATATAGCAGATCTGTCGAATTTAGAACAACAAAGGGTATCAGTAACCGAAGGTCTTCAATCTGGAGCAGTACCATGTCTGTCTTCAACAACAGCAGTCACAACTGTATCTTCAACGGTCACGATAGATTCCATACTGACACTCTTGCAACAGAACCTAAAGCTACCATGACATCTTTCACTCCATCTAGAACAGAGTTAATCACCGAATGTTACGAACAAGTCACACCAACAGTGGATAAAACACTCGTTCCCTGAACCTGGATGTTCTTATTCTCTTAAGTCTCCCATTCATGCAGCGTGCCGTGATCTGACGTCTAACTTCGAAAATGCATCCCCTAGTGATATTTTGGCAATTTCTTCTATTCAACGAAATGAAAAAAGGAAACAATACCGGCGAGGAAAAAGAGCCATACTTATCTCAACTCCTTATAAAAATGAGCTAGAGAATTTGAAAAAGCTGCGGAAAACATCCAATCCTAATCGTGATCCTTGCCTGAAAAGGAATGCTAAAAACTAATAAAAGACCAAACAGTTAGTCAAAACACAAAAGAGCAATGATGAAGATGCCATTTGCTTATATTGTGATGATGTAAGCCACAATTTTTTGACATTGTCAGAACCTCGGGTAGGCTGCCAGCACTGTGGACGTTGGGCTCATAATGCTTGTGCTGGCGTGGACAATGAAGGTCTGGAGGAAATACACATTTGTTTGTTTTATGAGAATAATTAGTCTTCCTCATCATGCCCACAATTTCATTACCCCATCATACCCCGTAGTATAGGGCAAGATGGTTTTTCAGAATGTTTCTGTTAATGATTAATTATTAAAAAATGTGACAAGTTGATTTTCCAAATACTGTACCAAATCATAGTTAGATTAATGACGTAACGTGCCATAAATCATTAAGAGTAATAAACATAGCGGCCATGCTGTATTTTTATTATTTCCCCATCATGCCCCCCTTTCCCTAGGTTGCAAAATTGATCGAAAACACAGAAGTGCTAAGCGCTTTACCGATATACCCAACCATAAAAAGCATGCCTGATTTCAGGATTTTCGAACAACATATATTTCTACAATGACCCGAAATAGCCAGAAAATATGAAAACGTCAAATTACAGGTGTGGTTTCTCATGAACTTTTGTACTACGTCGAAATAATCAGCGACTCCGAAACATTCAGAAAAATTATTCTATTGATGTTCTCAAAATTTCCCTTTTCAGTTGTTCCTGCGCGACCATTGGTACCTATAATTGGCATAATTAACATAACAGTAGTTTGGTGCCAAAATTGTACTACAGAGAATCCGAGCAGTACCTTCCGAACTATTGACGTAGAGTTTCTGCTAAAATTATTTGTTCTGACTTCACATACAGAACATGTTTAACCGAAAAAGCAATTAAGCACTTGAATGGTCAACAATGCACAGATCAACGCAGCTAATATCGCTGAAAATACAGTCCGATCCTCTACCGCTACATCTGTGGTTGATTCTGATTAAAGCGAGCGCGTCGACAGCTCGGATTATATTGGTGCTGAGAACATGTGCTGCCAGGTATGCGCGTAAAATCCTCTCGTCCACAAATACTAGCCAGAGTAATTTGTGTATGGAATATAGGCCGCTGTGATTTCTTTAAATCATTATTTTTCAATAGGTATAGTTATTTTTGTGATATCGACCTGAAAATAGGGAATTGGAAGTTTCTTAGGAGGTTTTTTTATTATGATGAGGAGATTTTTTAAGTTAAAGATCTCTTAAACTTGTTTTGATTAAACAGATCCTTTCGAGCTGTTCGCATGTCAACAGACATGTCACTTCGTTGAGAGTGGATTATGTTTTTGATGAGAAACGAAACTAGATATTTAAAAATACCTAGCCTCAGACATATTGGCGACCATCGAAGACGATATATTTTATCCCAATTATTGAAATCATTTTTGGCGCCCTTAATGCGGACCTCCGTTCAATATGTAGTTCCACTTTAAAATTTTAAAGATACCTGCTATGTCATTTGAAACAGCAGAGAGGTCAACTTTTAGACAAACTCTCACCTTTGTTTACACCGGATGTCAATTTACACCAAATGCTCCAATTGGAGTGAATCACGTTTCAAAGATTTGCAGAAAATGCCCCGGATTGCTATGAATCGTCATAAGCTTCAATTTACGTCACTGCTCAGAATAGGTGTATCTTCTGTCAATAAGGCATACGCTACCGACATGCCATTTCACAAAAAACAGGTTACCCATTTCACACTCATTTCTGAACTTCTTGCCAAATGGCCCTAGCACTTCACTAGAGAACAGGTGACAAATACATGCACTGTTTTGAATTCCTAAAACACAAGTGGAACACGTTTCTGCCATAATGCTCGTCAAGCGTTTCTTTTGGTTCCATGCCGGCTGAGCATGTAAAGCGGAAAGCTTAGAATTTGTGATTTTTTTGCTTGTCTTAAGTACCGGATATCTGCGATTTTGTGCCGGTATCCAAAATAGAGTCTTTTCTTGAAGAAACATTAGTAATTTACAGGGTGGCGCATCGAAAACGAAACAGACGCATTTACTGGCAGCTTAGTTTTTTTTTTGAAAAACGCCCAGACCCGTCGATTTTGTTTTCGAGGGGGACACAAGTTTGGCAAAAAATCACGTTATCACGTGCAGCCCCCTAAGCGGGGGTGACATCACCCCCAAATCTTAAATGGAAAGGGGGGTCGAGTGATACCTTATTTTGAAGCTCTTTCAATTCTCTTTATAATGATATAAAATTAATGTACTTCAGTTCAGTAGTTTTGAAGATTTATTGATTTAAAGCTTAAACAAACTAATAAATTATCATTAGTGGAGGTCAATACATTTGGCAGCAAAGTAATCTAAAAATGAAGAATGAACTGACCCGTTAGGCAAGTAAATGTTGAAAATGGCCACCATGACTATCCATGCAATAATAAAGATTTTGGTCAAAACGTTGCCGCACATTTTGCAATATTTGAGGAGTGAGTAATTTGAAGGCACTCATTGACAATTCTTTGTCGCAGGTCTTCCAATGATGTTGGCTGAGTATCATAGATTTTGCTTTTTAAATGACTCGACATAAAGAAGTCCAAAGGTGAAAAATCTGGCGATCTTGGGGGCCATGCAATGGCACCTCTTCTACCAATCCATCGATTTGGAAACGTCTGATATAAATATTGTCGAACACGTAATGCGTAATGTGGTGGGCACCATCCTGTTGGGACATCAGCCTATTCGCAATGTACCGCCGATCATTCTGATTTTCAATTATGGCTGTTAATGCAGGATCTATGGCGTCTTCCAGTAATTCCAAATACATTTCACCGGTCAAATTTCCAGGTAAGAAAAAAGGACCAACTAAATGATCGCCAAAAATACCAGCCCAAACATTTAATTTTGCTGGCTGCTGTGTATGAACCTCATGATAAATTCTGGGATTAGAATCGGACCAATATCGGCAATTATGACGATTTCCTACGCCATTTAAGAAAAAGGAACATTCGTCGGAAAAGCAAGTGTGGAATAGAAAATGTTCATCGCTTATAATTCGTTCACTCATATCTTCACAAAATTGTAATCGCCGATCAAAATCGTCTTCATTAAGTTCTTGTACCAGGTGAATTTTATACGGAGGAAAACTATGGGCCTTTAGAATCCGTTGGACAGTACGTCGACTAACACCACACACGGTCTCCAATTTGCGGGTACTTAACGTAGGATCTAGATAAACTTGCTCTAAAACCCCCACTTCTATTTCTTCGTTCCTTATGGGATTTTCAGTGTTGCATTTTTTATTGGCGACTGACCCAGTTTCCCGAAATTCAGCTACAAGTTCTAGAACATATTTTCGATGCACGTTACTGTTCTCATACTAGGGCACTGATTATTTCCGAAAAATATTTCGATAATTTCAACTCTTTCTGCTGTGGAATATACCATGGTTAATTTATGTAATAAAGCGTTACAAGTTATTTTAGCTAAAAAGTTTGGACAAATCAATCGCAAACTATGTACTAAGTTCCTATTTAAAATAAGTACGAGATATTTCCTTATCTTTCTTCAAGAAATAACTTTTTTGCCACAAAAAAAACGCTCCAATAGCTATTTTCAACAACAAAATGATGAACAAACCATGGGCGTAGTGAAGAAAAGCATTTACTTATTAAGTAAATTCTTTTAGTCAAAATTCTTCTGAAACTAGTACAAACTAATCTGATGTACCTATTAAAGTCTACTTTAAGCCTTAAATCAATAAATCTTCAAAACTACTGAACCGAAGCTCATGTATTTTACATCATTATGAAGGAAATTTAAAATAAGGTATCACTCGACCCTCCTTTCCATTTAGGATTTTAGGGTTGGTGTCACCCCCGCCCCGGCTGCACGTGCTAACGTGATTTTTTGCCAACCTTGTGTCCCCCTCTAAAACAAAATCGACGGGTCTGAGCGTTTTTCCAAAAAAAACTGAGCCGCCATTAAATGCGTCTGTTTCGTTTTCGATGCGCCACCCTGTATTGTACAAATATGTAAATCGAAGACAGCGTGAAATCATATTTTATAATATTATACCATTTTCACAGAAAGATTAGAATATTTTAAAATTTCCTATACAGCCCTTCTCATATCTAAAAATAAGGAAAATTCAAATTCGATTTTAGGGATATTTTAATCAAAACACGCAAAATATTTAATAAAACATATCTTAGCCACTATTGGACCAATTTTTGTGACATTTTTTACAAAAACAAAAGTCCCATGACTTACCTAAAGCAAGTCTGGATCCAGTTTTTTTAACTTTCTCGTATTTTGTCAAAAACAACTTTCAGGCTGACTATTGAAATATCTGAATATGTGCAAAAGCAACGAATAATACTTATTAATAAACAAGACAGATTTGGAGCGCTCCTTTTGTTTTTTTGATCAAGACGACTTTCACCGAGTTCTCTATTTCTTATAAATTATACTCGTATAATAGACTAACCGTCAAATTACAGCCAAAGGGCTTACAGAAAATGTAAGATCGTTGTGGGCTTATTATTTATAATAGCATGTTTTTACTGCTTATGATATGTTTATAAATATAAATTACAATTAGAAACAAAAATAAAATTAAAACGTATTGCAACTTGCACACGGAATGAGAGAAACGTCCTCTCCTTTTTCCTAAATGAGCTTATTGAATATGGTGGTGGTGGCGGCGACTGCATGCTTAAGCTGAGAGTAAATGCCGTTGTGGCAAATGAAAAGCGGTGGGCATGATACGTCAAGGGCGTGGGGGGGATCTGCACGTCTCACTACTCGGGTCTAGCAAGGGAGTATTTACACTGAACTACAGCAATATACACCATTATCTTGAAAAAAGGCAGACTTAGTCATCTAGAAGGGGGTACACCCCCTCTAAATCCGCATTTGTTGTACAACAGTACCAGAATTAAATCATTTATAAAAATTTCGGAAAAAGTTAAACTGGGTGAAAAGCATTAGTTTTACCTTTTACTTATATTATAAGGGAAAAGAGGCATAACCAGCTTCCGGTAGCTCAAATGGAGGCATAAGTGCAAAGACAGAACACGTTGCAATTTAATAAAGGTTATTAATTAATGATTACATAGATAAGAACTACAATTAAGTAGATTAAAAATTATGAACTTTGGCTAAGCAAACTATACTTATATTATACATTATTTTTGCAACTTCAAGTGTTTATGGAATCCATAGGCCGTAGATCAGAGCTTGATGTATATTAGTCCAGGATTTGAAGCAAAGCTTAGGTTGGAGTAGCCTAGGTTTATGTCACACATAATTGGTTTCAGCACATGGTGCTCCTTTTAATTTTCGTTGTTGGTAGAAAGAACCTATAAATGCATGTTATCTGTATGTTGGGTCAAATGGAAAAGAGGGAATTCTGATCGCAAATATCTGCTATCAAGGCCAGTTATTTTACTACAGATGGGCATGAGTAAATATGGGCTGAATATCCGGATTTCATGGAAACGCAACAAAATGATGTTGCCTTTTCTGTGAAATATACTTTCACAGACCAAGTTACAAAGCGTTCAACTTAGTAAAATACGAATGATATCCGGCCTTGGAGTTTTGAGTAGGCAAATTACTTCTACTTATATTCCAAGCATTATTTTGTGACATGTTTATAAAATGAAGTCAGTGACATTTGAAACTTTGAAATTCGTATCACGTAAGGGACAAGCTATTTGATTAAATAAACATTCTTGACTGAAAATCTAAAAGGGGTACATTAATAAGTACCATTTATTAGCTTTTTCATACTTAGTCAAATACTTCACCATATTTTGATAATAAATCTATAACATTTTTCCAAACTTAATTCTAGTAGGATCATGATTTTACGTAGACACATTTTACACGATAGAACTTCCAAAATCAACTGACTGTAGGAGATATAGGTAATTGCAATGATTTTGTTGATTTCCGAAAGCATGAGATGAGATGTATTAGAAAAAGGTCCTGTTTCGTGGTGGTTTAGAGAAGGACAATCCATTAATAATATTACCCTAACAATAGCATCGACTGAAATTCTATCGGTATTTTAGCAGACACTGCCCTTCTTATCCTGTATGCCGTAGCGATACTTCGATATTCGAACATAGGCTATTGAGCTATAAAAAGTGTCCATCTGATACATCTTAATCCAGATCGACGGTGTAAAACTACAAATGGATGAAAGAATTTGAAATGTTGCCACCTATTTCCCAGTTAAGAGAACAATTTAATACATGCATAATTCCCTGCAGTATGTCTCAACAGTTGACACGAATTAGTCTTAAAAAATGACTTAAATGAAAGTAAAACTACAGTGGGCTTGGCAACAAGATATTTGTACAAGTAGGTCACAAAAAACTGATGACGTACGATTGGGCAGAAAAACGCTTGAGTATGATTTGAGGCGTGTTTGTCTTGATTGCTTTAGAACGCTTAAAATTACTGTCACTAGCTATTTTCGTCTGATAGGTTTACGAAAAAGGACATGGTCTATAAACTCCCAGCGTAAAAATACATACAAATTGATTTGTTAAAAGACATCTTAATACGTACAAAGAAGCAGGATGCACTGCAAGAGCTGATAGCGTTCGAAGAAGCTATTTGCATTTTGTAACAGCCGGTTTTATATATACATAATAATCAGTATAAATATTTGTTACTTTTTCGGAAATAACATTATCACATACGTTCCTATATTGCAAACAATTCTTTTGGAATATTCATTTGACGTAATGTGTATGTCTAGCACAATTCCATCGACTTTTTGCAGCGGTTTTGTAAGGCTGCTAGGAATGGCAGTTGCTTAAAGTGCAAGGTGTCTAACCGCATACTTTTGAACATTCTGTTTCAGAGTTGTCAGTAGTGTCCAAAAGTACTAAACGTCTTTTACGTCATTTTACCTATCTTGTTCATATTTCACGACTCGATACTCATTGTTTATGCGGTTGATGTCCAAAAATGGGTGGTAATCAGAAAAGCTAGAAGTAAATGTCTAAGGTTATGAATAGAAACTTTCTTATGGACGTTCCTGTAAATATGTTGATACTCTTTCAAAATTTGAAGATGTTTGTCTTGTCATTTAAACCAGCAGTAAGGTCAGACGTGGAGCAAATAGTATATGACTTTGTACTCTGGTTTGAGCGCCATCTGAAGAAATCGATTCCTACGAACTGTATTAAAAATGCATAATGGTATCACTGTTTGAAATATCAAGAGCATTATTATTAATTATAACTAGTCTGATAAACATGGCAATTGCTTTTCAGCTCTTCGCGTCGATATATGTCAAAACGTAATGAAGTATCGTGACAATAAATCTTTCGATAAAATATGTCTCTTTCCCATCTACTTTTGACAGGTTGACCTCCGATCACAATAGCCCCGCCCAGCCGGGAGCAATATAGAATCTCTCTGCCATTAGATGGCAATGTTACAGATGCATATGCTATGCTGTCAGAGTTTCGTTATATATTTTGAGACCTGTTGTAGCGCATTTTCTCTAGTTAAATACTAGTTTCCCAGCAATAACTAGAATTAACAACGTACTTTAAATCTTAGCTAAGACTAGTATCAGAAAAACTTGTGAGAGGTTAAAAAGATGGGTCTTGCGTATTGAAACATAAATTGGTAATTATTAAATACTTATTAATCAAAAATAATAAATAATCATACACCAAAGGAACAATAAGGAATTCCAAAATTCAACAGTAACGCCTTAGCGACCATATTAATTTCAAGTAATTAAAGTAATTAACGAAACATCAAAAACAGCTTGATAAAAACAAGCTAATCAATTAGAGACAAGACGGTTTTCAACCTTGGCTGAAACAGTTTTAACTGAATTACTTTGATAAAACGTGTTTTCACTGATACTAATTTACAAGCAGCAGTTAATTGTAGTTGTAACAAACATTTAATGAAAACTAGTTTATGAAAACGCGTTGTTACCAATCTTGACGGTTACATAAATATTGATGTTAACAAAATAGTTCGCGGATCACATATCCGTATAGTATTTTATATTAGTAGTATTTTAACCGATAGCTCTAGGCTAAATGGTTGCACGGATACTGTTGTCGTCCTATACTTATAAATAGCCCACCAGGTACAAAAATTAATAATCCATGTAGGTACCTGTTAAATAATGGGAAATGATATTCAGTAAGCATGATCAGAAAGTCCATTTCATTTGTATCTTAAAAGCAATAAAACGCATTGAGGACAAAAAATGTGTCAAATGTGTTTATCTAGGGATGCCTCCTACACAGCGACGTAAATATGTTTCCAAATTGTTTTCAACCTGGAATATACTTTCTTACTCATTCATTATTTATAGTCAACGGCTAACTATGGAGGATCGGTAGGTTTTTCATATATACACACAAAAATAATAATTGTTTAACGCATCTGATAAAGTCATTTCTTCGGTAATTTCTGTTCACACAATAAGGTAATTTTAATAATAATCTTTATTGAACATCAATTTACTGTTACAGATTCCTGTATATTTCTTATTGTCACTTATTGTTACTGTATGTTTTAACCAATGTCTGTTAATTATCTACGAGTGTTTCAAAATATATAGCTCTGCTGTCTGTTATAAGTAAGGTGATGTAGAGGTGCATAAATCCCGAGTTTCTGGACTATTTCGAACGTGAAGGCTTGGTTAGCAATAGGCAGTATCGTTTCCGGCACTACCTATCCACAGGGGACCTCATAGCTTACGTCACGGAATTGTGGAGTAAACTCATTCAGTCATATGGTAAGGCACCGCGTTCGATCAGTTGTGGCACGCTGCCCTCTTATACAAACTTCCATCCTTGGACCTTCCAGAGAAGCTTTGCAATTGACGGGTTCTCCTCTTCATCCCACAACGAAAACGCGGGTGTTCTCAGGAATCGGTCTTGGCTCCGACACTGTTCCTCTTACATATCAAGTACCTCCTTTCCTGTACGATCAACGCAATCCACAGATCTGCTAAAGACAAAACTGGACATATAGGAACTCAGAGCGACAAGCCGATTTCTGCCGGTGAACTGGAAAACAGAAGACTAGCGGCGAGTTCTTCTCTGACGAGATTCCTAGAGGTTATCACTGCTTGGGGATGCAACAATCTTGTAAAACACGGTGCTGTACCTTGACGAACAAAAAGCGTCCTAGCGCTCATCCGGTTTCGATGGATGGCCGAGTTCTGCCATTTTGGCTACATTGTGCCTGCCAGATAGACCCGCCTGACTTCGGCATTCCATCCTAACCGTGACGAACTGGCCGATACGACAGCTTGTTTGTCCCGAGGCTGTCAAGTTTGTGAAACAATCTACAAGAGGAAGCTTTTCTTAGTTCTACTAACATTAGGCAGTTCAAAAATCAGATGATTAACAATATTTCTATGGAAACAAGAAGAATTAGCGGTCAACTATATATTCTATAAAGCAATCAACTTTGATACAATGAGACAGGCGGCCATAAGTGGTCACATTGGTAGGTCAAGCTATAACGTCTGAAAAGTACACGGATGCCGGCGAAACTTGGCAACCACATGTTTCATCGAAACATCGAAAAGATGTTTCTTCATAGGTTTCAGGCGATGAAAAATACAAGTTTCTGAGGCCTCTAGCATGTTCGTAAATTCAGTTAGCAACCATCACTCTAGACGAATCGTAATCAGCTCAAAATTTTTCTTACACCAAGCGGTCATAATTGGCCAAATTATTATATCAATGGTCTGTCGATCAACCCCTTTTTAGATTTCCAGCAGCTGTTGTAAAAACCCTTTTGCAAAACAAATGCAAATGCATTGTGGGTAGATTTCAGCGTCGCTCGAATAATTTTCAGACTTCATAGTTTGAGTTATAAGTTGGACTATCTAAGTATATGACCTCAAACATGAATAATGATGTATGAAGGATTTTGAACTGACTGTGGGTATGTTGTACAAAATTGTAGTTGATTATACCTGAGGTTTTTTTTAGTCTCCTGAAACCTTTATAGGAACATTTTTAGAAAAAAAGTATGCGTGATTTCCAAATTTTTGGGGTATTTGGATGTTTAATAGGATGTATTATATGTAATCGATATTTGGAAAGATCAAAGATGAAAAGTCGTTGTCATATTGAAAAAATGCCGGTAAAAACATGTGAGTTTTTTCTGCACTATTAAATAATCAATTTCCTTTAAAATCCCGTACTTTTCTAACTACGCATTAAACTGGTATATTTGCAGCTATTTTTTTCATTCAGTTCGATCTTCCAAAATGAACAAATTTCACACTGTATCAATATTTAGAAATTACTGTTCCGGTGATTAATTCACGCTTTCCAGTCTCCATTTGGTACTATTTATCTCGTCTTTGTTTGGTATGCCACTTGGTGGACTGCAGCTTCAACTGACTGTTAAACAAAGGTAATGAATCAGTTCAGTTGATCCGTAGACGCGTACAATTAACACCAGTAGCACGCTCAACGATCTCTATACTAAAATAACACGTCTATCGTATTCTCGAGGCCCATATTACATCGTCTAGTGAGCACCATTGTCAAGGATTGCCATGCATAGACGCAGTAAAATTTGCTACATTCGCTGTCGGCATGTTAATTGTTTATGTTCATAAAGGAGTTTAGTGTTTCAGTTGCACTAGTAATAGACACACATGCAGTGTTGAAGCATAGATGGGACTTCATGGTAACGCCAACTCCATATACATTAATACTCGTATTTAGTGATAAAAAGTATTTATATTAAATGTCTTACGCAGAAATGGTACAACGTTGAAAAAACTAGGTAACATATTTAAACAAACGACACTGAAAATGCGTCGTAACATTTAAAAAAAAAACTATTTCTTTTTCTTTTTGAAAATCAGTGTGTTTATGCGTAAACTACCGATTTATTAAAAACATAGGAATAGGAAAGGAACTTACGTAAGTTATATCGGAAACTCTAGAGTAGTAAATGTCTTCAAGAGAGCCCCTTAAAGTGGCACTGTCATGAGAACGCCATGCCTCAACGTCACCTATACCGTACCTGCTCAAATGTGTGAATTTAGAGCGAAGAATCATTAACGCCCGAATTACAAAACATAAATCTCATTTTCTAAATATCCCGCGATTACAATACTTCCTCGCCCAGTGGTGTAGGAGGTAAAAGTGATGGACAGCGTAATCAAGAATGCTTAAGTTTGTGGTCCCCATCGCCGTTTCTGAATCCCCTCTTGCATACATTACTTTCGATGAAAGATTGAAATGAAAAATACATCTTCTTCGTTCCATTTTAAGGATATTGAGGAAATAAGTCAGTCAGTTGTACGGTGCTTTTTCAATGCCACCCTATCTTTCTAAAAAACGGGTCAAGTTAGCCATCTGAAATTCGGGTTGATAGAATTTATGCATTAGCACTATATTGCAGCGTAAACGTGACAATTGGAAATTCCAAGATGGAGGTTGGCCGTCGTTATTGAGCATTTTTCAAATAAAACCCACTCTACTTAAAAATGGTGGATGGTCATCAAAATCATCAAAACGCTGGAGTATGTTATACAAAACTTCTGCTCTTGCAAATGATCTATCCAAATATGTAATAAGATATGGAACATTCCATTTAACAGAGTTTTCTGTCAGTTCTTTCAAACGGGATTTCCCATATTCAATTGCGCATTACACTCCAGGGTTATAAAGCACTAATTAGGAGCTCCAAAATGAGGTATCACATGGCCCCATTCCTTTTGTTAAATTTTTCAAGATGCGTCTGTCGCCTTTACGTGAGTATACGGTATTCAAGCGTCAATCTTAACGCCTTAAGTTTTAGCTTTTTAACGGCGGATTTTACAATCTAACAAACCATTATTTTCCATCAGTAGGATACGAGCACCAAACAGACCGTCAAATATACCCAATCAGCCTAAAGATCTCTCCGTCAGATTTTTGGCAGCAAATGATGATAATGAAGTGTCATTGTAATGTTATCAGTTTATTAAATGTTATGAAATTATATAAAATTGAGCCAAATTTTTAAAAAAATGCTTGACGTCTGAGTGAAATCCATTTTTTTTTTGTTTTGCTGAAGGTTTCTCTATGTTTATTGCAACTTTTGTAATCCATATGTGATTATACTAACTTAACATCACCTACCATATGTTTATAGTTTATCCCATATTTGCAAACTTGCACTTCCAAACCCTTACGTGAAAAAGCCTTTTCACTCAAATTTTTGTTAGGCGTTGCATTTCAACACATTCATACACTTCTTTCCAATTCCTCAACGACATTTTGACACCACTGGTCCGAATCTGTTCAAGATTTTCAATATTCATATATGCAATTGTATGAATTGCAGTACAATTGACCCCTGCTGAGCGGGGCCGTGGAAAATGCTTATATCAATAACACGTAAAAAGAAGGCGGCAGTACCACCCGCTAGCTTTTCCAGGGTGTCTTATAAATGTCCGCATGTTTCCACACCTAAGCTATGCAGTCGGTTATCTTCCAAAACAAAGAAATTAAAGATGATGGATCCCTCGAGCTCTAAGAATTCCGGACGTAAGCTCACTCCACTCTCGGAATGTCCGAGTGGAGGGTGGGCTTGAGGGAACAGCATCGAAGATAAAATTTGTTTTACAAACATCTGCGGGATTAACAGCAACATTGATGCTGTTCATCACTACCTGCAATCCAATCGTCCCGCCATGCTTTTCTTGGTGGACACAAAAATCTCAGAGTCTGCACCGATTAACCATATTAACTTCCCAAACTACGAGGTGCATTCCAATCTGAGAAAGAACGGGGGAGTTGAGGCTTTTGTCCGCAGCAGTCTTTCCTGCTCCAGAGATGTGTCTTTGGAATCCAACCGCCTCAACTCTAAAACATCGCCCAAATTTATTTGCTGCCTATATCGCTCTCTCTCGGACCATAACTGGGATGACCTACTGAAATACCTCGCCTTCAAGATCGACTTCCTGAACATCAATCACCCCGCGTCAGAGGTAGTTCTTCTCGGTGATTTCAATGCCCATAATGAGCTTTGGTTGGGCTCAAACAAGACCGATGCAGCAGGTCGTGCAGTCGAAGTGTTCG
Source organism: Acanthoscelides obtectus (assembly GCA_963669975.1). Lineage (NCBI taxonomy): Eukaryota > Metazoa > Arthropoda > Insecta > Coleoptera > Chrysomelidae > Acanthoscelides > Acanthoscelides obtectus. The sequence continues at coordinate 75,830,129 of CAVLJG010000003.1, forward strand.
CCCTTACTCAAGGGCTGACCCAGCTGGTGACGAGCCCTACTTTTTCCCCCGCGTCTCGTCACACGCCAGTAGCCCGCTGGATCTCTTTCTAACCACGCATCCTGTCCCTCACAGCACTGCTGTCCTGTTCCCTCTGGGTAACTCAGACCACGGTGTTGTGGAGGTTAGGTTTCGGTCAGAACCCGCTGTGGCAGCAGAAACTCGTACAGACCGCAAAAATTGGCATTACGGACATGCCGACTGGGAGAGCCTCAGAGAGTTATTCTCTATATTTCCTTGGAGAGACGTCTGTTTCACTGACGGGGATGCGTCGGCTGTGTGTTCTTCGATAACCGAAATTATCCAAGTCGGAATGGAGGAATACATCCCTCACACAGTGAAGGTGCCTAAACCAAGGTCCAACCGCTGCTTTAACAAATCGTGTGACACTGCTCGCCAGCAGAAGATCAAGGCACACAAAACCTTCTTACAAAACCCAACTGTAGAGAACAGACAAGCCGACGTCGAGTCCAGAAACAAATATAACGAAGCGGTTCGCAACGCCAAAAACCAGCACGATATAAAAGTTAGGCACAGGGTAATGTCGCAGGGTAATGGCAGTCGATCTTTCTGGAGGCTGGCCAAGCAGATTGAAAAGAACTTCTCTCACAGTTAGTCTCCCAACACTTACGTGTCAGGACGGAACGATTGTATTCGACAAAGGCCAAGGCGGAAGTGCTAGCCAAGATCTTTGCTGCCAACTCCACCATGGACGTCCATCCCAATGACAAGTGCCGTCAATTCAAATGGTTCCCTACACTATGCGGGAGGTAACATTCAGGCATAACACCGTAAGACGAGTGCTCTTGTCGCTCGACATCAACAAAGCTTCTGGTCCAGACTTTATTTATGCCATTGTACTGAAGAGGTGTGCAGCGGAGCTTGCTCCAGTTCTTTCGCGTCTCTTCCAGATATCTTATGGATCAAGCACTTTCACAAAAAACTGGAAATTCGCTCATGTCCAACCCATCCCAGAAAAAGGATCTAAGACCGACCCTTACAGCTACAGGCCTATAGCTCTGCTTTACAAGTAAGGTGATGGAGAGGTGGATAAATCGCGAGCTTCTGGACTACCTCGAACGTCACAACTTGATTAGCGACAGGCAGTATGGTTTCTGGCACCAACGATCCTCAGGGGACCTCCTTCGACTTCATTATCTATGCTCGATGCTGTCCAGAGGAGGGCGGTCCGACTGATCGAAGACTCTTCTCCAACAGACAGCCTCGGAACTCTTTCGCACCGGCGGGCCGTCGACAATCTAGCTCTTTTCTACCGCTACACCAGCGGGCTTTGCTCCTCAGAGCTCTCTTCCATGATGCCGCTGCGCGGTGTGCCTGCCAGACAGACCCGCCTGACTTTTTCCTCCCATCCTAACCATAAAAAAATATGCATTTCGATAAGCTCTTTGCCCATTGTCCAGACTGACGGTCAAATATTAATGATGGTGAAATTGGCTCTAAATTGACCAGAGTGCAGTATTACGTATCTTGAAAAGTGACATTTCGTTGGTTTTATTTACATTTTGTAAGTTTTTTATGATATATAGGTTTTTCTACAAGATATTAATTAAGCACTAGCTGTTGTATACTGTTGTGAACTCGTTTTGTAGCTGTACCTGTTGCCTAAGCGTCATGATGCTTCGGTTATCAATGTCTGATGTAACATCTGGTCAGATATGGTATTAGTTCAGGTCTAAGCTGTAAGTTGTATACTATAGCTGGAAAGAAACGGCAGTGCATAGGTGCATAGTGAGGATTTGTATGCTAATATTCTGTGTTGATGATAATTCCATTGGTTTCTTGTCTCAAATACACTTACCTGAGATGTATGCAAAGTTAAAAATTAGTTGCGCATGAGCTTTTTCTTCTTCATTCTGGAAATTACATATGCTGAATGGCGCTCACAGCGATCATAGCGAGCTAAACTGTAAAGTATTTGCACACAAAAAACTGACATGACATTTTATAATTCGTTTTGACGTTTTCTAAGTTTTTTAACATAACACCTCTGCCGTTTGGAGTTTAAATGCAGAAGGACTGTTTCCTTGTCACTGAGTATATTTTCAACAAAAAGTATTTTGCAATCTGAAACTTTTGCACATCTTCATTATCGAACCAACACCACTTAGTATACGTATAAGGTTCAAAACACGACATGGTTCAGGTGCTTGATGTTCCTGTGGCATTTCGGATTTAGGTTTCCGTTCTCGCGGCTTTGATGCAATAGGTACTTAAACGAGCATTGCTCAACGCATCGACACGCGAGGTGTTATCCTCGGCCCGGATTATGCCGCACTCCTCGCTAGCCGTTTTCAGATCTTTGTATGCCGCGTACGTCCACAATCCATCGATGACTTACTAACTGGCCTAATATGAACAAATGTTTGAAAATTCGGGCATTGCATGTACAAACATCATATATTTAGCTAATGCATAGTAATAGAATCAATGGATCAGTGAAGTAATCAGTCTTTTCAGAAGTTTTAAAAATACTTGATCTTTTTTTATATACAAATATACTACCGGAGTAAAGAAAATACAGATCACAAGGCTAGGAGTTAAGTTTTTATAAGAATATAAATCAGAGACGCTACCACATTTGATTGAATCGTTTTCTATTTATATTTGTTATTTTTATTCAACAAGTCAGGAGATGGGCCAATGCAATATCTATTTCCCCATCACTTGTTTAGAGTTTTATTATTATTTTTATCAAAAAGATTAGCTACCTTGCAAAATGACTCTTCTCGTATAAAAACATCTTTTGTTGTCTGTTATAAACTAGTACTTACATTCTGAGATTCACAAAACATTAAAGAAAAATACTTTCAACATGAGTAACTTTTCTAAAAAATTTATCAAAGTCTCAGATGATGTATTAAATTTCATATAGATTGTCCCTTTTGAGACATTTTTACCAGAACATACCTTTAGAGACAAAACTCTTTCGAATGTATAATATATATAAAATGTTTGAATCCGTTCTACTTTGAAAATATACTGGAATAGTATTATAGGGCATTATATATATGTAAACAGAAAATTATCATGCGGAGAAAGGTATATAAAAAAATAGGATATTGCGGATTTTGCCCATTGTATTGCTATGTTTTGCTATATATATATATATATATATACAAAGAGAAAATGATCATGTGGAGAAAGATACATAACAAAAAGTATGAAAATAATGGACAAAATCCGCAAAAAGGATGAAAGTGGATTCGAGCAGAAAATAGGATAGGTAGCTCGAGCGATACGTATTTCTGCTGGTTGGCTTCATCAGGCCCGAAATGAATGTACATATACAACTACAAAAGTAGATACACATGTCTACATATCCGGACCGAATATTACTCATAAACAAATACATTTTGGGGAAAACTATTGATGGGATGTTAAACATGACATTTTAGGGCACATTTCTAGAATATTTTCCATTATACAGAAAGTCTCAATTTCGACCTGCATATCAAAGTTGTGATTTTTCAAATGGAATGCCTCAAATTTTATTCCATATTTGAATAAACCAATTCAAAAGAAGAAAAATGATATAACATACTATGGGGTTTTGGTAATTAGCTACTGAGATATAAGGTGGCTTGTATAGAAAAACCCCACACTTCGGCAATGCTCACAAAGCTAATATTGACAGTTTGTAACTTATTATATATATTATATATACTATATTATTATTATAATTTATTTGTTTCCAAGGATGATGCGATACTTGAGGGAATCAAGCCGTTCCATAAAAGACTTGCTAATAACCGAAAAAATTGCCGTAAAAACCCTTATGTGCCTTGTATCAAAAAAAGCTTATACAAATTGAATCCTAACTTGCACAAATATACAGGGTGATTTATTTGAAATTTTTGAGAAAAACTACAATTTGCGATTTTGACCACTGTATGAGCAAAAATTAAAATTCTAAAATGTAACTTATAATATAAAAGCTGAGGTGTGTAAGTTTTTTTTTGATACAAAATTCTTCACTCCAAATTTTAAAATGGCGGATTGAGGGGTTGCCGAAGTGGACGGTTTTTCTGGACAAAACACCTTACATCTCAGTAGCTAATTGCCAAAACCACATGGTATGTTATATCAATCTTCTTCTTTTAAATTGTTTTAACCAAATAGGCAATAAAATTTGGGGCATACCATTTAAAAAATCACAACTTTGATGTGTAGGTCAAAATTGGGACACCCTGTATAATTGCCAGTATTTTAAAAACGTGCCCTCAAATGTCATGTATAACATTCCCTAAATAGATTTTCCCAAAATGTATTTGTTTATCTGTAATATTCCGTCCACACATGGATGGGCCACCCTGAATATATATACAGGGTGGCCAAACACGTGACGTCATAAAAAAAAAATTAGATTCCCCACATCGAGAGGAACCCAAATCACCCCCATATATATGGTCCGATTTTGTTTAGTTTAGGAGTTATGATTTTTTTTCGGATTTTTCGAGAATTTTTGAGTTCTGTGTTTATTTTTACCATAACTTCGTTAATAATTGTGATAAATGCCTGCTTTTTTCACGATTATGTAGCTAAGACCTAAGGCTTAACTATCATATAATCATTCAAGTCATGTAACTAATACTACATTTTAATTTTTTTCAAAATCTTCGAACATAACAAAAAAGTAAAAAAGTGCAACAACTTTGAACGCTTATAAAAAATTGAAAAAACATGTTCTTACTATTCGTAAGTATCTTAGAAACTTCCTAACGGTATCAGCTATTTACCGTAAAAATTTCATCAACCTAGCTTTACTACATGCTACCGTAATTGTGGCTCAAATAGAACCGAACCCAAAATTGGATAACCCTCTGCTCAATAGAAATTGTTAGTTTCGGAAAAAAAATTTGCAAAAACCACAAAAACACGTTTGACTTTTACTGAACAGCAGATTATTATTCATTTATGTTATTTACAAGAGGTTTTCAAAATGTCTGCCTCTAACAGAAATGCACAGTGTACACCTACGTATGAAATTTTGTTTTAAATCTCTAAATGCTTGTGTGTTGTTTTTCAACACATGTGTCGCTTCTTGAATTTTGTTCCTCAATGAATTTTCATTTGCACATTCTTGGGCGAATGTTATGTCTTTAAAATATCCCCAAACAAAAAAATCAATGGGGTTGAGGTCAGGGGAGCGTGGAGGCCATCGTATCGGTCCGTTTCGTCCGATCCATCTGTCTGGGAACCTTTCGTTTAAGTAGTTTCGCACGATCGTTGCGTTGTGGCATGGTGCACCATCATTCTGGAACACCATGTTCCGTCTGGCTTCCAGGCTTGAATCTTCCAGCAATAATGGTAGGCTATTTTCAAGGAAGCTTTTGTAGGCTACCGAATCCAACCTTGACGGCAGTTCAAATGGACCGATAAATTCCATATTGAATATTCCTGACCACATGTTCACACTAAAACGGTGTTGAAATGTCGACGGCCTTGACTGGTGGGGGTTTTCAACAGCCCAAGTATGTAAATTATGGATATTGAATATCCCTGTTCTTTCAAAACGTGACTCGTCAGTCCATAAAATTTTATCAAAAAAATCGGGATCCTCTCGTTGTCTTCGCAGCATTGTCTCGCAGAAATCCACTCTTAACTGGTAATCTGAAGGCATCAACGCTTGAACTCTTTGAACATGATAGGCATGATAACCTTCTTCATGAAGAATATTTTGTATCGATGTTCGTGGTATTCTAAGGTTTTGTGCCATAGATCTCGTACTCGTTGAGGGATTCCGGCTAATTTCTTCAAGTACTACTTCTCTGCGATCCGGATCAGCTGTAGGATATCCTTCATTGCTTCCTCGTCCTGGAATGCGGCCTGCCATGAAAGTGTTATGTGTGTTAATAAAAACACGGTGGTCTGGGTAATGCTCAGGTTGTGGTCCGCCTCGGCGTATAAGTTGTTCCCGGTACAGCTGAGCTGCTAAAGCGCCGTTGCCTTGAGCAACGCCATAATAATAATGCATCGACATTTCAACACCGTTTCAGTGTGAACATGTGGTCAGGAATATTCAATATGGAATTTATCGGTCCATTTGAACTGCCGTCAAGGTTGGATTCGGTAGCCTACAAAAGCTTCCTTGAAAATAGCCTACCATTATTGCTGGAAGATTCAAGCCTGGAAGCCAGACGGAACATGGTGTTCCAGAATGATGGTGCATCATGCCACAACGCAACGATCGTGCGAAACTACTTAAACGAAAGGTTCCCAGACAGATGGATCGGACGAAACGGACCGATACGATGGCCTCCACGCTCCCCTGACCTCAACCCCATTGATTTTTTTGTTTGGGGATATTTTAAAGACATAACGTTCGCCCAAGAATGTGCAAATGAAAATTCATTGAGGAACAAAATTCAAGAAGCGACACATGTGTTGAAAAACAACACACAAGCATTTAGAGATTTAAAACAAAATTTCATACGTAGGTGTACTCTGTGCATTTCTGTTAGAGGCAGACATTTTGAAAACCTCTTGTAAATAACATTAATGAATAATAATCTGCTGTTCAGTAAAAATCAAACGTGTTTTTGTGGTTTTTGCAAATTTTTTTTTTTGTTGCACTTTTTTACTTTTTTGTTATGTTCGAAGATTTTGAAAAAAATTAAAATGTAGTATTAGTTACATGACTTGAATGATTATATGATAGTTAAGCCTTAGGTCTTAGCTACATAATCGTGAAAAAAGCAGGCATTTATCACAATTATTAACGAAGTTATGGTAAAAATAAACACAGAACTCAAAAATTCTCGAAAAATCCGAAAAAAAATAATAACTCCTAAACTAAACAAAATCGGACCATATATATGGGGGTGATTTGGGTTCCTCTCGATGTGGGGAATCTAATTTTTTTTTATGACGTCACGTGTTTGGCCACCCTGTATATATATATATATATATATATATAACTTGAGACGTGGTCATTGTCGTCTAGACCAGTTAGGTGAAAAATAAAGCTTCTGCCTTTAGTTGGGTACTTCGACAAAATTCAAGCGATGAGGAATCTTTATACTTTATCAGAAGAAATAGCAAGTATTGTGCAAAATGAGTTTCAATTAACTTACAATAGTATGTGAGATTGTTGCTACATGTTATTAACGTTTTAGTTGAGGGAAACATTTAGCAGCCTGGTGAAACCTGAATACATGGTACATTCCTTAAAATTAATATAAAATACACACAGCTGTATGTCAGGAACAAAACAAAACGAATTAAGACTATTTAGAACGACAGTGAAAATTACATCGTGAACGACCTGATGCTGCACAAATTCGTGTGGCACAGGATCACAAGTAGCAACAAAAAGTTCAAAATAGTTGCATGAGATTTGCGTTTGGAATTCCATATCGAAACCATATCACTCCGTATCTGAATAACTACAACATATTAAACATGACGAATCGCAGAAAATATCACATGTATTCTTTTATCTATAGGGTGATAAAAACAGGACAACAGCCCTATTTAAGAGAACGATTTGTGCCTTTGCCTGGTCCCCAAAGGAGCAGAAATAATCTCAATTTTATCGTACCTAGGCGTAGAACGCGTTCCTTCCGACGATCGTTTGCTTATGAGGCGGTTCACTTATGGAATAATTTACGAACTTCAGTTAAGAGCTCATCATCAAAAACATTCTCAAAACTGACAAAAACGTTGTTACAGAATCACCAGCTGCTTTAGCAGCGTTTGTGTGAGCAAAAATATCGTTTTTACATTCCTACTCGCTGACAAGTTGTGTAGATTTGTTCTTCGCGTCCGTTGCCAGCTCCCGGGGGTTCTTTCTTCGTTTTTGCCTTTTTGTGTTTCACCGCCTCTTCATTTGCTTCTTTATTGTTTTTTATTATTTTGTTTAAGGACTTTTAGGGTGTTCAGGGCTTTCTCGCATAGACTCTTTGTATTAAAGGGTCCAATCTATCGGTTTTATAATCGAGAGACTGTTTCTTCGTCATTGCTCTATATGTAGAATTTCCTTTGTTTATGATGTTTATTCATGTCGAAATAAATATTTTGGATTTGAATTTGAAGTAGGATTAAACATTTGACAGATGAGAGAAGGTTGGTGGTGTCAGTGTCGATGGATGGAACGAAAATTTTTGCAGAGTGTGTGATATGTTGCCAAATCACTTCAGGTGGTGTGATTTATCAAGATATGTTGAATAAGAAGTTGACAACTTTGAATGGAATGGAAATTTTGTAGGGAAAGGGTAGAATAGACCAAAGAACCAGACTCCATTTATTGTTGTGAAAAGTCAAAATTTGGAGAGTTGTGCAAGTGCTCCAACTTTTCGTAGTTTAGCAGATATGAGTAAATGACGCTCAGTTGCTAAACATCTGTTTTCTTATTCATACATTTGTCATTCATAAAAATGTGGGACATTTCCAGGAATAAACGTTTGGATAGGTGTGTTTCTTTATCAAGAACTTTGATACTTGTGTAGTTCATAGAGTGCCCTGTTGTATTGACATGAGATGCCAGAGCACATCTCTCGGGATTAATCCTAGAATCACTTTCGTGTGTTAAAACCCTTCCTTTTAGAGATCTGTAAGTCTGACCTATGTATATATTTGGTTACAATTATTGCAATTTATAGAGTAAACTGTGTTGGTTAAGACAAGCAACGGGACTCTGTCTTTCATCTTTGAAAAAATACAGTTTATAGTGAGGACGGATTTGCAAGCAATTCGACAGTTCAACGGGCTACATAGTCCGATCAGCTTAGGGGTCAGTTCTTTGATATAGGGTGGGACAGCAAATCCAGATCTGGAATTTGGGATGGCGGTTATATTGTTATTGGAATTGGTGTTGTTGTTGGGAATTATATCAGTTCTGTTATTAGGAGTTGTGAGAATATTACTTGTATTATTAGAATTTGGTAAAATACTGGAAGAAGAGCTGAAGAAGATCTTGTTAATCAAACACTAGGTATAACCATTGTTGATTAACAGTTATGATAGCTTCCGTAAATTTGAAGTATGGAAGGTGTTATCAGAGATGCTAATTACCCTTGTTTTCATCTGCTTCAAGTTGATTTTAATCCTTAGTTTATGATATGACCTAAAATTGAGGAAACTTCCTGAGGCCATGGGGTTCTGGTACCAGTCTACCAACAAACTATTATTGTCGGTGCGGATGAATCTTGTGTCTAGAAAAGGGACAGACAGGTTCTCATCTTCTTTTTCAATGGTAAACTGGATGTTGGGGCCATAGCTGTTGAGATGTTTATCGACACTGATATCACCAACTTTCTATCATCTGTCAAATGTTTCATCCTACAAGATTTTGTGGCAATTAAGTGGTTCACGATGTAATTTTAACTTTCATTCTAAATATTTTTAATCCGTTTTGTTTTTTTCCTGTGTGTATTTTATAGTAATTTTAACGAATTTACCAACTTAAACGTTAATAACATTTAGAAACAATCTCACATCCTATTGTAAGTTAATTTAAAACCATTTTGCACAATAGTTGCTATTTCTTCTCAATGTTATTGCAGCTGCTGATGAAGATGGCAAAGTCCCTTGAAAGCTAGAGACTAATAAAGTATAAAGAGTCCTCATTGCTTGAATTTTGTCGAAGTACCCAACTAAAGGCGGAAGCTTTATTTTTCACCTATATATATATATATACAGGATGACAGGTAAATAGGTGTAAAACATTTTAGGAGGTGATAGTACAGCCCCTTTGCTATCGAAATTAGTATATAATACCATACCCTATATTCAAAGGGTGAAAAGTTATTGAAGATTTAAGATTTTTTTAAAAAACAATCCATATTTCAGAGTAAAAAAGTCGAGAGAGAAAAAAGTTGGCGATTAAACATTTGTTTTTTGTGGTTTTGGGTTATTATTTCAATAATTAATTATTATAAATTAAAAAAGATTCGAAAACAATACCAAACAACGTATTTATTTTCATTCAAAAATGTTTAACTGAGAAAAACAAATAACGTTTTACAGTAAGGTGTTTTACAAAAAAAAAAAACAGTATACAAAAAAACGTACAAACAATTTAAATAATATCCTTGTTTCATAAGGAATCTAAATTGGTATGATAAGTGCACAAGAACTGTGTGAAACTAAACATAATGTATTGTAATACAAGAATAGGGAGTAAATTTACCAATCGCTTGTCTCCTATTTTCACAACTCTCTGATTGATAAGAAAGTGTTTTTGTGAAAATAATGTAACTGTGAGCTATGGGATAGTTATTATTTTAAACTACGGTTAAGTTACACGATTAGATTATTTACACAGTTGTAATTGTACTACATAATAATAAAAACTGACTAAAAGTTACTACAATTGGTAAGTAAAATACAATAATGAAATGAAGGTAAAATTCATTGCAATTGTTGTTCGAACTGATGCCCGCCGTTTCTTATGCAAGCCCGTAGTCTTTTTTCTCATGCTGGTACGCGTGATGCGGCAAGTTAGTTGTCCTCTGATAGTGTCAGCAGCAGCAATAATTCTTTCTTTCAACTGTGCAAGAGTGTCTATGGGCTCAGCGTACACCAGTGACTTCATGTGCCCCCATAAATAATAGTCTCACGGTGTTAAATCTGGGCTCCTCGCTGGCCACGGTGTCGGTCCACCTCGGCCAATCCAGCGACAAGGATATTTCTCGTCCAGCCACTGTCTAACACCCAGACGGAAATGCGCGGGACAGCCATCGTGTTGGTAGATCATCTGCATCCTGATATTCAGAGGCAGGTCTTCGAGATACTCCCAGAGTTCGGATCTCAAAAAGTTTTCATAGGATTCGCCATTCAGGTTGTCAGGCAAAAAAACTGGTCCAATTAGATACGTATGAATGTTTCCCATCCACACGTTTGCCGAAAATCTTCTTTGATGGGCTCTTGGCTTTGCCATGTGGGGATTTGCCTCTCGTGGGGCCCAATAATCTAAGTTGTGATAATTTGTTGTCCCCTCTCTGTCAAACTTAGACTCGTCGGTCCACAATATTTTAGTTAAATAGTCGTTTTCTTCTTGATCCCGATGAAGCACGTATCGACAAAAATCAATTCTTCTTGCGGGATCTCCTTCTTCTAATACTTGAACCGGTGTGTAATGGAAAGGGTAAAGTCTCGCCGAATGCAAAACGAACCAAACTTTCCACTGAGTTAAACCAAGCTGCGTTGCTATAACTCGTGTAGACCTCGTCGGGTCTCTGCCGTAGCATTCCAGTATTGCCTCTCGATCTTCGCCGTCAAACAACCGAGGTCTACCAGCATCATGACGTCTCTCATGAACCTGTCCACTTTCCTTGACGCGTTGGTACACAGAAGCAAATACTCGATGACTCGGTATTCGCCGATTCGGAAAACGGTTTTCGTATTCTCGCCTGGCTTCGGCTTCGGTACGGTAACTCGCCATTATTAAAACTGATCAAAAAAGTAAAAGTACGTCCTACCGCGTTAAAGGTTGATATTCTACTAACTAACCTATGCGTTAGTTCCCTTTCCTTGATCCGTCAGCTGTGTCAATTCATAACATACGCAGACCTTGCTTCCGAGGAGTGACAACAGATTCCGAATACTTAAACCCGAATAACGGCACAGGGCACAAAAAATAACAAAAAGGTCGAACCATGAAAGGCTCGGTTTACCTGGTAAGTACAATGAAATGCGCTTAGCCGTCCTTTCTAGCAAAGGAATATTGTTTTGTTAAATGGTTTACTTAATGATATGTTATTATACCATTTTAGAAACCTAATGAAACGAGGAAGTTTTTGCAGTTATTTGTACATTGTCTTTATTATGATTTTTTTGAAAAAAAAGACTTCTTAATGTGAAAGTTGAAAACAAAAATTTCACTTTAAGATTTAAATGAAAATAAATACGTTTTCAGCAGTGTTTTCATATGTTTTTTAATTTATGAGAATTATTTATTTAAATAATAACCTGAAACCACCAAAAAAAGAATGTTTAATCACCAACTTTTTTTTATATCAACTATTTTACTCTGTAATCTGGGTTGTTTTTTAAAAAAAATTAAATCTTCCATAACTTTTTAACATTTGAATATAGGGTATGGTATTATATACTAATTTTGATAGCAAAGGAGCTGTACTATCACCTCCTAAAATGTTTTACACCTATTTACCTGTCACCCTGTATATATATATAATTAACAATATTGCGTTGACCCCCAGCGATCTGAGAGATTTAATAGTTTTCCATAGATACCATCATGTCAGGTTCTATACCGCCAAAATTTCATTAAATTCTTCGGTATCGTTAAAATATAATTTTGCAGGATATCGTGACCTATGACATTGACATGCTTGCCTAGGACACCCTGTACATAGCATGCAGGCATGGACTTCCATCCCTGTCAGATTAAAAGTCACAATTTCAGTCTTAAGAACATAAGGTTCCGGGATAGTGTTTTATGAGTGTCATATAATAGCGACACATGTCGCTCAGTAGCTAGTTTTATATTGGAAGTATTAGTTATTACTTATCCAGCGTTACTATCATTTTTATCGCTTCTCAAAAATTTTACGGCTGTTCTAAATCACCGATGTCATCTTCCTAAAAACAGGAGCATCCTGTACATCGACCACACATGTGTTCCTACACTATCCCCTTTGAAAGCGCTTTCCTTCCACGCTCGCATCGGAAGTATATAAATGCTCCGTTTGAAAAAATGGCCCATAAAAAGGGAAACAAAAACAGCGACCTTGTTCGTGCGTGACATTTGCACCGAAAGAGATGTTTATTATTTGTAAAAGCAAAAAACGACTCCAGCAACTTAGGCGGCGTCTTTGGCAAAGGGTGTCGAAGGACAGATGCCACTGGTGATGATACTTTGGATCAGTGGTAGCACCAACGGGGCGACTTGTACGGCTGGGACTGAGAGATCGGAATAGGAGTGGAGACAACTGGTCGAAGCACCGTCAGCAGATTGAGTAGCCATGAACAAGCAATATATCATATTTTCTGTAAAAAAAACTGACAGCACGCCACTTGTGCTGTTATTTAGGGAGTTTCAAAATTAAGCCCAAATTGCACGCCAAAAGTGCAAGGTTGGTAACTTATCGGATTAAAACTCTTCTATAAACCATTATTGAAGATTTACTAAAGTGTGAGTGACTGTATGTGTTTGTTTAACTAGCGAAAATGGAAGAAAGCAAATAATCATGAAAAACCACCCACCTCTGCCGAAAATACTTTCCTAGATTGACAATCTTAGGTTTTGTCATAATTGCTGGAAATACCATTATTGATTAATTTTTATATCTCTCACGAAAAGCAAAATGGTGTCAGGTAGTTAAATCAGCATTTTCCATCATTCAAGTCCATCTATTTTCAAATTCCCTGAACCTATTGAAAATATCATTCTGAATAATAAAATCAATTTATGTTTGTAGTAAACAATGAAGCTTGCTAAATTTTGAACCCATTGATAATTATTATACCTATCAACACACAAGTCAATAGAAACATGAAAAACAAAATTTGAATGGTTTTTAAAAATGACTTACCCTTCAAAAATTATTACGTACTTTCAGACAAAAGTTATCAGAAAATTGGAAAATATGCATAGTCAAAGAATGAGGAGGAACTAAAACCTTTTTTCTCACACTTCATCCGCCATTGCATTGATTCTCAAAGCATGAGTAGCTTTTGCTGAGATTGCGTGACAACAAAAACATCCAACATCTCTTGTACTTGTTATGTAGTTGTAGCATACAAAGAAATATGTGTATTGAGAGAGAACGAATAGGAGGCAATATTTAAAAATTCAACAAATTGCTCAAGCTCGTCCCTCTCATGTTCTTTAGTTCAATTATAAACTTTGTCTTGTCGCTTTATCGGGAAACCAGAAAACTCTATTAACACTGAATATACGCTGCTCGAAAGTAAACTTTGTTTTTCTATGCTTTTAAAAAATGGTAACTGTTCAAGAAGGTCGGATCCACATGTAACTTTACGTAGCGGTTATCATTACAACTAATAGCAAACGCCACTGTTCGACATAAGTGGTCGATGATGTTAATGGAGTGCTAATGACTATTTCATTTAAGGCGGAATGTTTACTAACAAAGACAAACTTCGAAGTGGATTGGGGGAGGCTTTTGGATTAAAGAAGCTTTTACAGAGAAAATCGATATAAGGTCGGCTGTTATAGGCAACGTATATGATAAAATAGTGGTATTTCAAAATACCTTGGAGAAATTAGCACATCCGCTCAAAAGGGAGATCTATAATGCTGCTTTTACCAAAGTGTCATAGTCAGGTTTCGTAGATGGACGGAATACTGCTTTCCTTCTTGATTTGAGTTAAAATGAGATTATCCGTATCGCTCTTTACAAAACACTACTTCAAAAAAATATCTGTCCTACCGTGCCTGTTTTACGCACACGTGAAAAGTAATCAGTTACTGTCATCCGCTGTTAGACTTAAAAAATGAATGAGGGTCGTCATACGAACAAAACTTTTCCAAATTTTATACTTCTGTTAATATCATTACTTCCAAGATTCTATAAGTGATTTGATTATGTAAATTCTGTCCTTTGGTAGCATTAATACTACTAGTCAATAGATTAAAGCAAAAATTGTTGGAAAAAAAAATTAAAAAAACGTTATTTTGATCAATTACTCATAACAAAAAGTTCGAGTCAAGCAAAATAGTTTTCTGCAAGAAAAGGTTGGCTGATAATTGACATATTTCTCTCGTATTTTTAGTATGAAATGGAATACGTTCAACTTTTTTATCTTATCTTTAGATAAACTGTGATATATTTAAAAAGCTAATTCTTTGTCAAGACTAGGCAACGTTCCACATGAGGCCACCAAAACCAGCACTGCACATTATGAAACATATGTTTTCCCGTTTATTTTCGAAAAATAGGGCAGCAAATTGGAGTGCACAGTTATATGATAGTAGTTTTCCAATAAACACTGTGTGGCATTGACACACATCTCATAATTTGTGAATAATTATGTTATCATTACCATGCGAAACAATTTGGTCCTTGGCCAAATAGCTTGCTGGATATACCGGATTAAAGTGATAGGATGAAATTGTTGCGATGACTAATTTTGAACCTTAGCTCTATATCTTGAGGTATTTATATCAATTTCACAAAAAAATATTTGTCAGGTGATATAGGATACAAAGCTCTACGATATAAGGTCTGAAAATTAAATGACGAAACTGATATTTTTGAATTTTTTTAATCAAATATAATTACAATTTTATATTGTCACCCTCAAAACAATTTCCTTCTCAAGCCTCACAGCGGGGAGACGGTTCTTCTACTCGTCATAGAAGTGCTGGAGCTCCGATACTGGAATAGCCTTCAGCAGGTAGGTTACAGTCGTTTGAATGCTTTCGACTGTCCCAAAAGGAGTTCCCTTGAGGTGATTTTTCAACTTCGGGAAGACAAAAAGTCACAATGACTCAAGCCAGGCGAATAAAGTGGCTGAGGAGAGACAGGAATGCTTTTACTGGCCAAAAATTCACACATTGCTGTGTGACAAGGAGCATCATCGTGATACAACACCCAGTTGTTCTTGATCTGATGAACGGTGGTGTGAGTCGTATTTAACTCTTCTCCGATCATACTGGCTATCAACCGACGATCTGAAGGAACAAGATCTCGCATTTTGTCGATATTTTCATCGGTTCTTCCGCTTCGTGGTTCATCTTCAATCGATTCTCTCCCTTCTGACAATTTCTTAAGCCACCGAAAAACCTGGGCTATTGACAAAACTCTATCCGTAGGCCTGTTTAGCATGACTTTCCGTTGCACTGTGCCCAAGTCTGAAGCAGAACCTGATAGCACATCGTTGCTCGAAATTGATGTTACTCGTTTTTAGACCACAATAGAAAAAACTGTTTTACAGAAAAAGATCGCTATGGACAACCACATGACTCGAGCGAGTTCGAACTTGTACTGAAGGCGGACCACATGTTCCCTGTCTCCCCTCCAAGCGCTGCGCCTCCAGTTTTGCCAGAACGCTACGTAGCCAGTCTCATCACTTAATTTACAGACCTCGTAAGTTCGGCTGCATTTTGCACCCTCGGAATGCCATCTCATTCTGCACGTTGTTAGTTCACGGGTTGCAAGGGGCACAAGCTTGAAAACTGTGATAGTTACTCTCATTGACATGATTTTTCTCTATATGCACAGGGTTATCCAAATTAAGTGTCCACCATTAGTAACTTTGTTATTAGTGAAAATACAAAGTTGTTTGAATTAGCAAACTAGTAGCATTTTTAACGCTGGTAAAAATGAGAAATAAAAAAAAACAATTGAGAGTCGTTATTTTGATTTTTTTCAGTAAAATAACATTTTTTTAAATGGAAACCCCTGTATATTATATTTTTTCTGTTAAAGCATCAAATTTTAAACAAAAAAGTTCATAATGACTTTTCCGCTAAAGTCAAAAATAAAGTCAAAGTAACGATAAATATTTTTAATTATTTGCAGTATTATAATATTAAGACGGCTATGAAAACAACATGGCGTTCGCGATTTGACAGCATTAAGATAAGCGACAAATTGTTAAACTGGACATACTCGCAACTAGAAGGCATTGGAAAACAATGATAAAATCAAATAATGTCAAACATTAGTGTAAATACTTGTTTATAAGCTTTATTGTGTCATTAATTTAAAGAAAAATGTTCTCCCATGAAGAAAAGTGTGAAAGATGTGTGGAATTTATGTCAGAAATTCTGACTAATTTCTTAGACGAATTGGATCTTATAAGTAGACATCATCTGCATTTTCAGCAAGATGGCGCACCTGCCCACAACTCCAGAGGTACTTATCATTTTCTAAGTACTACTTTTAATGATCAGTGGATAGGAACAAATGGCCCAATACAGTGGCCTCCCAGATCACCAGATCTAAACCCACTTGATTACTTCTTGTGGGGTTACTTAAAGAACCAAATTTACAAGCGAAGGTACGATAACCTTGACGCGTTAAAGACTGCAGTTAGGGAAAAGATAACCCAGATAGATGGTAGGACCATACTTAAGACAGTTCGAGCAGTTGAAAAACGTGCCCAAAAATGTATTGAAGAACAAGGTGGTGTTTTCGAGCATCTTCTTTAAAAAAAATTGTTATTGTATTTTGTAAGATTATAAGTTGATGTTGAAAATAAAGTTTGTCGATACAATTTAATTGTTTCAGATTGGAGGCCATAACTTCAACAATTTGTAACCTAGGAGAAAAGTTATTGTAAGCTTTTTTGTTTAAAATTTGATGCTTTAACAGAAAAAAATATAATATACAGGGGTTTCCATTTAAAAAAATGTTGTTTTACTGAAAAAAATCAAAATAACGACTCTCAATTGTTTTTTTCTTTTCTCATTTTTACCAGCGTTAAAAATGCTACTAGTTTGCTAATTCAAACAACTTTGTATTTTCACTAATAACAAAGTTACTAATGGTGGACACTTAATTTGGATAACCCTGTATACTATATATGGTATACAGTGTGAGTCTTCATAAAGTGCACATATCAAAATCAGGGAAACTACACGGATAAATACTACGACGGATAAATCATCAAAAAAAAATTAAAAACAATAATTGATTTTTTATGAATATTTTAAAATTTTTAGAGTCAGCTGCTAACCCTATTTAAATAAATCGTTACAACTTTTAAACTGAATGTCCTATCACATTGGAATAAATTTTGTAGTGATTGCAAATAATAGGCCGTACCAGTAAAGTGAAAATTTCCACGAAATTAAATGCTATAAATTTAAAATAAAGAGGAATATGCTGAAACTCACTATTTTTTCAACGATTTTTAAAACAATTGCTAAATTTCAATAAAAATTGTCCTATTTACCCTACCTTTTTTAAATGTTAAGTTATTCCACATGTTATTAGCTTCCTAATGGTGAAAAATTGCAAGTTTATTACTTAGGTACAAGTTTTTAAATCAGCGTTTCAAAAAGCAGTGAACTCAGTTCAACGCCAGAGTAGGAATAAAACAACAGTATTAACCTACATGAATCATTCATTATCTTTATCAAATAAAATCAAATAGACTTGTCTATAGGATAATCATTTTGGCTTAATGCATCAAATGTTCAAAATGGCCACCCCGTTGCTGCAAACACATTGTAGCGCCAAGTGAAATTTGATGAGTTGCCCTACGAATCATTTCGGGATCATTTTTGATTTCGTTTGCAACACGCAAAACTCTTTCTTCAAGTTCCGCTTCGCTGTTTATGGAACTGCTGTACACCCTTTGTTTCATTGTCCCCCATAAAAAATAGTCGAGAGGTGTGAGATCAGGGGAACGCGCCGGCCACCCAACAGGTCCTTGTCGACCGATCCAGCGGCCTGGATAATTTTCATTAAGAAAAGACCTGACAATCAGCGAGTAATGGGCAGGACATCCATCCATTTCAAGCATCATTCTTCGACGGGTTTGCAGCGGCACTTCTTCCAACAGCAAGGGCAGTTCAGTCCGCAAAAGCTCCAGAAATCTCTCTCTGTTTAATGTCCTCGGGAGTATTATTGGACCAATCAAAAAGTTGTCAATCAGTGCGGCCCACACATTTACAGAAAATTTCACTTGAAATGTTGAAGCCCTTTTCAGCCTAGAGTTTTCATCTTTTGGACACCACTTATGTAATGTAAATTACGACAGTTCACGATGCCGTCTCTCGTGAATTGTGATTCATCTGTCCACAGAATTGTTTTCGGGAATTCAGGATTGTCTCTTGTTTTTATTAAAATCCATGTAGACATAACGCACCTTGGACGCCAATCCACATCTTCATGCAAGTGCTGCACCCTTTGATAATGGTATGGATGCAACCCTGCTTTCCTCAAGATGCGCCAAACCGATTTCTAGGATACGCCATGACGTAACGCCAAACGTCTCGTACTAGTAGTCGGGTCAGCAAACAAATCATCCAAAATGGCTTCTTCGATAGCAACATGAATAATAACACCTGGTTCGCGGCGATCTCGAGGCAAACCAAGTCCAGTGTTAGCCAGTCTTCTATGTACTTCTTGGAAGTTACGGGCTGATGGAACAGGGCGTCGATTTGGAAATGCAGCTAGATAAGCTGTGCAAGCAGCTCTAGCACTCCCTCGGTACATTCCATAATAATAATGGATATCGGCAATGTGTGCCGGAGGGAAATCACTTATACGTGGCATCGCGACCAAAAAGCGAAAGCGTGATATGTAGCAAACGAAACTGATAAAGTTGGCAGGAGAAACACAAATAAGCTGCCTAACTGCCCAACATTCAATTGTTTTTCCCCACTCGTACTTCAGCCCGCGCGACTCTACATTGAATCACCAAAAAAAGGTATCTACATGATAAACAATGGTGCGCATGGGCTTTTTAATAAACACTGTTACATTTGAGTAATAAACGTGCAATTTTTACTTTTATAAAGCTGATAACATGTAGAATAACTTACAAATAAAAAAAGGTAGGGTACAAGGACGATATTTATAGAAAATTTGAAATTATTGTAAAAATGATGAAAAAAAAACAGATTTTCATCAAAATTTTCTTTATTCTAAATGGATGTCATTACTTTTCCTGGATTTCTTCACTTTTCAGGCACGTCCTTTTACCAGCAATCAGCAATCACTACAAAATGTATTCCAATATGATAGGACATTTAGTTTAAAAGTTGTAACGAGTTATTTCAATATGGTTAGAAGCTGCTACAAAAAATGTTAAAATATTCATATATTCATAAAAAATCAAATTCATGTTTTTTTGATGATTTATCCGTCGATGAAATAGAGTGTAGTTTCCCTGATTTTGATATGTGCACTTTATGAAGACTCACACTATATAAACATAACACTCAAACTTCTCTCCACTTTTATACAATTTGTTAGGGCCTGGGAAACTAGTTTTGAGAATTATTTAATCATCATTGCAGAAAGTGAAATTTATAGGTCCATGTACTTGGTTTCATTGCGTTTATTATTCTTCATTGAGAGAGGTTTCCCAAAACGGCAGAAAAGGGAGCGACTCCAATCTTGCAAAATATTGTTTTTATTAAGCCGCCATCTCTACCAAGCCAACGCAGTATTCAAGAAACATAAGCTATCCATTGAATTAAAACACAGTGGAAAACGGGAAACTGGGCATAATTCGACATGGGCAAAAATGCGACCATCTGATAGTGGATGCCCAAGAATTTTGTCTAGTCTAAGAGCTAGCTACATAGGGCAACGGGTCACTCGGTAAAGTCTGAAATTTGTCAGTTACAGGCTCGGCTGTTACCGACATAGCAAGGGGCAGGCTGTCAGAAGTCATCCTGGATGTAATAAGTGAGGGTAGGAAATTAAACATGCAATTTTTTTTTGACATTTTGTTGATTAGGTACTGAGCTGAAAATTTGCACCAGCATAGGAGATGGTATTAGAAAGTATGGCAAAAATTGTCAGGAGCCTAGGCGGAAGATAAAGGGCCGTCAGAGGTCACCAATGTAGCAAAAAATTTCGCCAAAATTTTCTCACTAGGTATACTTCTGACATTTTGCGTACTTACTCTATAATCCAAATTGAAATTACTTGCAAATCGTCAGAAGTCTAGGTGGAAGAATAACGGAGATATTATCAACAGTAAGAGTGGCGAAGCTCCACTCGGACCATCATTATAACTAGTTTTTTTAATCAAGTTCATTTCTGACGATTTGTGAACATAATTTATAGTGTTTCAACATAATATTGCTCAACTGTCAGAAGTAAATTCGGAAGACATTTCGAATTATTAATCGATTAATAATTCAAAAAATTAAAAAATGTGATTAATTTTATTCAATGAGTGATTTTAACCACCAGTATAGGAGAGGAGGCATAAGAGAATAGGGAAAAAATTGTCAGAAGCCTAGGCGGAAGATAAAGGGCCGTCAGAAGTCGCCAATGTTGCGAAATTTTGTAACTAGGTACACTTCTGACATTTTGCATACTTACTGTTTAATTAAAATTGAAATTACCTGCAAATTAATCGTCAGAAGACTAGGTGGAAGAATAACGGAGATATTATCAATAGTAAGAGTGTCGGAGCTCCACTCGAACCACCATTATAAATTGTATTTTATTTTTTTTCCATCAAGATCCCTTCTGATAATTTGTGCATATAATTTATAATGTTTCAACAATTCGGAAGACATTGTTTGTTTTATATGGTAACATGAAAATGTTTTGTATTTGTACGTCTAATACAATACTACTAACCAGATACCTATAATAATGAATAGCGAATATTAATACTAATTAATCAATATTTACCCAAACATCCAATGTAAAATTAGTCTGTGTCATAACCATCCTTTTCCATATCGTTATCAAATTCAAGGTCATCGTCGCTGTTATATATGGTTTCATGAGCGTCAGTTAAAAGTACAAATTAGTAATTCAGTTTAGTTTATAAATTGACAAAATTAAATTCTAAATTACCTTCCGAATATTCACGATCAGTGAGAATGTCTTTGACAGATGGTGGCAATTGTGGTCCTTCAAACCATTTGAAATCATTAGCTGGATCCATCCAATATCCATCCGCAGTTCTCGGCGTCCAATTGATATGGAACAAACAAAGTCGCGTTTGTCCATTTGGGGTGACTTTGAAGTTGAGTCATTAATTTTTAGATAATGATTGTAGATGGAAGATAAACCAAAATATGTGTGTAGAAATAAAAAAAAAATAAAAAAAATTTTTACCTTGTTTTATAAAGTATCCTCCCGACAAGTATTTCAGTGCGGACCTGTATTTGATCGTGAGGTCTTGGAGCACCGGCATGCCGTCCATATGTGAGGTCTTAAGTCAAATGATTCACGAACCCGTTGTACTACATTAACAAAGGCACGAGGGGTTGGTTGCACTCGATTGGGAAACCGATCCGCATAAACATGTGCCATTTTTTATTTCGTTTGAGCCACGCAACAGACCACTATTCACTACCGACTGACACTGACTGTATACAACTGAATGAAATAATTGTAAAAACATCGTTCCAAATTCTTTCGCTTTTTTGTTTCCGATGCGATGAACCGATAAGGCGGATTATATCCGTTGTCGCCAAACACGAGCACATAATATTATTATTGAGACAGGGCGGTACTCAAACTTCCAAAGGGCTATAACTTTGTTACTTTAATTTTACCAGAAAAATGGTAAAGGAAAAAAACATTTCTTTTGATCAGATCTACTCACTGTTAAAATAAATGACTAGTATTTGCAATGAAATTTGTCCACTCCATATGTTGACGTAATTCAACATAGCAACGAACGCATAGCTTCTCATGGCATTGTCTTACTTTTTCTAACAGTGAAAATCAATATCTTATCAGGCACTTTTTTACATTGAAACACGCAGAATGTATTTGATTTCATCTTGTATATATTTTATATATATATATATATATATATATATATATATTGTCAATATACTGTCAATATAGAAACGCAAATATATTTGATGATAAATACACGCTAACAATCTATGCGCTTCTAAATCTCAAGCTTAACTGCCTCTCATACCCATTGCCCACATTCCTCCAAAATATTTCACTCTTCTTTGCAACAAAAATAACGTGCCATAGCTAACAAAAACTGTAAAAACTGTTCACGTGAACATCACTCAACCACCGGTATTCGGGTTATCAATGGCGGGGTATGAATTTTTAATGTGGGTGAATTTAATATCTAGCCTCTAATATAAATATTTAAAATCACTTTTGAATAAAATTAATCATGTATTTTCATTTTTTGAATTACTAATTTATTAATAATTCGAAATGTCTCCCGAATTTACTTCTGACGGTTGAGCAATAGTATGTTGAAACATTATAAATTATGTTCACAAATCGGCAGAAATGAACTTGGTTAAAAAAAAAACGAGCTATAATGATGGCCCGAGTGGAGTTCCGACACTCTTACTGTTGATAATATCTCCGTTATTCTTCCAACTAGACTTCTGATGATTTGTAAGTAATTTCAATTTGAATTATAGAGTAAGTACGCAAAATGTCAAAATTTTGGCGAACTTTTCGGAACATTGGTGACTTCTGACGGCCCTTTATCTTCCACCTACGCTTCTGTCATTTTTTTCCATACTTTCTAATACGATCATCTCCTATGCTGGTGCAAATTTTCAGCTCTGTACCTAATAAAAAAAATTTCATGATAAAATTGCATGTTCATCCCCCTACCCTCACTTATTGCTTCCAGGCTGACTTCTGACGGACTGCCCCTTGCTATGTCGGTAACAGCCGAGCCTGTAACTGACAAAATTTAGACTTTACCGAGTGACCCGTTGCCCTATGTAGCCAGCTCTCCGTGTATACTGTATCATATAACATATTCATTTTCGTCGTGCATCGGAACACGGACTATGATGGCCAAAACATTTGTCAAAAATTTTGTAGGAAAGCTGAAAAGAGAAGACTAGCAGCGACTTCCCCTCTGACAAGGAACCTGGAGGTTATCATTGCTTGGAGACGCGACAATCTTGTACAGTGTAATGCTTCCAAAACACAGTACTGTAAATTGACGGACAAAAAGCGCTCTAGCGCTCATCCGGTTAAGATGGATGGCCGTGTTCTGCCAAAGCACCGCTCATTTCGGCTGGTCGGAGTCCAGATCACCGAGGACTTGATCTGGCACGAACACCTTGCGTCAATAGCGGCAGCTGCTATGCTATGTATCTAGGGCTGAGGAGTACTTTTCTCAGCATGACCTCCTTACTACATACAAGGCCCAGATGAGACCTAGCCTCGAGTATTCCTCATAAGTTTAGGGTGCTGCCACCCCGACTGCATTATTTATGCTCGGTGCTGTTCATAGGATGACTCTTCTCTAACAGACTGTCTCCGGACCCTTTCGCACCAGAGGGCCGCCGCGCGATGTGCTTGTTATACAGATCCGACTGACTTCGGCCTCCCATCCTAACCGTGTCGAACTTCGTACATCCAGAACAATCTACAAGAGGAAGCTTCTTCCAGTTCTACTAACCTTAGGCAGTTCAGAAATCGTTTTAAGAAAATTTCTCTGGGATCCTTATAGCAACCGCTGCTTCGGTGTAGAAAAAACGATTCAAATTTTCACTGCCTTGCCTTTTCTAAATGAAGATCTCACTATCTTTATTAGTTATATGCCTTTTTCTGTTATTGATGTGAAACAAAACTTAGTTTTAAGGCATGAACATTTAAAATTACAGATAACATGTTTTTGACTGTGATTTCTAGATTATAAAAAACTATGTTGTTCATCTCTGTGTCTGTCTTCGTCATTATTGCGTATTTTACAGCTTTATGATAATTAACAGGCACCGTCAAAGACGTTTCTTAAAGGATCAAAAATATTTAATTCACAATCTTAATTTTTAATATTCGCCAGTTTATGAGCCAAACACTTTAAGATTGGTAATATATTTGCAATCTGGCAAGGCCAAGTCAGTCAACTTGATCGCATTTTCATAATTTCTTAGTAACTCATTAGGTTCAAAATCCTGTAAGCTATACACTGTTTTTACTCACATTTCATAGAAATAGTAAAAAAAGGGGGTCAAGCAAGTCAATTCTGTACTTCCCAGGCAACACTGTAACCAGTTCGCAAATGATTTTGTTCTTAGAAAACGGTGTACAATGAACAAGTTACGAAGGAATGCAGATCACATCAGTCAAATAGGCCCATACTCGTACAATTAGTTCCTAGTCCCCCCATTTGACAACGTTGTTATCTAGAAAGTGCTGCTCGGCCCTGCCGACCACCCGACAACATCGGATTTCGTTGCGCCTGACGTGGGTACCGAAAATATTTCTAATCATTCTGGGGCTTGAGATCAAATGTACTGATAAATCTATGTGTGAAATATGACAAATAAAATTAATAAGTGTGTAGAATTACGGGGGCTAAAGTTACGGAACAATGACGCAAGCCAATCGACTCGCCGTGACTGAAAAGGTACCTCCGGTATACATGCGTATAAAGTATTACTGCACGTTATGAAACATAAACAAACATAAAAGATGAAAATTTTATTCAATCTGTTAAAAATACATGCCAAGTAGATCGATTCTATACAGATCACATCCAGTTGCTTTGATTGATTTAAATCATAATTCGTACAATCTTAGGTCTGGACATACACGGATCCTAATCTAATTGGGAACAGAACTGCGTGCGAAATACAGATCGACCTACTTGACGTCATTGTTAAATGATTTAGTTATATCAACTGATGTACCTGAACCAAAAGCACCGAAATAAATCAGTATTCAAATCCTGAATTGCAGAATATGGATTACGCGGTTATCAGATAATGACATGTGAATCCTAAAGTTGTATCAGTCCTATAATAGGCATTGTGAAAAGGCCATCTGTTGGGTTTGGTGAATAGGTCTTCATCGGGCGCTAAGTTAACTGCTTAGATATAATCGTAATGAAAACCGATTTCCATATAAGTCTCCCATCAACGCAAATTGCTTAACGGCTGTAAATGACAAATCGACCCTGTAATATTTACCATTGGGTGTCGCGGATTCAGTGTTCCACTTTTACCGGATATTATTCCACGTTCCGACCGCTTCTACCTCGCGTCTATTTCGACCGCTTATACCTCGCGTCTATTTCTCAAAAGGAACATTACTCGCTATATCAAGTTGCTGAATAGGCCAAGTCAATACTGAAGCAATTTTTATGTTTTATTATTTGATGCTTCTAAAAATCTTTCTCGATGAAAAAGGCGGCCTTTTTTCTTTCTGCTCCAAAGTGTAAAGTTTAACTTATTTTTTAGCATTTCTCAAATCTACAAGCCGCTAACTTTGTGATCACATTTATGTTGCGCTGCGGTTTCGAAATTGTATTTGAGTTATACTTTTTAGCCTAGGGACAAGTAATTCGTCGTATTCATTTGAGAGAGTGATAAGGAGACCTAAAATACAACAGATTACAAAATCAATAATATTCGAGATTATCAATTACCATGATTTCTTAACAACAAAGAAACCAAAACTAGGTAAGGAATGTGTGAGAATTCGATTGATTTTCATTGTATAGCGATACTTCAATTGAGTTAATATACAGGGTGCTACTACAGTATGTACCATAAATTTAACAGACGATTATTTTATTTATTAAGTCCAGTGGCGTCTCGAGCGGGATCTGAACAAATATTTGTGACAATAAAATGTACGCCACTGACTTTTGTGCAATTTTTATCATATTCCTTGGAATAAGCAAGTTTCTTTTGGATATTACTTTTTTATAATTTTTTATTACTAACTATGGAGCAACAATAAATAAACACTAAATTAAATTACATCTACACTAATGAATTTTACTAAACTAAGGAATATTTTCCCCAGGGATATGCAATTAAGTGGATTTTTTTTCTCGAAAACTAAGCAAGATACGAAACAAATTGAAGAGGCAACAAAGTTGTATTCCTATCTGCTTAAATATAATAAAGAACACAATTAGAATGGTACAAAAGTCAGTGGCGTACATTTTTTGTCGCAAATATTAGTTCAGATCCCGCTCGAGACGCCGCTAGACTTTAAAAATTTAATCAAGCTAGGGCCAAATTGGTTCCTTAATGCTATAAGTACAGCCGCCAAATTGTAACAAAATTAGATAAAGGATATTTAAGAAATTTGGGAAAAACTATTTTTTTATTGTGGAAGCCTGTATCTTGAGACCGAGGAATTTGCGGATCTATATTTATATGAACTTTTTGTCTTAAAATCACTGTTGAATTTAACAGCCTGTATATAATTATAAAAACTATAGAGTTGTTTCTGTTTTCAGGGTACCTCAAAACAAAGCTGTTCCTATCTCTAAAAATGAGCGTAAAAAAATGCTAGAAATACTTGCCCGTACACTTAGCTTTCATCCTTATACGTTTATCACAATGATTCGAAATGGCCACATTGTCTTTTAATAGTTTTGAAGAGACTTTTGAGGCACACCGAAAATATTAAAATTGCTTTCCGAATCGTAAAGTTTCCACTGAAAAAAATAAAAGATGTCTCAATTATATATATTTCTGGTGATATTGTCATATTAACGATATTCTTATGATCATGTACTGGAACGGTTTTTATTTTTTTCAGTGGAAACCGTGCGTCCAACTAAAAAATTCAGGAGAAATTTGCTCCTAAATCAATATAGATTTAATTTTTTATTTCAATAAAAGTCAGTGGCGCAGTGGCGTGCCACTGACTTTCTGTATTGAAAACTCTGAATCTCATAGGTTAAGACGCTGAAATGTTTGTCTCACAATGGACCCATTCAATTAGGAAATGTAGTATGTAGGGTTACTGGTAATTTGCTGCAGTCCTTAAAATACACCTCAAATTTGTCTGACGGCTTGAGTTCAATGTGTACGATAGAAAAGCTCGAGAAGTGTGTATCATCACATATTAGAAAGAGATAGAAGCCGGCTGAATAGCGAAACTCATCACCACATTGTCTAGCGACAGGGATGCAGAAGGTCGTGCAATCTGCCGCGTTGCCAATATGTTACACCAAAAAAGGCTCACAAGGGCTTCTACAATAGGTTAGCTAAACCCAAGGAGGAGGTCTACTCAAACATTTGATTAAATATGTTGTTTTCATTTTGATTCGAATTACCTATTTCAATTTTGATGCGACTTAGGCTTTGAGTTTATTTTATAATTATTTTTGATTTTCATCGATGATGGTAAAATCAAGACATCCTGAGTTACTGTTACATTTTGCGACAGCGCTACGGTCGGGAAATGTAACAACTAACGTTACGTAATACAAATTATCACTGCCTGCGTGTACGCTGGTGAAAGCCATTTCGAAGCAGGACGACACTCCCCTACGAACGCTGGATCGGTACTGACCAAAATCGCTCAACTGTGATCATGGAGATGGAAACCTTGCCTTGGAATGTACAAGATGTGGTGCTATTAAACGAACCAATGGTGCAATGTTGCAGAATTTGTGGCGACCCTGACCTTTTATTTCGACCAAAAATTAGGACCTATCGGGAATCAATCCTAAACAGATTCGACACAATTCATCAAAAATGTGTACGCTCAAAATAAAACCATTATTTGGGCGATAAGAATAAACTAACGCATATTTTGAACATGATTCTGTATTCAAGGAATTGGTCTAACATATGCGTCTATACACACTTCTCTATCGTACACATTGAACTCAAGCCGTCAGACAAATTTGGTTCTCAGTAAATTTCTGGTGATATAGTCATATAAACGATATTCTTATGATCATGTACAGGAACGGTTTTTATTTTTTTAATCGAAACCCATGCATGAAAAAATCAGGGTATCAAAATTTCTTAGGGGGATATGGGATTTCAAGAATAATTTTTGTTTCAAAAGAAATCAGCGGCGCACTATCAATGTCTGGCAAAAATATGTAGGTGAAATGCCGTACGAACGCCGCTGGTGGATACACATGGGTGACAAATTTCATTAAAATATCTAAAGTGATATTTATAGATTGTATTAGTGAATGATTTATTTTTGAAAACTTTACAATCCTGTATCTCCAAAGTTAAGACGTTTAGGGGATGCGGTCATATGAAGTTTTCTTCTTAAAATGGTCCTAATAGCTCCTTCCCAGAGACCGACGTAAAAAATCCAATTTTATCTATATCGGCAATCTTAATGTGCGATGTATTTTAAACTAACATCTCAAATTTACGTAAGGAAAAAATAAGAAATATTTTTGGAAAAATTCTTCTTTTCTCCGTCTATCTCCGGGAATACTCTGAATTTCAAAATTAGGCAAGTGCCAGAATTTAGTCAAAATGGAAGTTAGATGCATAAAAAGTCTTGAAAATGCTTTATTTAGTTCAATATCATTTTGTAATACACATACGAGGGATGTCTTTTTAGTCTTGCATATGGAAACAAAACAACACGGTAGGTAGTTTTAAATGACTTTATTGTTTTTCGAAGTATTCTCCACGAAGATTAATACACACCTGCATGCGCTCGAATCAATTTTCGAAGCACTTATTCCACTCGTTTGCTGGCAGATCCAAAACGTCATTTTTGAATGCGTCAACTGCTTCTTCTGGTGACTGGAACCTTTGACCACGCAGTCTGTTTTTAATTTTCGGGAAAGTAATGAAATCGTTATCTCCTAGATCTGGACTATATGGAGGATGGTCCAATAATTCCACGTTTTCTTCCGTTAAATACTGCCTTGTGTTTTGGGCTGTGTGCGAGCTTGCTTTGTCTTGGTGGAGGATGATTCTTCTTTCAGGGTTGATTTTTCGAAGCTCGGTGATGACTTTTGGCAAACAAATGGTGGTATACCAATCCACAGTAACAGTTCTTTGCTCATTAAGAGGAATTGTTTTGACACAAATGTCGCGACCATCTTTTTCGAAACACTTCGAGAACGGATGACTTTTGTTGGCTTTTCTTCACCTTGGGACACCTAAACAGCTGACTGCTGTTTATTTTCTGGTTCATAACAGTAAATACATGATTCGTCTCCACGAAAAATGCTGTACACATTTTTTGAGTTTCCAGAATTTAAACGGTCAAGCGATTTTTGACACCAATTAACCCTGGCTGTTTCCTGCTCTTCAGTCAACAGGTGGGGTATCCAACGAGAAACTAATTTTCTTACTCCTAATTCTTGATGTGAATTTTTTTGAATTGAGGTCTTTGAGATCTTCAAGGGCGCCTCAATCTCGCGATATAACACATGTCTATCTTTAATGATGAGTTTGCGCACAGTATCGACGTTTTCCCGGGTGACTGCCGTTTTTGGTGCACCCACCCCGGGATCGTCGCTAAGACTCACCCGTCCACGTTTGAATTCTCCATACCAACGAAAAATTGTCGACTGATGTGGCGCTTCGTTGCCGAAAACAAACAGTAACTCAGCAAGGCATTATTGTTGAGATAATGGTCTCTAAAAGTTGTAATACATTATGGCGCGAAAATGTTCTCGGTTGAGTTCCATTTTTTTAATGACTTGGTGACACTTAAAAATTCACTGTAGTGAGCACAGTGCACGTATTGTTGTGAAACTTTGAATTTAAGTTTACTGAGGAGTTAGGTTAAGATTCAGTACTGACGTTCGATCCGCGCGGCCTACTATGTTTCTATATGCAAAACTTAAAAGATGTATATGATTTATCTATTTTAACGATTTAAGAATGACTGATCAGTCACTTGGCTTGAATTTGGAGTTCGACTTGTAAAAGTACCCGGACTAACAAATAAAAATGTCTTCAGCTTCCGATACTGGAATGTTGCAAAATCTAGAGATGAATGGAATGTAGAATACATTCTAAGCAACTGATACAAACAGACACGTTGCTTCACTCTTTTCATTGTGTAATTTGCAGGAGTGCTCTCTTGTGCAACTATACTGTAGTAGTGACCAAACATCAAAAATGGAATACTGCCTGTTCAAGATCGACTTGGTTTACCTATGTGCATATATTACAAAGATTAATTGAGAATGATTAAAAGAAATGTTCAGATATATCGTGTAAGTGAATTCGGTCTACCATTGCCTGTCTGTCGCTTTGTTTGTTAGAACTTCCGATCCGCGTAATCTCGACAACCGCTGCACCGATTTGGATGCATTTATACAACCCTTATCGGTTTTTAAAAAATAAACACTGATAGTAGTAGTTTAACGTAATATATGCAAACAAATGATTCTCAGCCTTATGCTTTGAATGCATTACCTGTATTGTTGAACATGTGCATTACGCACTTTGCTTGACTCTTTTCGAAGCATCAACGATTTAGAACTTATAAGCTCCCCCACCTGTTGGTGGAGAACGTAATGTAATCGCAAAAATTATAGCAATTTTTTCTGGATAGTATGTAGACATATTTCACACATCATAGATGTCCCCGTACATTTTGCCTTTAAAACTTAAATACACATGAGTCTTATCATATTAGGCGAGAATATCCCTGGTTTGCGAAATGATGGTAAAGTTTGGTGTTATTGATGCAAGTTGTTCATGGGGGAATTTGAAACATGGAAGCATAAAATGGGTACACCTATTTTTATGGGAAAACTTTTTATTCGAAAACAAAGAATTTGGGATTCGATCAAAAGTGTTGGCAGGATTTTTAGGTATTTATGAGACCTACTGAATGAGATCACACGTAAAAATATCTCACTAATAGTGAAAAAGTTATGGCCGAAAACCGAGGCAAAATGCAGATTTGGGCACTTGCTGCTAATGCGACGATAATTTCACGCTACCACTTGAAATTAAATTTTTCAAATCCGTAGGCTTCATACTTTTAAATAACCACAACAAAATTAGAGTAGATTGATCAAGTAGTTTTTTGAATAATTCTAATTGTTCACCCCAAAACACCTGTTTTCCGGCCATCACTACTAGTTTACTACTATAAAGGGTTCGTCCAAAGGGCATTTAATAGCAAAATATACGACCTTAC
Source organism: Acanthoscelides obtectus (assembly GCA_963669975.1). NCBI lineage: Eukaryota > Metazoa > Arthropoda > Insecta > Coleoptera > Chrysomelidae > Acanthoscelides > Acanthoscelides obtectus. The sequence continues at coordinate 75,861,610 of CAVLJG010000003.1, forward strand.
CTTGCCGACACAAGTCACAAGCCATTTCGAAAGATAATTGTTATTTTTATGCGAAAAACAAAGGTTTCCTTTTTTTCTCCCAAACAAATCCAAACATTACGTATTTGTAACTTATTGAACAGGTTCGCTACGATATTCGAAAAAGATACGTTATTATACACTTGTTTAAACAAAGCGAATGTGTCTATCACCTTTTGTTGCGAAAAAAAAGGTAAACTCGTGTATTTTGCTATAAAATGCCCTATGTACGAACCCTGTATATTGCTCAGTAAACTAGTAGTGACAGCCGGAAGACAGGTAATTTGGAATAAACGATTAGACATTCTCAATCACTACTTGACCAATCGACTCCAATTTTGTTGTGGTTATTTAGAAGTAAGAAACCTTCGGATTTGAAGAATTTCAAGCAGCTGCGTGAAATTATCGTCCCATTAGCAACAAGTGCCGCAACCTGCATTTTGCCTCGGTTTTCGGACATAACTTTTTTACTATTAGTGGGATCTTTTTACGTGTGGTCTCATTCTGTAGGTCTCACAAATACCTAAAAATCATGTTTGAAGAGTTTTCTCGTTCCTGCCAACACTTTCGATTGAATCTCAAACAACACGTTTTCTCATTCATTATTGTCGAATAAAAAGTTTTCCCAGAAATACTGGTGTACCCATTTTATGCGTCCATGCTTTAAACACCCCCTTGAACAACTTGCATCAATGAAACCAGACATACAATTATTTTGGGGAAATTTGCTAATATGATTAGACTTATATACAGGCGTGATTCGTGTCTCGGTCACGGGTCTCCTTCCTTTGCGCAGCAAACCCTATATGCATACAAATGCATCACTATCCCTCTCGATCTCAAGTTAGAGCAGCGTGGCTAGATTCTTCGGGTCAAGAAGCAGGTAGCAGGTGATGCGATATATACATTGTAATTTGATGAGGTTACTAGACGTCGTGGGGTAATTTTATATAGTGTTATATAGTATATAAGTACGTATCAAGAGCTATTATAATTAGCAATTAAACATTGTTGACAAATAGTTTTACACCAGAGCTCCATAGAGATGAGGCTACCACGTACCGACACATAAATAGTGCGCTAATTGTACCCACTAGACTCCGTATTCTGAAACTTGATTGACTCTATACTGTCAATCTACTTGACGTCATTTTTTCTCAGATTGTGAAGAATGTTCATCTAAGTCATATCTTGATTACTAGCCGAGTTGTTGGAGCAGACCATTAATCTTTCAAAACTGATCAATATTATTCGCCATCATTCTTTCATGAATTCTCATGCCTGCACTGGTGCTAGCAGTCCACCGATGGTTTTATTAATTGTGTAACAAGCTATGTTCCCTTGAAAAATAGAAGATCGAACGTTTTAGTTTGGCTTCAACTTTTTAGAGCTGTACCATACCTTTAGTACAATGTGAATAATAAACGGTATCTAGATTGCGGCATCGTAGCCAACTTACCTATTTAACAATGCAAATAACATCATATTTACCTATAATTTTCTTATATTCAAGTCAAAGTTAAGGTTTTAAAGCTCCTGAGACAATACGGTCAGCAGAGCTGCGAAAAACTCTTTTAGTAGACTATTCCACATTTTAAATATACTGTAATGTAGAAGTACTGAAAGTTGAAAAAGGCTGAAGCCTAGCAGCTCAGAATGCCTACCGTCGATTAAAGCTCATTCTATCTACATTGAAAGACACAAATCAGCGGCCGCACTACGATGTGGAATGGACATGCAAATGAAGTGAGACCGACCAATCAGATTAATTTCCTCTGACGCAAATCAAGTATGGATGGTGGAGTTTGTGCAGCCTCTTCCCAAAAACATAAGCAGTGTTTTAGGTCGCATGAGGCCTCCATTCCAACTTTAAAATGACCGCGCAAAGCCCAGCAAAGTGCAGAATTGTCTGGGGTTCTTCTCCTCTTAGGAGGTACCTACTAAGTTTTTGTTTCGGCCCTCCGGAGGTCTTATATCCACCACTGTACTGAAAACCACCATACACAAAAGGCAGTAATTGCGGTAATTTTTCCCTGTTAAACCGACATAATCAACTGAAGCAATCAGCAATGAAGGAGGTGTGTTCCAATATACACATCCACATATGCGCGCCGTGTGCCATGCCGGTTGTTATGTAAGAGCTGACGAGGATTTCGGTTGTCCGCGACCGGCTTTCACTTTGACCTAGTGACTGACTTGACGCTGGCGCTGGTGCTGCTGTGCTGGTGCAGCTACCGCCACCGTTTCGTGGATTCACGTAAATTGCCCTTGATTTTTGCTCACAAATCACATTATACCTGAAAACATGTAATACACGCAGAAAACATCGCGATCGGTTAGGGGCATTTAATTATCTTCACTTACAGGCGTGGAGGTCCAAGTCTACAGCAAATAAAAGGGTCGATCTGTGAAACCAAATTAATATCCGATAATGTTTAATACCTGAAACATATCCTCATACTCGCTTGTCGTTTTAAAGGGCTTTTTGAGAAAGAGAACGCCTACCCCAGGCTATAATAATAATAGATAGTTAGGCATTTATCGCCCAATTTAGAGAGCTCTTGCTGTGTATGCATAGTACAGTGGTTTAGTCACAGCCTGTGTGAAAAAAACAAACACAAAAAAGAGAAAGGCGCTTCAAGTAAAGATAAAAGAAACTATGAATATGATTAGTCGATATTAGGAAAAAAGAAGAAGAATATATATATATATATAGAGAGAGAGAAAATAGGATATGTAACCCGAGCGATACGTATTTCTGCTGGTTGGCTTCATCAGGCCCGAAATGAATGCACATATGCAACTACAAAAGTAGATACACATGCCCACACATCCGGATACGGGTGTAATCTGAGGAAACGAAGATGGAGAGGAAAAAAAAGACACACGAAGTCCACAACAAGAGCCAACCTACACATTGCAGTATAAAATGGCTAGAAGACCTTGAATTTTCAAGGCGACAAATAACCACAACCACACGGCCGGTTATAGCCACTTGCTGTGGTACTTCAAGCCCAAAGGATCTACATAGAGAAAATTATCATGCGGAGAAAGGTATATAACAAAAATAGGAAAATAATGGGCAAAATCCGCAAAAAGTGGATTCGAGCAGAAAATAGGATAGGTAACCCGAGCGATACGTATTTCTGCTGGTTGGCTTCATCAGGCCCGAAATGAATGCACATATGCAACTACAAAAGTAGATACACATGCCCACACATCCGGATACGGGTGTAACCTGAGGAAACGAAGATGGAGAGGAAAAAAGACACACGAAGTCCACAACAAGAGCCAACCTACACATTGTAGTATAAAATGGCTAGAAGACCTGCATTCATTTCGGGCCTGATGAAGCCAACCAGCAGAAATATGTATCGCTCGGGTTACCTACCCTATTTTCTGCTCGAATCCACTTTTTGCGGATTTTGCCCATTATTTTCCTATTTTTGTTATATACCTTTCTCCGCATGATAATTTTCTCTATGTAGATCCTTTGGGCTTGAAGTACCACAGCAAGTGGCTATAACCGGCCGCGTGGTTGTGGTTATTTGTCGCCTTGAAAATTCAAGGTCTTCTAGCCGTTTTATACTACAATGTGTAGGTTGGCTCTTGTTGTGGACTTCGTGTGTCTTTTTTTTCCTCTCCATCTTCGTTTCCTCAGGTTACACCCGTATCCGGATGTGTGGGCATGTGTATCTACTTTTGTAGTTGCATATGTGCATTCATTTTGGGCCTGATGAAGCCAACCAGCAGAAATACGTATCGCTCGGGTTACCTATCCTATTTTCTGCTCGAATCCACTTTTTGCGGATTTTGCCCATTATTTTCCTATTTTTGTTATATATATATATAGGTATGTCATGTAATGTTCACACATTAACATATACTAAGTGACATATAAATCCGAACACCCAGTTTAAATGGTTTTATTTTAATAAAATTTTGTATAAGTACTTAATGAAGCATAATAAGTAAATAATAAAAATTTCAAAATGATTGCACTGCTTTAAAGCCCTTTGACCTTTAATAATGTGTGGATGTACCCTGATGTGCTACGCATTCTCCAACGCGCCTAGGCATGCTTCTGATCAGGTGGTCAATGTCCTCCTGTGGTATCTCATTCCAGGCAACCACCAACTCCTCTCGAAGTGCTTCTAGTGTCTGAGGAGGACGTTGCAAATTGAGCAATCTCCTACCCATCATATCCCACACGTGCTCAATTGGGGATAAGTCGGGAGATCATGGTGGCAATGGTAACAATGTGACATCATTATGTTGAAAGAAGTCTATTGTGACTCTTGCAACTTGTGGTCGGGCATTATCTTGTTGGAAAGTTGGATATGCCAGGGTGTCAAGATAGGGTAAAAGATGGGGTTCTAGAACTTCGTGGATATAACGCTGCGCGTTCATGTTACCTCTGATGAAGATTAAAGGTGACCTGGAACCATAAGCTATAGCACCCCAAACCATAACTCCAACAGTGTGATGAACATGTCTTTCAAAAAAAATCTGTGGATTCCTCCTTTCACCACGTCGCCTTCTAACCCTGGCACGACCATCGTGCATGCCTAAACAAAATCGAGACTCGTCACTAAAGACAATACTGTTCCATTCCTGATCCCAGAGTGACCGTTGTCTGCACCACTCAAGGCGATTACGTCGGTGTAAGTGTTAGAAGGCGACGTGGTGAAAGGAGGAATCCACAGTTTTTTGTTGAAAGACATGTTCATCACACTGTTGGAGTTATGGTTTGGGGTGCTATAGCTTATGGTTCCAGGTCACCTTTAATCTTCATCAGAGGTAACATGACCGCGCAGCGTTATATCCACGAAGTTCTAGAACCCCATCTTTTACAATATCTTGACACCCTGGCAGATCCAACTTTCCAACAACATAATGCCCGACCACATGTTGCAAGAGTCACAATAGACTTCTTTCAACATAATGATGTCACATTGTTACCATGGCCACCAAGATCTCACGACTTATCCCCAATTGAGCACGTGTGGGATATGATGGGTAGGAGATTGCTCAATTTGCAACGTCCTCCTCAGACTCTAGAAGCACTTCGAGAGGAGTTGTTGGTTGCCTGGAATGAGATACCACAGGAGGACATTGACCACCTGATCAGAAGCATGCTTAGGCGCGTTGGAGAATGCGTAGCACATCAGGGTGCATCCACACATTATTAAAGGTCAAAGGGCTTTAAAGCCGTGCAATCATTTTGAAATTTTTATCATTTACTTAGTATACTTCATTAAGTACTTATACAAAATTTTATTAAAATAAAACCATTTAAACTGGGTGTTCGGATTTATATGTCACTTAGTATATAACAAACGAAAACGTCTTAATTCCTGAAGTCCAAAAAAGGAGATATCACAAGAACTCCCATTCCTATTCACATTATTGCACATAAAGCTTTTTGGTGCTTTAGATAGATGATAAACGCCTGCTCTCTGCTCTTCTCCAAAGAAGGGACTCCAAGTCTATTCAATAATAATGAGTAGCCTCATCCTCTTGGAGGATAGACACATCACTCCTATAGCATAGGTATGTTAAAATTTCTTTTGCACTTTTTCAACATTTCTTTTGTAGAGTTCATAGATAGGGCTCCAAATAATTCCACCGTATTCTAATTTACTTATAACAAGCACTGAAGATAACTTTTAATTACACTGATGTGGTAGTTAAAGGTGAGCTGGAAATCGAAATACACGCCTAAGTTTCACACCTTTCCAGTACAGAATCGATCATATGGTATGGGTAAGTTAAAAGTTTTTCTTTCCTGGAGAAGGTTTAAATGCGGTACTTGGAGTTGTTCAAATATGAATTGTTCTGCAATCTCGGTATTATACGTTACTTTTAGACTATTGTAGTAACACACTGAATAGGAATGTGATAATAAAAAGAAAAAACAAACGAACTGTCACCTAGAAGACATATAAATCAAATATATGTCATTGTACTGAAGAAGATCACCTTTTGATTGAAACGAGTACTACAGTGAAGAAGATCAGTCAATGCATGTGGTGTCATTGACTAGAAAAGCATGGGGGATTACCGATAATATTCATTAAGATACTAACTGTGAGTTAAAGTGCTTATCTGATACCAAGTAAAAATATTTTGGATATAAAACAAAATGTAATATGATGTAACTAAAAAAGGCCGTGCGATTTTCAGCATCAAGTTTATTTTATTAAGAGCTTCATCATTCATCATTTATGTAGCTACGAAATATACAACCACAACCTAGATAACAATTAGCTATGCAACATTACTAACAATATTACCAAACGACGGCCATTTCAGATCAGAAAATGAAAATCGCTACTTGTAAATTATTCTAGAACTGAATGGACCCACGATGAAACAAGATTAGTGTTAGTATTAGTTATATGTATGATGGGATGCATGCACAATATTTTGCATGGAACGAGAATGAAAAGGAAAGATTTATTCAACAAGAAGCGATGTTGTCCTAATAAAACTTAAAGGTATTTGCCCATTATTCTGTATCATATGTCTACTATGATATAGAATATCATACGAAGACCGCATCCAGTACAAGTATATCAAGCTTTCCGTTTCCGTACAGATTTTGACAGCCTTGCTGATTTACGCTACCAATGTGAACTACTGTTCTGACATTGTTCGAAAAACGGAAAAAGGTTCTTGAAAAATTTTGACAAAATATGCCTTTTCCGAATAAAAGCAATCGTGTCAAGCATTCACATAATTACATTTTTGAGCTAGGCACACAATGTAAATTCTGAATTACTCGAGTGCTTTTGATGCTGCACCAAAATAAATGCTATATTCGTGGAATGGAATGTGCAGGATCCACAAGAAGATTTTTTGGTTCTGAAAATAACTTAAATTTCAAGTTGACTACATTTATGAAACTTTTCCATCCAAATGTTTCGGAACATGTGTATTTCAAGATCTCATCAACATGTTTCTTTATATTTGCGTATCTGATTATTCTTTGACATCACCAGGTTCGCATTTTTGCTTTTCCAGGATTCGCATTCTCGAATACTTGATACTGAAGTGTCCATTACGCTCACAATAAGAACAAAAGTTGAAACAAATGAATACACAATTCTAAAAAGACTTCAGCATATTTATTTTTATTGTAAGTGTAGTGGCGCAACACTTTCATTTTTATGTATGTTTTGTGTCTGCATCTCTGCATATGTTTTATTATATATTTGAAATAGGAAGAATTGAGAAGTTGCATTTATATAAAAATATTCGAAAATGTGTGAACGTTGGGCAAATAGCCACAAACGCGAAATTCAGGTATCACATAAACAATCAAATACTAAAACAAAAAGAAAAAATGTTGTGGAATCTTTAAAAAATATACGTTCCAATGTATCTAAATGTAAACATATTATGGTTGCGATAAAATTGAGTTATTTTCAGCGCCAAAAAGACCCTTGTGGATCTTGATCCTTTCACCTTATAACTTCAATGTTTTAAGGTTACGCCCCAAGGTAATAAAACTGTCTAACAACTCTGAAGATCGAAGTGGGATTTCTTTAATCATTGACCCTCAAAACTGCGCTGACACTTGACCTGTTTTCAAAACCTACCTTCTTGTCCTGGGTATAAGAGTAACCTTGAGCACAAATTGATATAATCATTTCTTGGTTAACTTTTATTGACGCGGTTGGTACTCTTTATTGGTTAAAAGAGTCCCGTCGAATACTTTCACGAAAATTCTTAATATGACCAGTTGACGATAAGCTCTCCCATATATCGACAATTTATTGGTATTCAATGTATATAGGTACTGCATATATTATAGTGTGTATTTCATGAAAGGTGACTCAACGGTAATCTGGTCCGAGGTGCGTGCGAGTACATGGATTAACGATGTAGATTTCGTTAGTATTCGTCTTGCGGTCCACCAAAATAGGAACATTAATAATAACGTTGCAGTGAAAACATTGCAAAAGATGTCAAAAGACTACATCTTGCTAATTTGCATTATACCCCAAATCATTTCACAACTTTCTGATACGACGCTTTTATTTCCCACGCCAACAGGAGAGCGAAGTATTTTAGTTTCGAATTCGAGATAGTAGTTATAGACAAATATAACATATATGGGGAAATTCTCATATTGAAATGTTCCTCTATTTGTTTGAACTTCATTTCTCAATCCTGGTGAATTTCATTTAAAAAAGCAGAGCTCTTGTTGCATTTTTCAGATCATACCAATGCAATAATTGCATGGAAATGGCGGCGCAAATATATCATCTAATCACTTGGAAACACTTGACAAGTTTAAATTCATCAAGGCTTAAGAGAAGCTCACGCGAAAAAATTCTAGTTTAGATGGACAGTCCAAAATAAACAGTGCTTTTCAAACTGCCCCTCCTATTTATTTTTTGAACGGGCTAACTTAGCGGTGCGAATAAATTGACGCACGGTATATTTTAGATTATGTCCATTTATACCAGGATTTGAGGGCATTATTTTGCGTGTGCCTCTCCTAAAGCCGTGATAAGTTTAAGCCTATCTAGTGTTTTCCAGAGAAAAGCCCACTAGATGATATATTTGCACCACCATCCTCCTGCTATTGGTATGATCTCAGAAATGCTATAAGAGCCCTGATTTTTTAAATGAAATTAATCAGGTTATGCCTTGAAACATGAAAAACTCAGTTCAAACAAATAGAGGAAAATGTCAAGGTGAGGATTTCCTCAAGTATGTAGAACTTGATCGGAGAGTTAAGGGTCGTTTCTGTAAATTCTAAATGACGGATTATATATTACGCCATTCTCCTCTTTAACGAAATCGTTGTCACTGTTGATGGATGGTCACATTATATTTTAGGATCATAAAGTATTCGTAAGATGCTTCCAAATGAGCTATCACATGACCCCCATTTAAGAGATGTTCCTAGCCGCCATCTTGAAATATTAAATTATTATTTTTATCTTCAAATATATCTAGTATTTACGCATCAATTTCATCACTCCAAAGGGTAACACTATACTTTAAAGCTTATCGCCAATAGTTCATTTCTTACTATAAAATGAAAGATTAGGATGTAACTTGCACGAAAATATCATTTTTTCTTTAAGGAACCCATCGCTTGCTATTTTATAGTACTTCAAAGTTGCATTTTTGGTGGTAATACTCTAGAATGGAATACTGTTTTATACGCTTTTTTTTGCTTTTTGCACAAAATTATGCTTTGAATTATGAGAATATAGCATACACTGTATAGTAATAAGGAAAATAGATGTGAAACTGTAAAATATCGTTGTTTTTTGCCAAAAAAGGGTCAAAATCAGCCGTGTGATTAGCTAAAATAACAGTTCAAAATACATACGTAAATGATGGTATTGACTTGGTAAATTGTATAGAGGTGTTGTGTTGTGATTTTTCAGTCTTCTTGAAATTCCTTAACCATTTTTCCCCGTATTTACAATGAGATCAAATTTTTTGCGTTTATAAGAAATACTTGAAAGTACAATCAATTCTGAATAGCCATTTTATAGCGTTCATTTCTTGACAGATAAGAGAAGTGAGTTCCATTGTTGCCAAGTTGTACCTTTTTGGGAAAAATACGTGATAAGAGATGAGGTTATTTGCGAAATAAAAGTCTTAATTTATTGTAAATGGCTTGTTTTATGAGAAGTTGACCCAATATTTACTGAAAACTAGACGAAATTTTTAACAGTATCTGTCTAAACAGTTTAAAATACACCAGCAGCTCGCGTGAAATAGAAAATACAAAAGGCACCAGCGTTCATTGCATATAAAAACACCCAACTTCGATTCGTCGATTTAGACCACCTCGCTAGGTCCACCCAACGTATCATCGTCCAACATTATAGTTAAATAAGGATCAACGATCATTTCATCAAATCATCAAAAAACTTGCAATGTTCTTTGTTATGTTTTCATTATTTGGCAACTGCTGCTTTTTCAGTTATTTCTCATATATAACACATTTAATTAGGTATATTTTATGACATCAGCTTCACTTTGAATAATTCTTCAAGTAAATACATACAAAAAGTAAATATATTACAACTATAATATAGGAAAAACAATAACTGAAGTACTTTTGTGAAGGGCAAAAGGCATTCTTCAAAAAAGTGTGTTTAGCTAACGCTATCGTAGGACACAAGCTGGATTTAGTACAGTAAAACCTGCTGGCCACACCTGCAAACCGCATTTTCATGACAATCCTGTGCCGATTGCACATTTTTGCGCTAGTATATCAGTAAGAATTTGACAAACTAAATGAGGGTATATAACTATCCATGATTTGGCAACATAGCAACTAGATGGAGAGAGTAGGATAGTGATGGTGGTGGATGGTGGTGTAGTGATGGGAATATTCATCTGAAATAAAAGAAATTGCTACTTAAGAATGAACTATTTTCATCATTAAAATAATGCAAAATTGCATTATTGCGATGAACATGGTCATAGTAATTTACATTGTATGTTATATTTATATAATTTTGAGCAATGTTTTGTCTAAACAAGAAAAAAACAGCTTATAATGCAGTATTCTATACCACAGTATTATTACACTAAATGCGACTTTGAAGTTCTATAAAATAGCAAGCAGAGGGTTCCTTAAAGAAAAAATGATATTTTCGTGCAAGTTACATCCTAATCTTTCATTTTAAAATAAGAAATGTAATATTTGCGATATGCGCTAAAGTATACTTCAGCCCTCCAAAGTACAGCTTGATAGGTTTTCCCCGTTAAAAGATAAGTAGGTGGGGACCTTTCTGAAAAGCACTGTATACTTATGTATATGTATAGCCATCATGGGATTTCAGGACGGAGAGATGGACATCCGTTTATATGCAGGTTACATGTACGTCTATTAGCGCATCCTATTTATAAAACATGCATTTATCTATACTGCAGCAATTGCTTGTGTACCACTGATTGATTATCTATCACTGAGGGTCGCGGGCATAAACCGAGAGGATTGAAAACTAAGTTAGTTTGTTGCTGGTAATATATGAAATTCGTGGTGAAATCAGTCCCATATATGTATGAATGTAGTAGTCAGAATATTATGTCATGATTCGAATACAGAACTCCCGAGATTGTCAATTTCATATATTTTCAGCAACATACCAACTTAATTTTGAGTTTTTTTGGTTGGTGCTCGCCGCCCCAAGTTTGTAGAATTGTATTTATTGCATAAATTACAATTGTTGTCACCTCTCATCTAATAGCTTTGGCTAAATCAAATATGAGGCACCCAGTTGTATTTTTACCATAACTATAAAGAATTTAATTTGTCCAGGAAGAATGTATCGAATGAAATCGCAAAATATACATTCAGCTTCCTTCAGATTCCAGAGCAAGATGTATACATGGAATTTACGATGAAATCATATACTGATAGTAAATGAATAGGACACTCATCCAGAGATAGAACAAATATACTCAACATCATTTCTGTTGAACGTTAAACTTGGAAAGAACTCAGGCGTTCATACTCAAAGAAGTGGAGGATGAACAGATTTACAAAAAGAGGTGGTCCTATATGTTATATTTGCTGCAGCGTCGTTATTGCAAGATAGTCACAAGCATTGATTGAAACGTTTATATTTTACCAAAAAAGGAATACCAGTAAATCTGAAACAATTGCGAACAAGTTAAACCATTAGGAGCGATTTAACCGTTGGGACATTTTATTTAGCTTCTAGAATATTGTTGCTAAGTAAGTAAGTTTTCAATAAAGGTGTCTATTTTTGGGCATCCAATCTACCTAACACAGCCGCCGAGTGTTTCAGATTAAACAAGTCGGTCATCGTCTGCAATCAACATCATATCGAACTACATCTTAAAGAGTTTACTTTTATAAAATATGGTAAAGCTCCAAGCTCACTGGCGGCATATCTGTGGGGCTATAAAGGTACGGATATACCGAGGATGCATGGATTAGCACGGTGGAGGTCGCGGTCGTGGTCGAGGTTCACATCGATGTCTGGCAAAACAAGTCGAAGATGATTTCCTTTCAGTCAAAGCTTTCGGCATTCAGTGTTCTGTGAGGTGTCAGAGGCGACCGACGTAATTCGGAAAATTTCGCTAAGTCTTATTATTGAATACTTAAGAATGAATAGAAGCAACAGTAGTGACGATAGTGATTGTATGTCTGCAGGTGCAAAGTGGTGGATTATATGTAATTCATCAATTCGCAGGTTTAGTGCTCATCCTATAAACCAAAAAAGGCAATATCTGGGGGAATACCATCACTTGTTTAAAGAGCTTCGAAATCATCCTGACAGATTCCATGCCTATATGAGAATGAGTTTAGATACCTTCCAGAATATATATGACAACATAAAAATGAAAATTGAACGTTCCAATTATAATAACTATCATATTTTAGCTGAAGAAGAACCGGTAGTGACAATAAGGCAAGTGAAACTACATTTTTAATTTTAGTTTACATTTTTAATTTTAATTTACATTTTTAATTATTGTAACTTAGTTTAGTTTAAACGTGTATAGATGTTTAAAACGTCTAAATCCGCTGAATTCTGATTTTGTGATATGGATGAAGAAATTCATACGGCAGAAAAGGCTGCTTACTCCAAAGTGGTTCATGCCGAGAAAGACCAGGTTGAGTATATGGGGCATGTTCTAACTGGATGGCAGGAGATTTAGTGTATGAGGCGTGTTCCACCTGGGTTGCAGGAGGTACTGAACGGACCTGCGTCTGCTGATTTGAAGGATATAGAATTTCAAGTAAATAGTTCTGCATATCCATTCGAAACTTTAGTTTATCTCTGGGGGCCAATTTTTTCACATAAGGAAGAAGGGAGTTGAAAAACCCTATATCATCATCAATGGGGTCCTGGGAAATTTTATTTGCCCGTAAAGCTAGCTTTTCTTTTTCAATGTCAACTAGCTGTCTCCCAATTTCTATTTGTAGCGTTAGTCGCCGTTTATAACCCGTTTGAGAAACTGAGTATTTTGAACTCGAAGTAGCATCACTTACAGTTGAGGTTGTTGCAGCCACATCTTGTGATTCGGAATTATTACTCATCACATTTGTTATTGAGGTGGATGTGGATTGTTCAGCGTCAGTATTAGATTCCTCTAGATTTGAATCCTCTGAGTTGCTGTCCACAGTGTCTTGTGTTTCATCCATTAAATTTGTAGATGAGTGACGAGGTGTGAACTGATCGCGTAGAAAATGTAATTTTTCAAAATAGGGCAACTGGCAAACAATTTCATCTTCTGCTCCTGACCGACCCTGAATTTTCTTTATTTGTTTTCCATATTCTTGCCTTACATTTTTCCAACATTTTCTTGCTTCTGCTTCTGTAACAAGAAACCAAATTAAAACTTGGTCTTTTCACGACCACAAAAGTAATCATAATTAGTTGAAAAATTAATTTATACGAATGCAAAAAAAAATATATGTGTATTAATTATCCTTGCTTCGTAGTTTTTCATTGTTTTAACATGATATTGTTTTGTGTCTATTTAAACTGGCCTGATTGAAACCACATATGATTGATTTGAAATATCTATTGAAATATCTATTTACGTTTCGACTTCAACTGTAGTCTTCATCAATAGATATTTCAAATCAATCATATGTGGTTTCAATCAGGCCAGTTTAAATGGACACATATCAGCATGAAAACCATAGGATAAGTTTCAGGTGTTACAATAATATTGTTTGTTACAGATATCTTGCGACAGGATGTAGCTTCAGATCATTGGCCTTTTCGTTTCGGATGGGATCGACGGTTGGAAAAATTATTAAGGAAGTATGTGCAGCTCTATGAGAAGTGTTCCAGCCACTTCACATGAAACAACCCACAACGGCTGACTTTTTGCGAATATCTGAAGAATATAAACGACTTTGGGACTTTCCAAACTGCATTGGATCATTAGATGGCCAACACGTTCGAATAAAGTGTCATTCCCACTCAGGTTCCATGTTTTTTAACTACAAACATTACTTCTCCATAGTTTTACAACGGCTAGTTGACGACCACTATAGATTTCCAGGATTCAAAACTTTCCAAATTGTTAGAAAAAAATAAATTAGGAATCCCAGAGGAAAAAAAATTACCTCATTCTAACCATAAACTACCTCATATTTTTATTGCCGATGAAGCTTATCCCCTAAAAGAGAACCTGATGAAACCCTATTCCGGACAAATCTTAAACTCGCGCTCGAAAATGTGTAGAGTGTGCATTTGGAATATTATTTTTGAAATGGAGAATTTTGAGTTGTGTAATTGAAACACACGAAGATACTGCCGATAGTACTATTAAAGCAATCTGTATACTACATAACATCATCATTGATAAAGAGTCATATCTTTTGAATATTTTAAACCTTCCTCCAATTCCAGAAAGATGTAATTTACAACGGTCTAGATCGCATAATGCTTCAACTAACCATAAATCCTTTAAATTTACAATAATAATTTGTTAGTATGCATAATAACACTGTACAGGGTTGAACATTAATTTTAATCTTATAAAAAAGGTTATACTTAAATAGAATGTTATTATTTTAATATACATACCTGTCACTTTAATTTTTGCTGCTATTTTCTTCCACTCCCTTGCCAGAACATGCCTGTTGTGATGCTGTTTATGGCGCTTATCCCATAGAGCAGGAATACTAGACCAAATCTATTAGTTCATCCTCATTCATTATCCATTGTCTTTAACGTAATTGAAGCAAGGTAGAAATAACCCAAAGTTCTCACAACCTCATAACAACGACAAATCACAACAAACTAAAAAAATAAATACGTTCCGCATTTCCTACTCATTGGAGAATGCCACGTGATTGGAAGAGCACCAATAAACGTGCAAGTTTACTTCGCGGCAACAGCTCGATCGCCATATAAAATCAAACTATCTTGTTCTGCTATCGACAACAATAAACAAGACGACAGCTGGAAGCAGGCGTGCCCCAGGGGTCAGCCTTAGCCCCCCTGCTCTACAACATCTATACTCACGATGTGCCGAAGACAGCTGACACAATGCTGGCCCTATATGCAGACGATACTGCTATAGCCGCCAAGCATAGACGACCCGAGATCATCCGTAGGAGACTACAGGATGAACTGGACCACATCCAAGACTGGTGCGTGAAATGGAAAATCCGCATCAACGTCCAGAAGACGCAGGCAATCTTCATTCAACGAAGAAGGATTCCAAGACCTCTCGAAGCATCCATCTTCGACGAAGATATCCAGTGGAGCGACAAAGTCAAATATCTGGGGATCGTATTTGACAAGTCCCTCACCTGGAAAGCCCACATAGAAGCTGTCATCGCAAAGACCAGAGCAGCCATGGCTCAACTCTACCCATTACTGGGTAGACACAGCCGGATGCCGCTAGCGACCAAGCTACGGCTGATCAAGGCCATCGCCAGACTTCAGCTCGCTTACGCCTCCGCGGTCTGGGGGTACGCTGCCCCCAGCTACCGCAAGCGACTTGCTGCTCTAGAGATGAAGCTACTCCGGATCGCCACCAGTGCACCATCCTACGTAAGAAACTCAACCTTGCGTAGAGACCTGCATTGGGACACCATCCACGAGTACATGAGGAAAAAAGCGGAGAAGACCTTCGAGAAAGCTCAGGACCACCCGAACGAGCAGCTACGATTCCTCATGGACTACGATCCGGACGAGAGGCCTCGCAACCGCAGAACCAGGTACCCCAGACCAAGGTCCCAGTTGGCACCCGCTAACTGGAACCTTGACTAGGAGACTAGGAGAACTCGTGGTTGCTCCCCCCCCCCACGGCGTGGATGCAGAGGACCAGGAACCACCGGGACCAGAACCCACCGGGACCAGGACCAACCAGGACCAGGACCCGCCACGACCAGGACCCACCAGGACCAGGACCCTTCAGGACCAGGACCAGGAACAACATATTGGTAAGAGGACTTGAAACTCTTGATTTTTCGAAAACAAGAGTTTCAAGAGAACCAGCAGACCCTCTATCGATGATCGCTTAACGACATCGATAGAATGTGCGAGGTAAAGGGAACCAACCCGGCGTTCCCAGAGACTGAAACACATGAGGAGACGTTGTAGCAGACCGCAGGTCACGCACAACACATGGCCTACCGAGACGCTGATGAGTCAGGCCACGCGGAGGTTTAGGGTTTAGTGGGTATTAGGTGATCTCCTCAAGACCCTGGAGTCCCACACACGCCGTAGCTCGGGCTATGGTATGGTGCCTAAATGCATTCCCCCCTCACCAAAAAAAAAAAAAAAATGCTATCGACATCGCTGTAAGCCGCGTTGATAGGCAGCGAGGGTGAATGGGTGAAGCATCATTGGTATGTGCGGTCTTAATAAAATAAAAGGTTTGTTTTGACATCGATGTAACTATCGCGACCGCGACCTCCACCGCGCTCATCCATGCATCTTCGGTATGTCCGTACCTTAACGCTTGACTTTATATGCTACAGAGGCAAAATATCTTGAAGTTATCTTTGAACAAAGACCATTATGGAATTCTCCGTATACATCATACGTAATATATTTATTGAAGTGCTCTCTCCGTAATGGCCTTTTCCTAAACGTAGGTATCTAAGGTTATAAAAGTGCTCGGCCCATAGTGGCGTACTTGTCCATCAAGACGTTTTGGTGACTTTAACGTTACTGGACGATAAAGCAAAAAAATGGGCTCAATTTTCTCATTGTTTCCCACATATTGTTATTTGTGATTAGTCAACAATAGGTTCCAATGGATTTGTTAACTGTTTTGACTATCTCGTAAGGTATCCAGAAATTTGGAATGTGGAAGGACGAGGCTTGGAGATCTGTATATATTTTCGCTAAAGCTAACGAAGTACGGAGACGTTTCGAAATTTTGCATTTTTTGCTCCTCCACTGAAACCGGGGATGACCGCTTTCTGCATTCTTCCTGCTTGGCATACCGGTATGAATTTAATTGCAGGTAGCAGTGTATTCCCCATCCCACCCAAGGATCCAATGACCATGACTAGCAGAATGACAGTATGATTTGGCTAGAGCGTGCGAAGCTGATTGAGGAGCTCCTGATATTTGGCTTTTCTTCCTTATAGACGATGTTCATGCTTGTTCGACCGTGGGGAACGCGTAATTCCAGTAAGTCCTGCATTTCTCGTTCTCCGCAACAGACTCAATATCCTGTTATATTCATGTCATTACTAAATCCATCACTTTCATCTAACTATCTAACAGATGTTATATTTTTTTATATCGGTGACGTTTCATAGGTAACCGCAACTATATGTTGTCACTAGCTGGAGAAATGTCACAAACACTGGTTGGTGTTTTAAAGTATGTTCAGTTTCGAGAATTTATTTCTTACCTTAGGCTATTGTTAAATAAAATGAAACAATGGAATTACCCTTCTTTCATAACTGTCAGATATGTTATTTATTTTATTTGGCAATACTCTTGTTATTGTCTGGGTGGCTATGGATTGCGTCTAACTGCTAAAAATTAACTCATAAATCTGCTTGCAGAAATCTTACTACATATATATAACTAAGGATTATTTCATGTTTTTGTATCATTTCATAGTTTTTACTACGGGACAACGTGACTCTATTAGCATCGATAACGGCCACAGTTTAATACCTACATATATACTTACCCGCTTCCAAAGAAACTAAGCTGTTGCTTACCTGAAACAATAATTAAGCAACTAATTTATGATTTTATTTTAAAGTATCATACAAAATGGGATCAAGCAGGTCGGAACCATCATGGTAGTACTCCACCAATGACACCTTACTTCTCAAGCTTGGTATAGGAATTTGGCTCTCAACATATTTTTTCCTTTTTGATATTTTCTAGATGTTGGTGAATCACTTTGTGGTATAAGATAACTGATATTTTACGCTAGCATACAGATTTCATGTATGTGATACTGCTGTGGTGCACGAAGTATATATACCTAACCATAATATACATGCGTATATAAAGAAACTTGACATCGAAAACAAAATTCTTATGCAATCCATCATAAAATACCGTTGATGGCAAAAGCGCGATAGGAAGAGTTTAAGATGCAACATACAACAAAACTATATGAAACACACGTATGAGCGCTTTAGAAGTGAACCATGGCCACCTGTGAGGTTATCGGCGTAATTCAGATGAAAAAATCTTTGTAAACACGTCGTCCAAGCTGGCGTCGTTGTTTGAACAAATGAAGGCGAATGCGGTAGATTGAATCCATTTTCGACGGAATGCAGTCGCGTTTTTTTTCGGGGAAATCGCGACACGAGACACCAGAAAGTTCCGTCTTATCAGAGCACTTAAGCTTAGATAAATAATAAGATGCTACTATTATAAGCACTTCAGTGGAAAAACTGTAACGGAAAAATGTAATGCAAAATTCCAATATGAAGCGATTCAGGGGAATAAGTGTAGGATCCATTAGACAGGCGAAACATTAGGTTGATTGATAGATTCTATAATTGCTAGACATGAAAATGACATGATATGTTCACCTATCTTCTTATTGTCGTAGCCTTTATCTATGCAATAAAATATGGGATATTCAGCTTAAAAACCTGAGAGATTTTTAACAGTTTTTTTAACGGAATGTCCCATATTTTACTGCACATCCAGACAGACCCCTAACAACAGAAGAATACTAATTTAACATAGCGTTTCGATGATTTGTTGTTGAAAAATGTTATAAGCGATTCAATCTACAAAAGCCTTAAATTTAACAGCATGCCCGTACGTTGTTCTGAAAGAGAGTTACTTCATATCCTTGGTTTATAACGTAGTCATAAGCAGCCTCAAAAAGGTATCATATGGCCTCTTACTATTCAATTTAACAAAATGTTTCAATATGGTGCCCAGCTGCCATCTTGAGATTTTCAACGGCCAATTTTACGCTAGAATATAGTATTTTGGGATTGGGATTTTCCGGTCAAGGATACCACCTCCACACCACCGTATGGCAGCACTCTTAGTGCAGTCGTGGGCGAATTCTGAGAATGTTCATAGATGGTCTTCGAAAAAAATATACGTTCTGCACGAGCAATCGGTTAGTCCTTCCAAAGAACTCAAATGCAGGATTAAATCATCTAATATGTATCCTTATCATTTATCATCCTCATCCTTAAAACAAACATGGAGGTCTTCTCAAAATTGTGAAAAAGGTTTTGCCCGCCGGCCGGCACAGGTATTACGTATCCTGAAAAGTTATATTATGTCAATTTTTGTTTGACATTGTATTGTTTTTTTGTGACATTTTGTAGGTTTTTCTACAAGATGTTGACATAGCACCAGCTGATGAACACGTTGTGAACTCGTTTTGTAGTTGTACGTGTTGCCTAAACGTCATGAGGCTTCAGTTATCAATGTTTGGCTCTGATGCAATGTAAAATCTGCTTCAGAGATGGCATTACTGGAGGTCTAAGTTGTATACTATAGCTAGAAGGAAATGGCAAAGCATAGGTGCATAGTGAAGATTTGTGTGCTAATAATGTGTTAATTCCAATGGATTCTTGTCTCAACTTACTTACTTGAGATTCAAAGCTAAAAAATAGTTGCGCATCCACTTTTCCTTACACATTCAGGAAATTACATATGCAAACTTTCTGAATTTCAACAATGAGAGAGATAAGAAATAATTATATTCACTGTACACTGTCGAATTACAAGTCATATACATGCTAACAGTAATTACACACATCGCAGTGATTTCCCGTAAATCTCATCAGTTTTTGAAAACACAAAAAAACGTAAAAAAATCGTATTTTATAACTTTGAACATAACCTGTCTTCAGAAAGCACAACATATAAATGCACCGTCGGGCACAGCTAATACATATACTTCATTGGCAGCATATTCAGTAACGATTTGCTCACTCAGCAAATGTCACTGATTTTATTAACATGCAGATCAATACTCAATCATCCAGATGTGATCTTGCTATTCAACCAGCTTTCTTCTCAGAGATGAAAACTACAGAGTAGTTGGCTTTACAAAACATATGCAACCAACAATGCGTGTAGTTGAGCCATTCCTCCACAGATGACCGATCAAAACGATCCTATAGAATGGAGCAAACGTGGAATGACTCTTGCACCCTATAAACTACCTAGTCTGCAAGATGACATTTTACAGGTTTTTTTTGACGTTTTATAGGTTTTTTAGATAATATCCTTGCGGCCCGCGACTTGATTCTCTCTGAGTGTTAAATATACTTACCAAATAAATGATTAATCATTATAATTACGTAACAAAATACATAAAAAATGTTATATAAAAAGGTTGTTTGCTTTTTCGATCCTGTCTCTCATCTTCTATAGAGTATAGTACAAAGTTGTTTGAATTAGCAAACTAGTAGCATTTTTAACGCTGGTAAAAATGAGAAATAAAAAAAAAAACAATTGAGAGTCGTTATTTCGATTTTTTTCAGTAAAATAACATTTTTTTAAATGGAAACCCCTGTATATTATATTTTTTTCTGTTAAAGCATCAAATTTTAAACAAAAAAGCTCACAATAACTTTTCTCCTAGGTTACAAATTGTTGAAGTTATGGCCTCCAATCTGAAACAATTAAATTGTATCGACAAACTTTATTTTCAACATCAACTTATAATCTTACAAAATACAATAACAATTTTTTTTAAAGAAGATGCTCGAAAACACCACCTTGATCTTCAATACATTTTTGGGCACGTTTTTCAACTGCTCGAACTGTCTTAAGTATGGTCCTACCATCTATCTGGGTTATCTTTTCCCTAACTGCAGTCTTTAACGCGTCAAGGTTATCGTACCTTCGCTTGTAAATTTGGTTCTTTAAGTAACCCCACAAGAAGTAATCAAGTGGGTTTAGATCTGGTGATCTGGGAGGCCACTGTATTGGGCCATTTGTTCCTATCCACTGATCATTAAAAGTAGTACTTAGAAAATGATAAGTACCTCTGGAGTTGTGGGCAGGTGCGCCATCTTGCTGAAAATGCAGATGATGTCTACTTATAAGATCCAATTCGTCTAAGAAATTAGTCAGAATTTCTGACATAAATTCCACATATCTTTCACCAGTTAGGGTTCCCTCATAAAAGAACGGGCCAACAATTTTTGAACCAATTATACCGCACCAAACGTTGAAACTGAAACGGACTTGAGGGCCTCTTGGATGTACTAACAAAAGATTTTCTCTTGACCAATAATGGTGGTTTTTTCTATTAAACATTCCAGAATTTGAAAAATTTGATTCATCTGTCCATAAAAGGTAACGAAAGTTATTTACATTTTGGCGACAGAAGCTAAGATACCAATGGCAAAAAACAAGTCTTCTCTCTGGATCCCCTGCCAAAAGCGTTTGAACTGGTCGGTACTTATACGGAATAAATTTGTATTTTTTTAAAATCCTTTGAACAGTACCATAACTGAAATTAGAGTCCTTGAGAATATCTGCTATTGAATTCTCACGATAAGCTTCAAAATATCCAATAACTGCAATTTCCGTGGCCTCGCTTATTATGAATTCTTTTTTTGCCCTTGTTTTAGCAAAAACATTTTCGATGCCCCTAAATTTTCGATAAAGTCTCAGAAAATATCGTTCATACGGTTGAATGCGAGCGGGATATAATTCACTGTAGTATTCTCTTGCTCTCAAGGAGGATTTTCTGCACACTAAATAGCATTCTAACATATCACACTTTTATTCATGGGAGCACATTTTTCTTTAAATTAATGACACAATAAAGCTTATAAACAAGTATTTACACTAATGTTTGACATTATTTGATTTTATCATTGTTTTCCAAAGCCTTCTAGTTGCGAGTATGTCCAGTTTAACAATTTGTCGCTTATCTTAATGCTGTCAAATCGCGAACGCCATGTTGTTTTCATAGCCGTCTTAATATTATAATACTGCAAATAATTAAAAATATTTATCGTTATTTTGACTTTATTTTTGACTTTAGCGGAAAAGTCATTATGAACTTTTTTGTTTAAAATTTGATGCTTTAACAGAAAAAAATATAATATACAGGGGTTTCCATTTAAAAAAATGTTATTTTACTGAAAAAAATCAAAATAACGACTCTCAATTGTTTTTTTTATTTCTCATTTTTACCAGCGTTAAAAATGCTACTAGTTTGCTAATTTAAACAACTTTGTATTTTTACTAATAACAAAGTTACCAATGGTGGACACTTAATTTGGATAACCCTGTATAACCGATTTAGTTGAAATTTTGCACAATGACAAAGTTATCTAGCAGTAATGTAGAGCTAGGCGCTAGGCACAGAGACAGACTCAAAGTTTTCCACTTTTTTGTTTGTTATCAAAATCAACAGCTTCTGAGTTGAATATTGGAATGGTTGACTATCTACAAAAAAGTCAATAAATGGTGCTAGCAAATTAGCAAAACAGATTGACTGCACCTGATTTGGTTTTTTACCTAAAAAGATGATTTCTTCCAAATATTTTGATTTAAGCAGCTAGTGTGACACAAAAATCAAAATAAGATATTCGAATAAACGAACAATTAACTTAAATATTAACAAGTTTAAAAAGGAGTTAAAGAAATGGATACCATCTGCTCCTCGATCTAAAATTCATCAAGCTATCGACCTAAATACTTATTTGGAATAAACTTTTCCCATATTTCTGGAGCCAACAAATTGACATACTACTTACCTTTACCATTCAGAATGTTCACTTATTTCTTCAAATTAAATATTGATTTATTTCGTTGTGCTTACTTTTAACTTACAAGTACGTATGTGTTGCAAATATACGTACACAAAACATGTAATGTAAATTTGTCTATGTTGTGATATTAATGAAAGTGTTATCACTACATCTATAGGTTGTGTAAGGTAGAAACGTTTAAAGTATTGTGAATAGTCACTTGACCCATGCACATGGGATCCTTTCCTCCCTGCAGTGGTATCGCTCGTATCTATTCGAATGTTGCTTGTAAACATTTTGAATAAATATTATTATTATTATTAATTGGCTTTTTTGTACATAAGCAAATATTTCAGCGTCTGACTTAAAAGGTGTTGATTCTGATAAAATACAAAAAGTTTTAAATCCATCCGTCTAGTTTTACGTTACTCCTAGGTAGCTTACTTTTGCACAGCTCACGATTGAACAGTTGGATAACAATGACATGACGTTGTTTATGAGTGATGAAGCACATTTTCATTTACATGGATACGTCAATAAACAAAATTGTCGATATTGGTCTCCAGTGAACCCCCAACAGTTGCATGAGCACCCCCTGCATACCCCGAAAGTTACAGTTTGGTGTGAAGTAGACCCAACGATGATTATTGGCCCTTATTTTTTTGAGGATGATGGAGAAACTACTACTGTGAATTCAGAGCGTTACACCCACATGCTGGACAACTTTTTTCCGGAACTTCGACGTCGACGTGTCCGTCTCAGAACAGTGTGGTTCCAACAAAACGGGGCAACATCTCACACAGCTCGCACTTCAATGGAATTTCTTCGGCAAAATTTCCCAGGACGTCTCATTTCACGTCATGGCGATATTCCATGGCCCCCTCGCTCCCCGGACCTGTGTGATTTTTTTATGGGGCTACCTGAAAAGTTTACCAAAGCAAGCCTCGGACCCTCGTCGATTTGAAGGAGGAAATAAGAAGAGAAGTAACCCAAATTCCTGCACGGATGCTGGCCGACGCAATGGGCTCATTTCGGGAGAGGCTTGATTCCTGCATTTCGGCTCAAGGGCGCCATATGGCCGACATAGTTTTTAGAACGTAAATTTTGTTTTACTCAAAAAAATGGAATGTATTTCTGAGTATTTTGATATAATAAAATGTATTTTCCCATACTTGTTTTGACTGTACTACTCATTTAAAAAACATGCGTTCTTTCTGACGGGCCCTGTATAATACAATTAGTCTAAAGCCATTTTTCTGAGAAAGGTGCACATCCCTATAAAGCAACTCTTTTTAGCAAAAAAGTTATCTCCTTTCGTATACCCTAGGGATTACCTATTTTTTATTAAATTTGTCCTGGAATGATGCATGGCTTGAAGAATAACATTTTAACGAGAAAGGTTAAGACAGATGTCTGAATTTCCTGTTAAAGGAAATGACAGAAACATGTTTTTTTCTAAATAATTTTAGGTTTTATATTAGACTAACATGAGTTGTATCTGTTTCTGTTGATTCTATGATTTTGTTCGAGTTGATAGAAAGGCACCTAGAGTAACAGACGACCAGCATAAGCCAAAAAAATGGAAGCTTATTTTTGCTGACATTAGTTACACCACTGTTTTGTCAAAAAAAGAATTCGAAAGAATGAGTACAAATGATCTCAAGCCTCAAACATTTTATACATATATCTAGTCTCAAAAAGGTGCAACAACCTAGTAGCAAGGAATGGTAGCTACCAAACGTTCGAAAAGCGATAGGTTTTTCATACTTACAAAGAATAGATAGTAGGTGGTACTTTATTTTCAGAAATTGGTGCAGTGATGGTGCAGTTGTGAGCAAAAAGAAAAGTTTCAATTATTTGTATGGTTTTTCACATCTGATCCCGAAAAAAAAAATTTAGAGATCCTAAATTTTTATCAGTCTTAGGTTCCACGTTACACAAACATAGACATTAACTATACTCATTCTCAAATCTAACACGTCAAGCATTTTTGAACAATAAGTTTTTATTGCATCTCACCTTCAAAAGTGCGGTGTATTGGAAATTCGAAACCAGGATAAGGGGAAATCCGAGCAAAGCGAACACCCCGGATAAAACAAATTCGTACTTTTATTATATACAAAGCCTGAGTCAGACATTATGATTTTTTCCAGTTGATAGAGCATACATGCATTCAACCAGTAAGGTGCTACTCAAAGCCTCGATAACATTGTTTTAGTTCACTGTAACACCTCAAACTTATCGTGTGGTTTTCGTGCTGATAATCCTCCATCTTACGATTCCGGCACTTTATCAGAAAACTGGAAATTTGCTCATGTCCAACCCTTCCCAAAAAAGGATCTAAACCGATCCTTAAAACTACAGGCCTATAGCTCTGCTTTCTGCTATAAGTAAGGTGATGCTTCTGGAGAAAATCGAAGATCACCTCCTAGCGTGTGTGGCACGCTGCCCTCTTATGCAAACTTGCATCCTATGGCCCCCCAGAGAAGCTTTGCAGATGGGTGGCTGACTTTCTCTCTGGCCGCAAAGTATCCGTCGTAATTGACGGGTTCTCCTATTCATCCCACAACGTCAATGCGGGTGTTCCCCAGGGATCGGTTTTGGTTCCGGCACTGTTCGTCAATCAACCCAATCCACGGCTTTGCTGATGACCATGAAGGAATTCAGAGTGACAAGCCGATCTCTTCCGGTGAGCTGGAAAAAAGAAGACTTGCGACGAGTTCCTCATTGACGAGAGACCTGGTGGTTATCACTGCTTGGTGACGCAAATGCTTCCAAAACACAGTACTGTACCTTGAAGAACAAAAAGCGCCCTGGTACTCATCCGATTTCACTGGATGGCCGAGCTCTACCAAAGAGCCGCTCATTTCGGCTGGTCGGAGTCCAGATCTCCGAGGACTTGATCTGACACGAACACATCTCGTAAATAGCTACAACCGCTGGGAAAAAGCTAAGCTATTTGTTTAGGGCTAAGACGTACTTTTCTCCGCATGACCTCCTCTCTCTGCACAAAGCGCAGGTAAGACTTAGCCTAGAGTATTGCTCAGCTGTTTGCTGCCATCCCGACTACATTATCCATGCTGTCCGGAGGAGGGCTAACCGACTATTCGGGACCCTTTCGCACCGTCAGGCTGTCGGCGATCTAGCTCTCCTCTACCGCTCAGACACTAACTAACTAACGGTGTCGAACTTCGTACATCCAGAACTGGGATATACGACCGTATAGTTGTCCCTAGGGTATCAAGATTGTGGAACAATCTACATGATGACGCTTTTGCCATTTCTACTAACCATAGGCAAATCAAAAATCGGATTAACATAGTTGCTTTAAGCTCCTCATAGCAGCCGCGGCATCCCTGGCGTATAGGCTTTTGCCTGGCGTATAGGCTTTTGCCTGCGCTTCAGTGTAAAAAAATGTTTGGCGACGCTAATTGAAATACTGTTAACTAACCACGACATTTCAATTTTTGCTCGATATTATCTTTTAGATGATAACGTTCTGAACAAAATAAACATTTTTATTGAGATGTTTATAAATGGTGACAAGATACCTGAGGAGTTGTTGTTTCAACTATATCATCGATTATTGATGCGGTTCGATTCATCAATGTAACTTCCTAACATATGGCTTCAAGGCTCTTCCACATCAATGACAGTCGGTAATCTGAACTTTCTTTACTGATATATTCCAGCAGAATGAGTTTGAGAGATTCAAATAACATGACAACTTCCTTTCCAACAAAACACCCAATGGAATATAGTTTCCATTATTTCATCTCAGCAGCAAAAGCCGCCTCAAACAAAGGTTTTTGATTTTTTTCCGACTCTTTATGGGGTGGCAAACCTCAAAAGGTCTGAATCTTAAAGTACGCCTCTGATCAAACAAGAATTGTCCATTCGCAATTCAATTCTTTCTAACCTAAAATAACCATCATACTGCAAAGGCTGTCGGTGTCGTAGACTCAAACGTACTTCATATCGAAGCGCAGTCGTTGATCTGTCCCCTTTGTATCGATAACACAATGTTGTCGAGGAATATAGGAAAGTCACGAAACTTAACGCAGACGAGACATTCTAGTGGCCCTAGCCAGCCCACAATTTGCATCAAGCTCTTTATAGCAGCCACAGTACCTTACCTTTACTTTAGCAAAAAAGTATCGAACACAATAAGTGATAGTTTCAAATACCTACTACACGGCAAAGCAAATGTAACAAAAGTGTAACACAACTTATATGCGACCAAGATTTGAAAATTATCAGCATGTTTACTGATTATCCGGACTCTGTAGGTGACGCTAGGGTTTTTAGAGCGCCACCAGTTTTTTAGGCACTGCAGCAAGAGTGTGGTGCCGGTCACATACATACCCCTACATCACCAGTGCATTTCATATGAGTGCACTGCTTTTTTACACAACTTGTCTATAAGTGATAATTTTGCAGCGGAGTACGCTGAAGATGATGATAATAATCACCTCAGAATTAACCCATCAGAGCTAAGTGATGTTGCGCTGTTAAGTTAATTATATGTATATTTGGCTATGTCACCACTTTATGATCCTTATAGGTCTAATATAAAATTCTCTCTTTTCAATATGCATTTCAAAATATATTTATTCATATTTGATGTAATCTCAAATCAGTTTGAGCTGTCAAAGTGAGTCGTGCTCAATATCTTGTTTATTGGCCCTGAAATGGCAGAAATACAATCTCTAGATTCAGTGTGAAAAATAAAAACATTAGAGGGAAAAACTTTCAAGAATTATAATCAATACTAATTTTGGGAACACTAATATTTCAAAAAATTTGGTTAAAGTTACAAAATGCGGAATTACGCGATTACTGTGTTCCTACCTGTGTTGCTAGTTGTCATGTTGATCAACTTTGCCATCTCAGATTTTTATATTTATCCGTATTTCTGCTTGTAGTATGTCGCGAGAGTAAATACGCGACTAGACTTATGATTTTGCCTTGACGAGTTTCTGTATTTTCGTAGTCTCATTTCTTTTTGTCAATGTTGGGAATTCTGGGAAACTTACTGTTTTAGTGTGTATTCACCCTTTGTTATTCAAAACGTTATTAAATCCTTGTAGCATTTTTACTTCCTCCTTCCAGTGTGAGTCTGCACGTATTTTCACCCCAGCCAGCATCATTGTTATACAGGTGGACCCGGTCGTAGTTTAAGAAAATGTCTTTGTATTTAGCACAACATAAGGAACTGCACCTACTGGTGTGATGTTGCCTAGATGATGTTAAATTGTTTTGTTCACTGTATAATCACGTTTCAGATTCTAGAAAGACAAACTGTTTCAATGTGTAACCTATTTATCCAAACACAATTTTAATGCCCATAAACAATAACAAGAGGAATGTCCGTTGCACATATATGGAAGTCTTAATTCTTACTTCGATATTGTTACACACGTGCTTATGAATCTATTCTGCGATATGCGACAAGTACATGACGTCATTTCTTGTATTTAGTTGGCAACTCTGCCCTAGATACATATTTATCCGGCGAGTGTTTACAGTTTTGCTACATGTATCATCTAATTTATGGCATATGCGATTATTTAATAACCATTCGTTTTTTCCTTTTATGTGGGCGGAGACTGTATATATCTTTGTAACTACCTTTATGTATGGACGTCTCTAGAGCTACTACCAACATCTAGGTTTCTCAAACTAGGTCATGAATCCAGACCTAGGAGCTGAGATTTCTATATGAGGTATTCCATGACATCTGGTTCTCTCCAACAATGGTATAGTCCGGAATGGTCATGTCCAATGAACTGGATCGGTTCACTTTATAGCTAAGCCACATCATATAATATAAATGATTGTGTACAGAAATCTTGGTATGTGCCGGTCTGGTGAGAAGTGGGAATTGGTTAATGAAAATAAAACAAAAAATTCCATATCCATGCAAATAACACCAAATGTGACATCTGTTTGCCAAAGTTAAAGGACAGATCTGACTATGCTGAAACATGTAATAGAAATACAGTAAAGTCAAATGTTTATTTCTTGCTGTTTTAAAAAAATAGTGGTCAAAGGTGGCTAAAAACTGTGTTGGCTCTTATTTTTTATTTGAGCTGAAACGCGGATCAGCATTCTTAGAAAAACACCAACAAATAAACTGTTGCAGTTTAGTTATTTGATGAAAATTACAGATAGAAGATAATACGAGGGCAGTCCAATAAGTACTTAGCTCGATGGCGCCACTATCGAAGGAAAAATTTACTATTAATAATTAATACATTCTAGTAGACGGCTATTGTCAAAATTTTAACCGAACCGAACTTTTGTTTAGACCGCGTGTGGATGCAGGCGTGACCGCCGATTTTAGAAAATTCTTGTTTTTGGAAGGGAAATCGCGCAGTGAAATACTGGGTACGCTGACTCTTCTAACGTGACAAAAATCCATATCTCGTATTGGTAGACCGCCGATTGAAGGTGCGTGAGATAGCTGAGACAGTAGGCATCTCAAAAAACTGCGTGGGATCCTGCATGAAATATTGGACAAGAGACGGCTGTCTGCACGATGAGTGCCGTCTTTACTCACTCCCGTCAAGACTCGCAACCACTGTGTTTGATGCTGTTTAAGCGCGATCCGAATGAGTGTCTGCATCGTTTCGATGAACATGGATCTAGCGGTACACACCAGAGACCAAGGAATAGTCGAAATAGTGTTGGACTTCCTAGTGCATGCTTCAAAGAAAGCGAAGACTGTCCTATCGACCGGAAGGGCGATAGCCACCGTTTTCTGGTATTCACAAAGTGTGATCTACACCGACTACCTGGAGAAAGACAAAATGGTCACAGGGCTCTACTATGCCGAATTGTTGGGTCGATTCGATGCCGACTTGCAGAAAAAAACCGCCACATTTGGCAAAGAAAATAGTGCTCTTCCATCACGACAACGCACCGGTTCACACCTCTGCCGTCGCCACGGCCAAATTGATCGAATTAGGCTACGAACTGCTGCCGCATATTCTCAAAATTTGGAGCCGTGCAACTTCTTTTTGTTCTAAATTTGAAAAAGTTAGTCGCCGAGCAGAAATTAAAGTCGAATGAGGCGGTTGTCGCCACCATGGAGGCGTACTTTGCAGACCTCCAGAAAACGTATTTTTCATATTGGTTAAAGAGCATCGATGGGTCAAGTGTATTGAGCTGAAAGGAGGCTATGCTGAGAAATAAATCGAAATTTAACCTAAATTTTCGTTTTTCTTTTGTAGGATTTGTACTTATCGGACTGACTATAAATGAACAATAATTGTTACTATTGCGAAAATATCTGGCTAAATGCTATGTATAATAATCCATAGATCTATCTTCGTAAAAAGTCTTTTTTTTAGAAGCAATGCAGTTAAATATTAACACACTGAACGCCAACAGGTTTTTTGTAAAATGTCAAAAAAATCATGTTATAAAGTTTTCCTTAATAGTAGATGTAGGGATATAAATATATTATTCATTTTGATCATTCCACGTCAAGCAAACCTAATATAATTTGAGAACTCATGAGTAAATAACAAGTTAACGGTAGGTAGTATGTATAGGTCAGTATCATTCACCTGTGACTGACAAAACGGTCAGGATCACATGTTGAGGCAATAAAAGGGTTCTCTCATGAACCTGATATCTGATATTACTCCTGGTGGATTACGACCATGGGTGGATGTTTTCTGAAGTAGCTCAGTCTTCCTTTGTATCTCTCTCAGGACATCGCGCATACCTATCAAGAGTGAAAAAATCGCGATTTTGCTGGTACTTCATTTTACGTTCTATGTTACAAATAATGATTTCAGAACAAAACCAAATTGGGCTTACTTAATAATTTTAAGTAGATGCATTTGTATAAGGCTGATATACCTAGTAAATGCACCGTGAAAAACATACGTGGCCGGAAAAATTAAGCAATAGTTTGATATACTTTTTTCTGGCTCTCGAATTCGTTGCAGCTGAATGATATTGCAGTTTTAGCTATCTTCATCTTCATGAACATATTATGAGGATCCGCACGGGTATTATAAAGAAACCTATTAAACGTCAAACAAAACCTATGAAACGTCATCTTGCAGAGTAGGTAGTTTTTAGGGTGCAAACAGTCATTCCACGTTTGCTCACTAGGATCGTTGTGAGCGTCCATCTATGGAGGAATGGCTAAACTATACGCATTGTTTGTTGCATATGTTTTGTGAAGCCGACTAGTCTATATTTTTCATCTCTGAGAAGAAAGTTGGTTGAATAGCAAGCTAGCATCTGGATGATTGTGTGTATTAGTCGGCATGTGTATAAAATCAGGGGGAAAAGCATTGCTGAATATGCTGCCAATGGGGTATATCTATTAGCTGTGCTCGACGGGTTATTTATGTTGTCCTTTCTGATGACAGGTTATGTTCAAAGTAACTACGAATGTTTAGGTTTTTTATGATTTCAAGAACTTTGAGGAGAATTACGGGAAATCACCACAGGACCCGCATTGTATGTAATTACTGATAGCATGTATATGACTTGTTATTCTAACGTGTACAGTGGATATAATTACTTCTTATATCTGTCATTTTTGAAATTTAGCAAATTTACGTGTGTAATTTCCAGAATGGATAAGAACAAGTGGATGCGCAACTAATGTCCAGCTTTGAATCGTAAGTAAGTGTATTTGAGACAAGAATCCAATGGAATTATCATCAACACGTATTATTAGGACACACATCGTCACTATGCAACTACGCATTGCCGTTACCTCCAGTAATGCCATCTCTGAAGCAGATAACATTGATAACTGAAGCCTCATGACGTTTAGGCAACACGTACAACTACAAAACGAGTTCACAACCAGTCCATCAGCTAGTGCTAAGTTAATACCGTAGAAAAACCTACATTATATCACAAAAAACCAATATAATGTCAAAAAAAACCGACATAATGTCACTTTTCAAGATACGTAATACCAGTGCCGCTTGACTTTTTAACGACATTTGTTAGGTTAACGGTATTTTTATATTCTACAAAGATTGTTGTTTCAAATCGAGTAATTCTAATGACAATTGTTTTATCCTAACCTTTAACCGTAGATTCATGACGGTAATTATAGAGTGTGGCCCAACCGCGTATGGACGGTAAACTGCTCCTAAACAAAAACTTTTTTGTTATGCACGTGACAAGTAGGAGAAGTATTTTTGAATACACAGAACTATACAGGGTGTCCCGATGTGGAACCACGCATCAAAGTTTTTGTAATGAATTGCGCTATTTCGATGATGCTAACAGATTATGATCAAACTTTGTCAGGTTATCAGTGTCATATGTAAACGAAGAGCAAACATTATTTATTTAAAGAAATATTTCTTTGTCCGTCCTAATATTATTTTTGTGATCTTTAAGTATGCAACAGGATAGTCAAAATTAGAATTTCAATCAGTTACTACGATTACGAATGCTGAGAAAGCTGGAAAAGCATTATTTTCTTTTCTTAATTCAAAACCTATAACGCCATGTGCCAGTAACACGCGTCTACTTAAAACGAGTGGAAAAAGTATTTTGCTCTGCTCCGAATTCATTACTTTTTAAACATGATATAAAATGCAAGAAAAAGTACCAGCAACGTCAGAAATCATCTATCTCAAACCATTAATTCGCCTGCAGTATTAGATATGTTGAAACATCCAACACTTTCATTGAGCTTTTGGCATTCGCAATTTGTGATGAAGTAACACAACAGCTTTCAGACAATCAAACAGGCACATAAATTAGAATCAGACCTTGTTGCACCGTGATTATCTTTTAATTTCCTTACCTACAAAAAGTGTTAAGCTCCAGAGGTCTATAAGCCGAGCCAAGCAAGCCAAGCGTTACTTAAAATAAACGAATGTCATCTGTTGCTTACAAACATAATAGTCTACATCCTCACAGCCACCCCGATTTGCCTCTTTTTTTATGTTGCTGTCATAAGGAAACAAGGAATTTCATAAAAACAGCCGACTGATATCCAAAAACACGTGTGAGGTAACATAGGAAATATGAATGTGATTGTAATTTAATAATCAATTTACGCTAATTGTACGAACTGACAATTTACATGATAAGAAACATAAACCTTTGAAAAAGCCACAGTGGTGGCCGACTCGTCAGTCAAAATCAATTTATATAGTTTTGTATGCAATGCTTTTTTGTAGAATGTCTTACAAAAGCGCTTTGAAGAGAAATATTATTTTTGAAATGTAACACCCTGTACATTCTTAACAAAAGTGATAGGTGCCTTTTTCCAAATATACAAAGTGAGTTTATATTTTTATAAAATCTATTTAAAAAATATGCCGCCTTTTAAAACAAATAATTACTACACGATTCGTGGAAAAAGGAAGGATCTTAGTGGATGGGAGGTAATATATCAATCAAGGCTATCTCCCATCCACTAAGAATCGCCGCTTTCCAAACATCATGTGAAATTTATTTATTTTGATTTGTAATTTCTGGGAAACTGTAACTCACTTTAGTAATTTCACTCCTCAAACATTTATTCTATACCGTAATAAGGTGGACAAACAGATAATCCAAAACCCTAAAATTTACAGGATGTGCCATTTGAATTTGAAGGAAACGTAAGTTTTACGTTTATAAGCACCATGTATAGATGATAAAATTTCAAGTTCACTTGGACGAAAAGTTCGCTACTCTATCTTAAAGACTCTCATGCAAGCTGGCAAAGTTGATTATTTGTCCGGACAACAATAAAGAAGGGCGGAACACATTCAGAAGTACGTCCGAACGATGTAGGTATACGTGATACAATAAGTCGGGATATGCACTAAAACCCTTAAGTTACTCGCAAACCTCCAACACGGAAATCCTTGCAGCATTTCTTCGTGTTGGGTAGAGTTGCGCCAAGTCTCCATACCTCCAAATGTATTAGCATTCCGTCCCCTCAACGTATCCCCATCCGCTAGAATCAAATTTATGGAATAATGGCATGAATCACATTTTTGAAAAGTTTATCTTTTGCATGGTGCACAGCACGAATCGTAAGCAGTTTTAGTTGCACTCAGGCTGAAAGCTCTCCGGAAAGGCGGCATACTGGCTAAAACTCCTCAGTTACTCGATACACTCTTCACCACGGTAATGCTTGCAGTACTTTATCATTGTGGTTAGCGTTGCGCTAAAAATTTACATTACCAAACGTAGAAATCATTTCGTTCCCCCATTGTAGCCTCACCAAATTTTTGAAAAATACCCCGTTGAAATAATGTAAGGAAGATTTTTGAAAAAGTTATTTTTTGCTTAGTGCACAGCACGCGTGGTAAGCTGTTCTAGCAACTCTCAGGCTGAAAAGCAAGCCTGAATCATCCCGTCAGTTTTCTTGCTCGAAGTGTGAGATTCTCCGAAAGGCGGCATACTCACTAAAACTATTTAGTTACTCGGCAAATTTTCCGCCACAGTAATGCTTGATATTTCTCAATCTGTAACAAACATTTTAAAGTTAAAAACTAGATGGGTAAATTAACATTAATAGTCTCGTGGCATTGCTTTCCAGTGCTACGCCATTGGTAGCGCCTGATGGCACAAAACAACAACGCATCGAGGCAACCGGGTCATGGCTATCTCAACAGATTCGCCGATGCGCCGCGACGCACCAACCTGCCTTGGTCGCTCGACGTCGGCATCGGTCGGTTTCACTTTTACGCTGTGTAAGGAAGTTTGCCACTACAACATTGTGAAAGGGAAATCCCAGCAGCCATGAATGAGGAGACGGATGGCAGATAGTAAGCATACGCAAAGTGCATAGCATTTCCTTTGGTCTATCGTGTCTTCTATAACTAGAACAAATATCCCATGCCATCGAATATTAATATCTACATATTAGTTGTTTATTGAGAACATTGGACATAATATTTTTACCATATGCAAGTAGTTACCAAGGCATAGCCTAAACACCGAAGTACAGCGAACGCTATAATAGAATCAGGAACGACTTCCTTTGGTAGATCGTTCCACACTCTCGATATTCATTTTTGGTTTGTTCGTACAGCCTGTTGGCTGACAATCAGCAAACTGATAGAGTCGGGGACAAGTCATGACCTAGTCAGAGTACGTTTTGAGTTGGCTGAAGGGGCTTGGACCGATTACCGACAACTGATCCAGTGTTCGTACAGAAACTTCTGACTGTTTGATGACTGTCAAATTAGTCAGCAGATTATTTTCCAGTAAATTGTCAGAGCTCGAAATCAAGCACAATCACTGTTCGAATGTAATATTTTTCACCGTGAGGTAAAGAATTTTGGAAAAGTTTGTGAATTTCCATGTTCTATAAACCAGAATGATCTAAGGATTTATCGTCCACTAGCCCGGAAGTGCCTGATTTTTCCTCTAGAGGGGATAACAAAGAACACCTTCAAGAAAAAATAACAGCACATAAAAATGTCAAGTAGATTTACTCAGTAATTCCCATACAATTCCCATTCAAAAAGTATGGACATAAATTTGAAGGAATGTGATTCCACACATCGAATGACAAGTTGAAGAAGCAAAAAGTAAGAATTCTGAATAATCATTTGGGATGATTATGCATGAAAAATGCACAAGGTATTGTAAATGTGGGTTTATAAAACTAGGACAGTAGGGTTTTTGTTGAATGCTCCCTTACAGTTGTCGTGCAACGCTGAAGTGTATGGACAAACAGTATGTATATTCTAGCTCCAGTCCAACCCAAAGCATATCGAAAAAAAAAACAAAATGAGGGGAGGGCGGCCTACTGTCTTTGAAAATGGCGGACTGCCAGGCTGACAAACTTGTGCATTTTCGTATTTCGTATTATGAAGCATCGAAGCGGGCACTATTTGTGGCCCTCCTATACGGAGAAATCCAAATATCACTGACGAGGTAATGTGTACGAGAGAGAAGCGCGAGAAGCATGCAATACGTAAGATAGAAAGAGTACACCGATAGCACTCGGGTTGCTGGGCAATGTGGTGCTTCTATCTCTTTCTAAAATATGTATACATATAGTACGCTTCTCTCTCGTACACACTGCGATGTCAGTGGTATATAGATTTCTATGTATATCTCGGATATAATAAGCTGTATCCTGTATCTCGACTATATCTGCAATGTGTATAACACATACCTGGTCAGAAGAACCACAAAATGAAGCAAGAATGAGTGAAGAAATTCTACGCATCACGGCATCGTACATTACTTACATTAAGTAGGATTCCGATATTTTGGCAATCTCACAGCAATACATGAAAATAGATCATAAATATCAAAAATTACAGCTGGGCTGAACAAATATTGCCGATTAAGATGCACCTCATATACCAAGATTAAGAAGTGAGAAATTCTCAGTCGAACACTCTTGTAATGCCCTCTCAAACGAACTATGTAAGTACTAATTTTGTCAGACCTATCCTGAACAGAAATTATCGACCATGATGATTCCTACTCATTTCACAAACCCTAAAATATATATTTACCTGTTATTGGACTGACAAACTCAATCTAATCATTGCACCATAAAGTAGATTTGGGTGCTTTTCCTGGGCAGCCATGTGCTAATGCTGGTTGGGAGTTTTTCCGTATACCAAAATTGAAAGTCGTGTTGCGATATTATTAGCATTGTATTTAAGAAGGATAGGTACGTAAACTGCTACATCTAACATCATCATTCTCTCATTCTTTCCAAATACATACAGGATGAGTTTTAAGTGTGTCGTCGGTCATTTTAGGCAACTAAACGCTTCTTTAAAAATGTGGCGTTCTATTCAATCATTCATAACTAGGTGACAATCGCAAACGCACACCTTTTTCAAAAGAAATATCCTGTATATATTTTAGTATATCCGGAAAGGCCTCTTCTAAGGAAGAACTTTGATATAACATGCTATGGAGACTGGATCGCTACTTCTAGAGCTATGGGATATTTTGTATGAATAGACGTTCAACTTTGGCAGTTTGTAAGTCGTCACCTTTTCAGAAAGAGTAGCAAACATTCCTCCAAAATAAACTTCACATCCCATTGTTTCCTGTCACTTGAACATTTTTTAGATGTCACGCATCATCTACACAGAGTGGTTATACACGCAAATTGAAACAAACTCAAATGGAACGCCTTGTTTAGGTTTAGGATTCTGGATTATCTTTTTATAAGATTCGTTTTGATTGGTATAACACTTTTGGGGATTGAGTTATTAAATGAGTTATTGATTTGTGGAAAGATAGGATGATTAGGGGATGGGTACAATTAGGTTGTAACAATCCTGGATGACATTCGTTGCTTACGTAGGTAATTATTTTGTTTTCATCACTTACGTGTGGAGCGAAAAGCCTCGTTTCGATAAGGTACTGCCGTCAATAATGATGATTTCTCGGATCAGTAATGACAAAGCATTTATTAACTATTAACGACATTCAACCTCGGAATCTTTGATAAAACAAATTGCAATTAGTTGCCCCTACGGGATGCATGCATGGGCTTGACAAGTTTAGCTTTTATTGGTTACTTAGTGCGCACGCGACAATTGCTAGGCCCTCAGTAACGCAAAGCAAAATAGTCGACAAGGCATGTTCTGGAAAATAAATTTCATATACTTGAAGATATTTATTTTCTTCATCTAGAAAAGATGATATTATATACTATAAAGTTATGTTTTTTTTTGTGGACAGAACGAGTGTCGCAAACGCTTTCGAGACACAAGCTAGATTTGAACCAGCAATAAGAATATTGGATACTATGTATATGAATTAAATTAGTGTCTCTTATCATTCCCTATTATTTCGAGAACATATTTTTCATTTCTCCGTATTTTGATCTGGTTAAAAGGTCATTTTTTAAATCCATTAATTATATCGCTATCTGAATGTTTTTTACCAATCTACAGCGGTCGGAAATCACTTGACCGTGTCAACTAAATAATGTCAAGTTTAATCTTTCTGGTACTCAATAATAGTAAGGTGTACTGGGTCAGGTCTTTTTCATCAGCTTCAACAGATTAATTGTTTACCTATCAGCAGACTGAACAGTTACTGCTAAAAGGTGAGGAGATATTATAACAAACAATTTACAATACTACTCGCCCACATAGCTAGTGTCGTTTCACTTTCCATGCCCCTAGGAAGGAAGTATTGTAGTCGGCAATTGAAAATGAGATATAAAGTTTTAGGGATATTACGTGCGCATTTTCCATCTATAACTTGGAAAGTACCGATCGCATATTGATGAAACTTGAACACAAGGTTGGAAAAGCTAAGCAACTTTTGAAAATCGATCTAAAAGACGGGAAAAAATAAAAATCTCTCAAACCTCCAGAGCCTTTTCCGTATTTTCAAAAAATTTTTGAGGGAGAGAAAGATTGCAGGATATAAGAGTGTGCTGATGGGGGAGTTTGTCTCAATTTTTTGAGGGTAATATATTTATATGCCTCTAATCCTGGTATTACTATGCACCTATTAGACATACTTGAAGCATAAATTTCGCTATATATTTCACCTTTATAACTAACCAACCAGAGGAGAAGATCTTCTCGGGAAAGAGATGCATTGGAACCTCATATATGGGGGCTCGCAGGAATTTTTCTCATAGGGACCGGCTAGAACTGGATATTGACGAGAGAAAAATGTTGTGTATTTCAAGTATTGTATACAAAAGTATTTCTATGCTACTAAACAAATCTTAGGAGACTGCCACATTCTCAGACAGGGCTGGGGGCTGAAGACTAATTGAAAAACTGTAAAATAAATAAATAAAGTTTGTTTGTTATACTGATGACATTGTTGCGTGAGAACCGCAGGGACTTGGCACCATTTATTCATAGCATTTCGACCCTCATTTCTCAGATTTTTTAGGTTGATTATTACCAGTGAAAAAATACTACAAATTCCCCAAAACAGAGTGTACTAGCTCCGCGAATGATTACATTTTCCTGCCTAATATGTTGAAAATATAGTGAAGCAGTTATTTGCAAATAACACATAATATTGAAAAATTCCTACCGTTTTTATATGCAAAATATTCTCAGGTATAATTAAAAACATATTATAGAGTGTCCAAAATATAAATAAAAACTTGACGATCGTGTTGCAGATACATAGCCAGAAAAGTTTGAACGTAAGTCTAGCATAACTGGGTAAATATGAGCTCTGTTACAAAATCAGGTTTATAACGAATGTCAAAATACATGAAACGAAGTTTGAAATATAATGTAGTTACAAAAATTTTCTCAGTTTAGGTAAAAGGTTTCAGTGATTACAACTAATCGGACTTATAAACACTACATATTGGATTTATAATTCAATCATCGCTTACTTGCATTAAGATATGGTTTAACAAACGATGCAAGACATGTTTGACTATGATCTCTGGTTATTTTTACTTTATATAGTTCAACGGTACAAACGAACATTAGAGCAGGTCTAGTGATCAGACTATAAACATGGGTCATTGGTTCAGATTAGGGCGAAGTTTAAATTTGTTAGTGCTGCACTATCTCGCAGACCGGTGCGGTCCGGCGGTGAGCTACTCACAGTACAAATATCGCCTTTGGCGAACAATATGACATATAGTTATATTTTAGCATGCTGTACCATTTTAGAAAATCTAATTACATCTAATGTCGAACAAAATCCATAACTCTACTGTACCACTGCCTTTTGAAACTCGAAGATAGGTGTACGACAATTGTCAGGCACTGCTTGACACCTTCTTCAACAAAAATACTCCTTAATCATTTTGTTAAGAATTTTAGTATCAGAAAAACTGGCAAACTAATAAAATCAACCGCAGCCCTTGAAAACCTTTCTTTTCTTTAACCCAGCTCATAAGCTAGACAGTGATTTCTCCCTAGACTGAAAGAGATATCGTGCGTAACATGTGTTCCTAGTTAGGAACCCATAAAGGCTGTACACCTATTAACAGAGATGATGCCGACACACAAAAAGCTGTAGATCACATGCCTCACTTGATCTTGCAGGGAAAACAGTTATCCCTTAGAAACATATCAGAGCGGTGTGAAGTAATAAAATTAGTCACCGACGTTTTTTTACTGGCAGTTTTTATATACGGTGATCCCTTTTGGTAGACAACATTGAATCCATGATGGTTTTACCAAATGTTTGAAAATCCACGAAACAGTGCTTCATAACTATGCAAACGTAATATTAAGAATACCCAGTCACTTCTCGGTATTGTGAGGATGCTTGACAGGAGGCTTCTCAGTTACCTTTCTCGAGGAGGACAGCTGCCTTGTTCAATCTAACATTTGATTCAAGGCCCAGCAGGGATATTACCTAAAATACCTAAAAAACGTCAAAAAACCGACAACATGTCAATTTGCTGCCTAGATAGCTCCTACTGTGCAAATAGTAAATTTCGCGTTTGCTCACTATGAGCGCTGTGAGCTTTATCAAAAGCGTCCATCTATGGAGGCATAACTCAAGCTGCAAGTCAGTTTGTTGGTTGCAAAATGCCGAGATCGTCTGTAGAGCATACTAATCTGAGATATGC
Organism: Acanthoscelides obtectus; assembly: GCA_963669975.1. Classification (NCBI taxonomy): domain Eukaryota; kingdom Metazoa; phylum Arthropoda; class Insecta; order Coleoptera; family Chrysomelidae; genus Acanthoscelides; species Acanthoscelides obtectus. The sequence continues at coordinate 75,901,788 of CAVLJG010000003.1, forward strand.
GGTTGAGTAGCAGAGTAGCACGATCACATCTGGATGATTGTCTGTCGGCAAGGGTATAAAATCAGTGAGTGATACTTGCTATGTGAGAAAATTATTACCGTATTTGCTGCCCATGAAATGTATCTATTAGCTGTCCCAGACGTGTTATTATTTCTGAAGAGAGGATATGTTCAAAGATTGAGTTTCTACTGTGCAGCGAATGACTATAGATAATATTATAGAAAGCCCGAACTACAAAATTCAAGTTATATAAATACTTTTTAGAATCAACAATAAGTTCTATACACATATAATTGACTGTTAGTTATTAAAATATAATCCACACACAGGCGATGCCTTCTGTGATTTTTTTCATATTTATTTGCTAATTTTTTTATTTTTTCGAATAAATATTATTATTATTATATTTTTATTATTATACATTACGGTTTTCCCCGGTTTTTCGCGTTTTCAAAAACTTTGAGAAGTATTACGGGAAATCGGCACCACATCCGCGTTGTGTGCAATTAAGCCACGTCACAGAAAAATTAGGAATGACGCATCACATACAACACATTTTCGCACTGCCTCACATCTAGGCTCTGATTTGTATTTTCTACTTGACATCGTAGAATAAATTTCTATAAAATTTAAACGACTGGAACTAACAATTCATGTGAAATGTAATAAATTATTTGTTTCATAAATATTGCTGATGTACCATATTTTCTCTCACCTGTTAGTTTTAATATACTTCTCCAACCTCACTATGCATATATGCACTGCCGTTTCCTTCCAGCTATGATATACAACTTACAGCTTAGACCTCCAATAATGCCATCTCTGAAGCAGATGGTACATCACATCAGAGCCAAACATTGATAGCTGGAGCATAATGACGTTTAGACAACACGTACAGCTACGGAACGAGTACACAACAAGTGTAGAACAGTTCGTTCTAAGTTGACATCTACATAATGTCGCAAAAAACCTATATAATGTCAAAAAAATCCTATATAAGATTACAAAAAAAAACTATATATTGTCACTTTCCAAAATACGTAATATCCCTGCCGTTCTCCCTTCTTGCACTACTTTCGTCACGGAATGTAGGAGCATACCCACCTCAAATAATAACCTTCATAATAAGGAGGCCACAAAAAACTACTATTCATTCAACCCTACATAAGTTTTACTATTTTCTCATTTGCAGGTTAGTTTGTCAAAATGTTTTGGAAGACAGCGAACTTTCTTTAATTCATTAGAGATGGCAAGATGCTAACATTCCCAAGCCTCGTTTTTGTATGCTTATCAAAATTCAGATTTGAACTCTAGTCTAATAATATCTGGAGAGGTCAAAGGAAATAAATATTTATCATTCTTTATTTTTGCACAATTATTAATATTTTGTTAGCTTTAAGATGTAATTTAAAATAGATCGGATCAAATATTTGGACATTCACTTTACAATATTTGCCTCGCCATTCTTCTGTCCAGCTTACGCAATATTTTTATTATTCGTCTCATACTTTACAGATGATATCAGATAATATAACTGATCGAAGTTACCTTAAAACGGATAACTCGCAAATATTGAAGATTGAAGTGGAATGGTTTCTATAAAAATAGTATAGAATTCTACACGATTTTCAACATCACTAACTGAAACTTTAGACAATCCACTTCATATTGCAACAAAATGTGAAAACAGCCGTTCGAAAAGTACTACAATATAGAATTCTCAGTATCACAAAATAGTAACACACATGTTTTAGTAAATTGCTAGAAAAAAATAACAGTAAAAGTAGTCAGAAATGCATCCTCCAATGCGAAAATCATCTGCTTTGTACGTACACAAACAGTATCATTCTACAAGGAAATGCAGTTAAAAAAAGAAATTATATGAAAGTGTGCTTGATTGCTGCAATGAAAGTAGTTTCAGTTTTACTATGCAACGAGATTTTCTATGAACAATTATGCGAACTGAACGCATTCTGACGGAGAAATGCTTTCGTTGTTTTTTGCATCTCTCACGATACGTCGATTAGCCTAATAACAATATAGGCACACTAATAGCTTATTAATATGATCGTATGCGTATTTAATGAGTGACTGAAAGCAATGTTTTAGTCATGCTAATAAAGGCGATTTAATCGTGATCTATCATTTGAAGAACCAAGCACCGACAAAAGCAAATCCTAAATGATGAGTTCCCTGGCTGCCTGGAAGGGATGAAGAAATGTATGAGACTACAATAAAGTAATATTTAGAGACAATGTACACAGCTGAGATGCTGAACTCCTCATCGAAGCTTCCTCTTTGTGGGTATTTTGCAGTTAGGAGTATAGCCTTCTACCTTCTCCCTCTCCCTTGAGATCTTATATGAAAATGGAGGCATATATACATAGTTATTGTTTTTGAACTGCAATAGATGCAGAATATAGAAGGCCTTCCCTTCGTAAACAGTTCAAAATTATTTTTTTACACCCAAGCAGCCGCGCAGGCAGAAGCCTAAATACCAGGACACCGCGACTGCTATGACTATCCCAAAGAAATTTTGTAAATCCGATTTTTGAACTGCCTAACGTTTTTAGAACTGGGAAAAGCTTCCTCTGGTAGATTTTTCCACAATCTTGACACCCTCGGGATAAGGGAGCGGTCACATCGGCCAGTTCTGGATGTACGAAGTTCCACACGGTTACGATGGGAGGCCAAAGTTAGGCCAGTGTGTCAAGCAGGCACATCGCGCGTTATATTTGTTTCTGGACTCGACGTCGGCTTGTGTGTTCTCTACAGTGGGGTTTTGTAAGAAGGTTCTGTTTACCTTGATCTTCTGCTGACAAGCAATGTCACACGATTTGTTGAACCAGCCGATGGACCTTAGCCAACGTGGGTAATTTCTGTTATCGATGAACAGACAGCCGACGCATCCGCGTCAGCGAAATATAGATCTCTCCAAGGAAAGGTGGAAAATAAGTCTCTGAGCCCCTCCCAGTCGGCATGTCGTCTGAGTTACCCAGAGGAGACAAGACAGCAGTGCAGTAAGGGACAGGATGCGTGGTCACAAAGAGATCCAGCAGGCTACTGGCGAGTGGTGAAACGCGGGGAAAAACTATTGTTCGTCACCAACTGGGTCAGTCCTTCGTTAATAGGCTTCAAAGGCACGACCTGCTGCATGGGTCTTGTTCGAGCCGAACCAAAGCTCATCATGGGCATTAAAATCACCGAGGAATTCAAAAATGTCATCCCAGTTATGATCCGATGGAGAGCGAAGAAGGCAGCAAATAAACTTGGGAATGTTTTGGAATAGAGGCGAAGCCTCAGAATATCCTTCCGGTCCGATTCCAAAGAAACGTCTCTGAAGCAGGAAAGACTGCTGCGGACAACCGCCACAACTCCTACATTCTTTCTCAAGTGCACCTCGTAATTTGGGAAGCTAAGAGGATTAACCGGTGCAGACTCTGAGATTTTTGTCTCCGCCAAGAAGAGCATAGCACACTAAGGCTCACCTTAGTTCGCGGGTTTGTGGGGTCGGTGTCCAGATAGCACGCGTGTGATTTTATATCGAGGACTAGGAATTCGAATGTCAGTTTATTGTCTTTAGTTAACGAGAATGAATGTGGATTAAGCTATTTGAGCTTGATTAGAGAAGAAAAGAAAGCATGCATACCGGATTCTCTCACATTTTAGGGAATAGACTTTCAACAAGTTTATTCCTTACAGTCTACCGCAGCCTTCAAAAATACTACTTCGGAATATCAGTAAAATCGTTGATTGTCATGATAGAATGATTTGAATTATTGTCTTTATTGTAACCGCCAATTATAAATCAAGCATTTAGAATAAATCTACCTGATATATTTTTTTCTTTGGTATCATCGGAGTTGCAAAAAATAGGACGATTGTGTGTTATCTTATTTGAATATAATTCGAAATGCGTGTCCCTTTTACAATTCAATTAATACAAAGATCTGTGTTAAATTCTTTCTGTTTCAATGTCAATATCAATCGATAGAAAGTAATTCTTTGAAAGACACACCAGGCATGTCGACTCAATGCAACGAAAGACGTGCGCCAACTGAACACGCGATGGGAACGATTTTCTGACACGCATTTTCATGTATCACCAATGGTCCATCTACAGAAGAAATAAACTAAACCTAAGCGTATCCACGCATACTTCAAGTGATCGGACTCCAGAACGCCGACGGCCGGCGAGGTTGCATGCATCACGGTGTCATCTCCCACTCCACCTTCCTGGTTGGCCTTGGTCCTGCATCTGGGCACTGAACACGTGCTGGTATTTTTATTATGCCGCGCAGGCAATGTTTTGGTTTAATGTCTTCCTTGGATAGACAGACTTTAGTAGTGATTTTGTGTTATTTTCAAGCGAGCGTCAAAGGATTACGCATCGGGCGCGCATCATCTGAACTTAGCCTAAGGAATGAAGGAAATCTCGTGTTAGCCAGTTTTTGAGCAGAGATATTTAGCCATGTATTACAAGACGGCTCTTGTTAATGAGATATAGGATGCTATTTTGAATACTAAAAAATGCTATTGATCTGTAGATCAAGTTGTTTTGTGATATCGAGATGAAATCAAGAGCACTAGAGGTGAGAATGAGATGATCTTCTTTTTCTTTGAACATATATATATATATATATATATATATATATATATATATCTGTTCAATAATGGCTTAGGTACATCTCAAACTAGTTATGTAACAAATTCTTTTTGTGGCAAAACTAGTAAAAACAAATAGTACTCTGTAGGATAAAAATTTGGTTACGGGTTACGATATTTACGGCAAGTAGTATCATCAGTTATACGATTATTGAAAAACAGCGGAAACCCAAAAACACAAAACTGTTTATTGTCATAATTGATGATCCTCTTTGAATATTCTCCCTCTCATGGAATCCACCATACAAAATTAGCAGGTGCATATCAATTAAAATGAAAACTCAGAACGAACATCGGTAAGGACGGTAATTATTATGAAATCTGCAGCATAAAAACAGATGATTTTCCAGATGATGGAGCAACTTTCGATACAGTTCCGGATTTTTTTCTGCTTATAAATCATATACGGCACACCTTGAGCTGCTTGTGGTAAATTACGATGCCCACGAAAATATTACCTAATTGTAGCAAGAATTTGAGAGTAATTAGTGTAAGTAGCGTTTTTAGTATTTACAAGCCTACAGTGCCTTTCAACCAGTCCCCTTACTTATTTTTTGAACGAGTCAAGTAAGCAAGCTCAAATTCGGAGTGATGGAATCGATGCATGTTGTAAGTGAATAACTGTGATAATAACCGTCATGATATTGTGATTATATAGTTGTACTGTTGTAAATCAGAAATAAATACTTGTCAACATGTATGAGATTGTTGTAATAACTATAAAGCCATTCATTAGAAGGTGGTGCCCAATTTTCCTTCTATCTTTTTTTGACCGCTTATCTAAGACTTTTTAAATATTATTCAACTTCTATTTGATTTAGTGATATTCATGTTGTAAATGGTGTTCAATTGGTGGATTGTTTGATCTCTTTTCTCTTCCATGACAAGAACAGAGTTGATACTCCTAACTCTAACGGAGTGAGTGCTGAGCGGCAGGGGTCTTACGTAACTTAAAAAGTTACAGTATGTAGCACGCGAGGAATGAATTATTTGCGCACTACCAGCAAGTTGATATTTTATCGTTTTTTTTTAATATATAGGTTCTTTATGTAATAACCCTGCCGACCACAAGCCCCAAAGTGAGCAATTATTTATTGAAAAGCTCAAGGTGTTTTCTTTTTCACCGAGTATGTGTTAATGTATGTGGTATTTTGATATTCTAAATGACAATTTTTGGTGCAAGATCATTACGTACGAAGTTATAGCCAATTTCGTAAAGTTATTCTCAATTATATCCATGTTGATATCACATCTTTCATAGAGTCGCATTCTTATTTCCAGCAGAGGTATCTTGTACGTACTCAAAATTATCCTGAAGAATTCGGTATGCTACAGTTATCGACTCGCTCTACTGGATTTGAAACGATCCAATGACTATTTTCCAGTTTGTCCAGTGCTCGCCGGGTGCAAACTGTTGCATTCCAGCTCCTCTGTCATAGCTGGTAAGGTATATGGTGAGTTATCTATATAATGGAACCATGAAGCTTATCCTTTTGGCAATATCTTATTTGATAATTAGTAATATTGATGATTGGATCCATTGTAATTCTCAGGCTAACTAAGAATCTCTATAATGAATATTTTTTCAGGAATTATTTCTACATCTCAGTATCTGTAAGAAATACAGATTAGGCTAAATTAGAAGAAAACTGCGTTTTTTGGGGCGTATTTACATGTCGTTTGGAAACTTTTATGAATTTGATGGCTTACTGAGATATTTGGGAAATACTAAAATTTGGCCAAATTGTTTTTATTTTTTTCTGACATCAAAAAACAAAATATTGTGTCCAACATTTAGTTTTTGAGAAACCATCAATACATTTTTTTTATGTAGCGCGAAAATAAAATACACACAGAATCTTTTTCAACAAATTAAACGATGTATCACATGTTACATTTGTTTTCTAAGAAATAAACAAGACTTTGTTTTTTTATTTTATTTAAGTAGGCGTTGCAAGCAATAACAGAATGATCAATACATTTTTAACATTCTTTTTATTTTATCCAAAATAGATTTTCAAATAGGTTGCTATTATTTTCTAAACATAAATATAATCTAACAGTAGAATTAAAAAGATCACGTAATATTTCTGGTGTAGTCACACTACATGCTTCCATTACACATTCTCGTAACTGCTGCTCAGTTTCAAAAGTATGCTGATAAACTTGGTCTTTCATGATACCCCAAACAAAGAAGTCCAGCGGAGTTGAATCCGGGGAACACGATGGCCAGGACACTGGAGGTTCCAATTCATTTTCCGGGAAATCGCTGAAAAATATACTATCAAACTTGCCTTGAGTTATCTGCAGGAGCACTGTCCAGTTGAAACCAACAGCTATGAACCTGTGCCAAAGGTAAATTATCCAGGCAGTATTCTAGATCGTGTTGCAACAATTGATGGTATCATTCTGCAGTAAACGAATTGTTATCGCTTGGTCTAAGTACTTGGCAAATCCTGAATTTATAGGGGTATCTATGTTTACGCTAGCTGTACGTTGGGCTACTCCTACATTTTTACCAATTTGCCTAGTTGATATCTAAAAGTTCTCAGCAACTGCTTGTAAAACACTATTCTGAGATTCCTCTAAAGATACCTTTTTTCAAGTCGTAACAAGCTTTTTGAATGAACGATATTCATTTAAATTTCTAGCTAAGAAAATGGACATACTTGGCTGCCTTTTTTCGAGAAATTTATCAAGATACATTTCTGCAGTGTTTTAGTATTTTTGTAGCACAAAATGTAGTACGTCAGCACGTCGGACTTTTCTTCAATGCTAAAATGATCGCCTGGCATCGTTGACGATAATAAAGCAATATTAACTATACCCAATAATTACATGATCAAACGAAGTTACCTATAAGTGATGTTCGATCTTAATTATGTGAAGTGCTCGTCGAAGTAAATATTTAGAATACATATCGTAGTACCCTCGTAGTAGTGCGCACGCAGCTAAGAAAAGCGGCACCGCCCCCTTTCCCCCTACTATAATTTAGCAGGCGGGGAGGTAGACGCATTTCATGTACTGTGGGCTGTCAATTGTGATACTCTTTGCTAAAACCGACTTCATCCATCTGGGAGCAAAGGCACCATGATAAAGTTGCTGTACAGTGACAAATAAATACTTTGACTGCACAGATATTTGGGCGTAAAATACGGTAAAACTGTGGTTGCCACTTGAGTGACCCCGAGACTTTCAAAAACTGAGAAATCCCAATTTTAATATTATTCAACCCAATCCGGATGTTGTCTGTTTCAATTAGTTAGCACACTCTGACCTGAGGTTAGAGCCAGCAGTGTTGCTAATTTACTCATCCAAATATCTACAGAGCTTACCAGCAACCCTTTTGGTTGGTCGAGAACAACCACAGTATCTATATTTCTGTTGAGATGACATCAGCCTGTAAATGCCCTTAAAAGACTGATATAGCTCAAGCAATTATATCTTGATCTTTTATCACCTGTAAGGTAAGAAGTTTCAAGGTAGAAAACAAGACCTGTATTTCACAATACATGATGGATTATCGCTATTGATTGGAATAACAGCATTCCAGTGACGACAACCAGGGTAAGCTTCAGAATAAGTGGGAGTGGCGTCCTGGGTCCCTCCATCAGATCCTTTTGTTACTTCAAGAAGTGAAATTTCAGAAACACCGATCAATTCGGTAGCAAACCATTCACCACAGAAGAAAACTACCAGTAGTTTTTGATGATTAGCATGTGGGATCTTCTTCTCAGGTGACCAAAAACTAGAGACTTTGCCCTGGCAAACAAATGTCCCAGACCGAGAAATTTTACAACTAAAAACTGGATGATTCAATACCTTTGACCGCATCTGCGAGTTTCTTTGAGCCCCAACCGAGGTAGACCTTAAGTGATATTATGTCATTGGCATAGTAGCGTTAAAATTCCCTTGAAAATTTTACAAGGCAAGACATTGAACTCGTTAGTGTATAGTCGGCTGTAACGAAATGAAAGACAAGCTGACAGCAAGATCCCGATGTTCACCGCAAAGTTTTGGACTCTGTCTTGGTTGCTGTCCATTATTGCCCTTACTCCGCTCAAGTAAAGTTACTTTCTTTCTGTCACAATTTAATACTGAGCCTGAGAGTGCTCAGTTTTTTCTTAAGGTATTCCAGAAATGGTTTTATTAACTTTGTGAACACATGCGGGGCACAATATACCCTAAACGGTACATCATTGTATTGGAAGAGCAGACCCTTGAATATGAATCTGAAATATATTCTATGACTCTCCCTAACGGGTACGTTAAGAAAGTATCTCTACGGAGAAGTCTGATCCCAGTTCATTAGCCTAGACTTAAGTGTTCTATCCCTATTGATAGCATACATGGACTAATGAGATTCAGCTATTGCAAAGTGCTGAACCAGTCGCCGTCTGAATGGCAAGTGATCACTTGAGTCCAACTCAGGACTTTAGCGCCACTCCTAAAGCTCTACCATTGATGATGAATACGCGTCAATGTCCATGCTAATCTACACACCTCATCTGAAATAATAGGATGATGTTGTCGGGCCTTTTGGCCTTTAGTTGCTGCTCAGTTTATATGATTTCTATTTAGAATTGACTTACACCGAAGAACAAGATATCAACGCAAGCCTCTGTGAGAATACTTCTGAGTTCTTTGCTTTAATGTGAATATCTGCCAGCATACGCTCCTCTCCCTTCTTTGAACCTAGGGGTTGGTATTGCCACTTGCAGTTAATAAACAGCCCACATGTCGCTGTACACAGACCAAGCACGCATCCCTGCGTGCAACAATTTCTATTATGGCTCCCGCTACCTCACCTGGTTCACCTTCGGTGGCTAGAATAGAACAGAATTTATTCATCTATCGTCATCGAAAAGACCTGCCCTCAAAATGTCAGCCTTGGAACAACTCGTGAACATTAATTATACTAAGGTCGCCGTATCATCGTGGTGATGCGTCATCTGTCGAAACAGACTACATGGCCTTTAAGACAACACAATCCAGAGCGCACTGCTGTTCGAGTGCCAAGTAGAATATGGGCTACTATGGACACCCCCCACCACTTCCACTTTGGCCACGCCCACCGCGTGCTCTGATTGGCGGATCAGACGGCGGGAAATTTGAACGGGGTTGATGGTATATTTTGATTGGCGGGAACCGCTAGATCCACCGCGTGCTCTGATTGGCGGATCAGACGGCGGGAAATTTGAACGGGGTTGATGGTATATGTTGATTGGCGGGCTAGATGCCGCACCCGACCGGAAGTGATTCAGACAGCCAACGATAGTAAGGTGTAGTATAACGTCTATGCGTAAGTGATGTGACTCATTTCATGTTTTGCGGTAAATATTTGCATATAGATCGATAAAAGCCGATGAATACTGGTAATTATAGATGCAATTCTGCGGATTCAGTTTAATTGGAAAAACGTATAAAATTCGCGGAGAACAATGCGTATAGGATGATCTCAATAGTCAACACGTCATATTCAGTGTGCATATAAAAATGGAATTGCTCATATGTGGTGCATACAGTTAATGTTAGTTAATTTTTAACATTGATACAATATTGAAAACATAGTACAGTCTATATTGTGTATCTAATAGATTCCAACAAGGCAATCACCTACGTCGCAAATGAGGTTAGGTTCAGCGCCGGTGTAGTCGTAGCTGTGATATGCAAGAAGTACCGGGCGGGGCTGTCAAGCATGGGTGAATGGGCAGGGAGCGCAGGCTGTCAACTAGTTAATACCGGCCAGCGGTGACCTTGGAACACTGTGGTCAGTTAAAAAGTGGTGGGGGTATAATTGAGATTATAAATACCTATGAATCATCGCAAATTATCTTGTCAGTTAGCTACAGCGAACAGACGTGCTCAGTTCAGATTTAGTCGCTAGTTAACGTTTTAGTTTTTAAAAAAATGGAAAAATTCTTCATCGTTAAGGATTCTACTAAGAAGATTAAAAAATTTAATCTATATGGGCGAGAAGTGGAATTTAAAATACGACCTATCCCTAAAGACGTCGAACCTGTGGGATGGATCAAAGACGCTCTGGAGGAAATAGTAGCCAAAGGAACTGAACATCTCCAGCCCAGTGATCAAGTTGGATTCACTTTCTGTTCCAAAGACTTTACCCGCGGTCAAGGGTGGATAGCTTTTAAATCGTTTTCCGACGTTTCAAATGAGGACATATGGGAGAAGATATCTTCCATCTATCAGTCAAATTCTGTGGGGTTGAATACCGAGACTTTTTGCTTGGGAGTTACGTCCATAAGGTTGCCTGCTGGTCGTGGTAGAGGTCAGAATTTCAATACTTTTGATGAGGAATGCGCCAAAAGAAGAGGTATTATCACCGTTAAAAACACCGATAATTTGTGTCTCCCACGAGCCCTTGTCATCGCCATGGCCCATTTGAACAAAGACAAAGATTATAGCAGAATCCGCCTCGATCGAGGAAAAATACAAGGACAAAGAGCTGCACAACTTGTGGAAAAGGCTGATATTGTTATCCCTGAGGAGGGGTGTGGAATACCTGAACTTCAAAAGCTACAACGATATCTGCAAAACTACAAAATTGTTGTATACAAGTTTGGGTGCAAAGGTCGTGACGTCATTTTTGAAGGCGTGTCCACTGGTTCGACGCTTAACCTAATCTATCACGAGGGGCACTACAGCGTCATAACATCCCTCACTGCTGCCTTTTGCTGCAGCTATTTTTGTGAGAACTGCCACATTCCGTATAATAATAAACAAATTCATAGATGTGATAAACAATGTTATGCTTGTAAAAGATCTCCGGCCTGCCTGAAAACGAAGCACATCGAATGCAAAGAATGTAATAGAAGCTTTTATGGACAAGAATGTTTTAACGCTCATTTACCATCGGTCTGTTCTAAAATTAAAAGATGTGTAGACTGTTTTAAAGTTCACAACGGTAATGATCACATCTGCGGACATATACTTTGTAAAACATGTTATAAAAATCAACCAATTGAACATATGTGCTATATACAGCCTGACAGAAGTATTCCAAAATCAAATGATGTCTTATTAATATTTTACGATTTGGAAACCCGTCAGGAGAAGGAATTACCCAACGGATCTTTACTTCATGAGCCAAATCTATGTGTATTCAAACAATGTTGTGAATCATGTACCGATAATCCTATATGCAAGAAATGTGGCCTTCGATTACAGATTCTTCGATGTCAAGACGTCATTTCTCCATTTATGCATCATATTCTGACACTTCGTAAAAAATTCAAGAAAGTCATTGTACTGGCGCATAATGGTGGAGGATTTGATCATCAGTTTCTACTTCGTTACATTTTAGAGAAGACTAGTCTGTACCCAAATGTAATTATGAGAGGAACAAAATTAATATTGATGGAGGTAGGAAATGTAAAATTTCTGGATTCTCTCAATTATTTTCCTATGCCTCTAACTGCTCTACCCAAGGCGTTTGATTTGAAAGAGCTAAAGAAAGGATACTTTCCACATCTATTCAACACTTTGGCTCATCAGAATTATCTAGGGCCAATTCCAGCGCTCGACTTCTACGATCCCGACCATTTAAAAGAAGACACTCGAGAAAAATTATTAAAATGGCATGGCAAAAGACAAGCGGAGGGATACGTTTTTGATTTTCAGAAAGAAATCGTTGAATACTGTATCTCCGATGTGGAAATATTGACACAGGCGTGTCTCAAATTTCGAGACCTGATGAAAACCGAAACCACAGTCGATCCCTTCCAGGAAAGCACCACTATTGCATCATGCTGTAACAAAGTCTTTAGACGCAATTTTTTAAAACCTGAGACGATCGGGGTAATTCCAAAAGGGGGCTATAGATGGCGTGAAAATCAGTCAAAAATTGCCATCCAATGGATGTTGTGGGAGGAACATCAAAGAGGAATCAAAATTCAACACGCCGCTAAGGGTATAGAAACCATTGTTAAGGGACATAAAGTAGACGGTTTTTGTAGCGACACAAATCAAGTGTTTGAATTCCAAGGATGCTATTTTCACGGTTGCCCTCGATGTTTCAAATACAACAGAAGCAATCCTCTGCATAATGATCCGTTGAATACATTGGAAAGTCGATACGAACAATCAGTTAGCAAAGTAGAGAGACTCCGAAGCCTTGGACTAGAAGTAATTGAGATATGGGAATGTCAATTTCGAGGAATGCTAAACGATGAAATTAGAGCCTTCACAGAAGCACATCCATTGATAATCAATTTACCGATTAACCCCAGAGACGCTCTCTACGGGGGACGTACAGAAAATATCGTTGAATACTACAAGATCAAAACAAATGAATGCATAAAATATGTCGATATATGTTCCCTGTACCCCTTCATCTGTAAATATGGAAAATTTCCGGTGGGTCATCCAAAAAAAATTTACGTAGGTGAAGAATGTGTTACAGCCTCTCTGTCGCAGATGTCAGGACTTATTAAATGCCAGATTCTACCGAACCAGAACTTATATCACCCCGTTTTACCGTCAAAAATGAACAACAAATTGATGTTTGTTAACTGTCAAAAATGTGGTGAAGATTTCGTTCGAGAAGAGTGTCAGCATTCTATTCAAGAAAGAAGCCTAAAAGGAACTTGGGTGATAGAAGAGGTGCTCAAAGCTATTGAAAAAGGTTACCAAATTATAGAGACTTACGAAATATGGGAATACGATACAATTCAGCTCAGTAAAGACCAAGAGGGGTTATTTAGCGGAATGATGAACAAGTTTCTACAAATAAAACAACAAGCTTCAGGATGGCCCAAACATTGCTTAACGGATGAAGAAAAAAAACCGTTATATTGATGCATTTTTGGATACAGAGGACATAAAGCTGGAATTTTCAAAAATTATAGAGAACCCCTGTTTGAGATCGTTAGCTAAACTTATGCTGAATTCTTTTTGGGGTAAATTTGCTCAAAAAGAAAACCAAAACAAAACCTCGATAGTCAGAGACTGTGGTGAATTCTTTGATATGCTGACTAATCCTTCTATTCATGTAAATACAGTTCTCCCGGTAAACGAAGAAACCCTTCTCGTAACTTGGGAATTTAGAGAAGAGGTGTATGACGTTTCTTCAACGGTTAACGTTGTATTGGCTTCATACGTCACGGCCCTAGCTAGACTAAAATTATATTCATTCTTGGAGAAAGTGGAAGAAAGGGCAGTTTACGTAGATACAGATTCATGTATTTATATCTCTCGTAAGGGATTAGACGACATATCTACAGGCGACTTCATAGGTGATATGACCGATGAGCTCAATGGGGGTTTCATATCAGAGTTTGTTTCTGGAGGACCTAAGAACTACGCCTACAAATATACTACTTTGTCTGGAGAGGAACAGATCGTATGTAAAGTAAAAGGCATATCACTCAACTACAAGGCATCCCAAGTAGTCAATTTTGAGAAAATAAAAGACATGGTGCTGAAGAAATCTGATCCTGTTTCTGTACTTTCTCGACAGCTACGACGTACAAGAGAGCATGCAGTAGTAACAGTCGAGTTTCCTAAGGTATACAAGATAACTTCAATGAAAAGGAAATTCTATGAAGATCATACCTCTGTACCATTTGGATTTAAGAAAATAAAGTATTGATTTATTAATGTATGTAAATATTTTTTAATAAACATGTAAAATAAAATGTATGCAAATGATTTTTTGTTTTTTATTTCCCGCCTAATTGAAAAATATTTTTGCACCCGAAATTGTTCAGCCTTTTTACTCCATATAAAATATTTAAAAGTATGCATTGTTATTATTAAACGCCTGCAGTAATATACACCAAAAAAAATTGAGAAGCAGTGTAACCATGTGGAACTTTGTATAATCACAAAAAAAACATATCTTGGAAAATAAAAAATACAGCAGATTCATAAGCAGTGTAGAGAGGAAACTACGTAAAAGTAATCGATTATTACTAATAAAATAGAGTTTTGAATTCCTATTTTTACAATAATAATCATTTTACTATCTTACGTGTTGGGCACTGCACTGCACGGGTACCAACACTGTACTGCACGGGCACGAAAAATTGAGAAGCATGATAACCATGTAGAACTTCGTATCACTACGTAAATGGTTATTACGAAAAGTAGAAATAAAAACTATATTTTCGATAATAGCTATACTATTTTTTATGAGCACCGAAAAAATTGAGAAGCACAATAACCTCATAGAACTTCGAAACAGCACCAGAGACAACCGAAGGCTACAGAAAAAAACACATAGTGAAAAGGCATAACATCTATCAGCGCTGGTATCCGATAATACTGTTTCCTTTGACATTCGTTGGGATATGAAAACACATATTTGCTTCCCACCGTTATAACGGAAATAATAGTTACTGCAAAAGCAGTTTCACGATAAGACCATACATTAATCTACAAAGTTGATAATAAAACATATGTACTATTAAAATGCAGATATTTTTAAAATTATACAATTAAAAAATCAAAATAATATATTATAAATGGTAGGGGATACAGGGTAAACACCGAAATATACTTAATTTAGAATAGTTACTTATAATCTCCTCAGTTCTTTGGTCAGCCGTATCGACAATTTACCGGTGGGTCCTCTATTTTTGTGCATGTAAAAGGTTAGACTATGGCGCTAGCAAAAAAAACAAAATGCAACAAAGTAGAGTCACTTAATATTCTTGTTGAAATTACGGATAGAATATGGTAGAAAGTAACAATCAGATATTGTAGAAGCCATGTAATTGTTTAATTGTTGAGGAAAAAGTATTTTTCATACGCTGACCATGTTTATGTCCGCTTGGTACGCGACCAGATCTTTTCCAAACCTTTGCCCGTAGGGTTCATGAGCCTACGACCAAATGTGTCGTCGAAGGGGCATTTTTGGCCAAATTCGGTCGAAACCGATGCTGCGTTCGTACCCTAGAGCCTACGAACAGTGACTCAAACTTAATTTTAATTGATATGCAAAGATCTGGCTAGAATGCTTGAGCTAGTGATTATATGCAATTTATCGGTGACGAGCTTTCCTCTAGCATATCTTGATTTATTCAAGCGAATCAATGAGAAACTAGTGAATAAAATTACCTGACAGCCATAGTACAAGTTGGTATATCTACACCTTCTCTTACATTTGGCGCCACTAAAATGTTAATCTCCTTGTTTCTAAAAACGATCAAGTACTTATCTGTTCTTCTTATTAATCGGAAGTGATTCTACGGTGCTATTAAAAGAGTTTCCGTTATATCCCACAACGAAATCCGGCTTTATATGTCTGAACTCTGGTACATGTTCACTCAAATCTTTCAGTACATGGTGCAATATTTTTGGCAGTTGATCTTTCCTTCGTGAATATTAAACCACAAATGTCTTCGTTTGAAGATGAACTGTTGAAAAGTGTTACGTTTATATTAGTATTAATATTTATGACATTTACTTTTTTAAAATAGTTAAATGTTTCTGTAACCCAATTTAGGTATGTATAGCAAGTCTTACGCAAGACAATAATAAAAACAGATAGAATTCGAGGGCGATTCTTGGAAGAAAAATTCATGGTATTTCTAAGGCAACACCGACCGGAGTGCTATAATTTTAGCATACATTTACAGGTTATAGGTCTAATGATAAATAGAAAGTGATTAAAATTTTAACTTCAATTTTCGTAAAATAGCTGAGATATGCCATCTTGCAGTAGCCTGAAATGAAATACCCGACAGGTTACCCATCACCTGATAGTCTGTGGTTCTCGCCGCTAGATGACGCTACATACAAACGTCATCTGTCAAACGTTATGTGTATCATTGATAAGTGTGAGTTGTGTCTCTAAGCGCTAGATGGTGTCGATGTCGCACTGGTGTCGTAGAGTGACCCACATACAGGGGTCGATAGAAATTTTTGGGGCCCTACCGACGGGTCGATGAACCGACGGTATAACGTCAGATCGAAATAAGCTCCATTCACATGGGAGGTGTGTGTGGAATTGCTCGTGGGAGACACGGACCTTGTCGTATATAGCAAGACGTGTCCTAAAATGGTGATACCCATTGGTCGCTCAGCCATACAGGTCGGTCAGACAGAAGTTTTTGGGACCGGGGTGCTCTGATTGGTGGATCAGACGGCGGGAAATTTGAACGGTGTTGATGGTATAGCTGAATGGTGGACGGCGGGGTCGGGTGCGTTGGTAATCACCTATGTCGCAAATGAGGTTAGATAGATAGTCGTTCAGTGAAGGTGTTGTCGTAGCGGTGATATGCAAGAAGTACTGCTCGCGGGGGTGTCAACGAGTTAATATTGGCCAACGATAACAGCGGTGACCCTGGAACACTGTTGTCACACGGTTGCAAAAGATGACAGGTTATCTCTTAATTTTCGTAAACAACGATTTTTCTAAAGTGGTAAAAACAGGTCGAAATTTTAAATACCTATGAATCACCGCAAATTATCTTGTCAGTTATCTGCTGCGAACAAAACATGCTCAGCTCAGACTTATCTAAAAAGTGGTGGGAAAATCGATATTATAAAAATATTTATGAATCACCGCAAATTCTCTTAGACGTGCTCTTATCAGTTCAGACTTAGTTAAAACTGGAGGGTAAAATCGAGATTATAAATACCTATGAATCACCGCAAATTACCTTGTCAGTTATCTGCAGTGAACAGACGTGCTCAGTTCAGACTTAGCAATTCCCAACGCTCCTCCGTGGCCATTCCCCTTACCCTCTCGCGAGTGCGGGCATGCGCATGCGGCTCGTTCTGGTCTATAGACATATGATCGCTAATGATCTTGAACAAAGATGTCCTGATACACGAACCGCCAGAGGTACATCAGAAGTAATGTTAGTATTGTGTGTGCGTGTTTTTTGAACACGCTAAGTCGTGATGTACATCACGTGACGTACGTCACGTGACCTACGTGACGTGCGTGTGACAGGTGACGTACGTGTGACAGGTGACGTGCGTCACGTGACACGTGACGCACGTGGCACGTGACGTGCGTCACGTGACACTTGACGCACGTGGCGTACGTCACGTGACACGTGACGTGCACACTTTGTTCAAAAATACCAAAAAGCTGTCTTGATAGCCCGAACCGCCAGAGGTACAACATCAGAAGTAATGTTAGTGCGTGGTTGAGGTTCAAAAACTTAGCGTGTTCAAAAAAAAAAAAACGTACCTAGACCAAAACTCATTCTAGACCAGTCACTCTAGACCAAAGCACAAAAAAAATGCCGTTTTTCAACGCCTTTTTTGTCACCATTCCCCTTAGTAGCGCGCATGCACATGGGGCTCGTTCTGCTGGTGCTGGTGCTGGCGCGGGCGTAGATAGCGTTTGTGGTAAGGGTTGGGGGTAGGTCTTGTTCTCTTACCACTATCCTATGGTACACAACAAACAAACTTACTCGTGCGCGATAAGAGAACAAGACCTACCCCCAACCCTTACCACAAACGCTATCTACGCCCGCGCCAGCACCAGCACCAGCAGAACGAGCCCCATGTGCATGCGCGCTACTAAGGGGAATGGTGACAAAAAAGGCGTTGAAAAACGGCGTTTTTTTTGTGCTTTGGTCTAGAGTGACTGGTCTAGAATGAGTTTTGGTCTAGGTACGTTTTTTTTTTTTGAACACGCTAAGTTTTTGAACCTCAACCACGCACTAACATTACTTCTGATGTTGTACCTCTGGCGGTTCGGGCTATCAAGACAGCTTTTTGGTATTTTTGAACAAAGTGTGCACGTCACGTGTCACGTGACGTACGCCACGTGCGTCAAGTGTCACGTGACGCACGTCACGTGCCACGTGCGTCACGTGTCACGTGACGCACGTCACCTGTCACACGTACGTCACCTGTCACACGCACGTCACGTAGGTCACGTGACGTACGTCACGTGATGTACATCACGACTTAGCGTGTTCAAAAAACACGCACACACAATACTAACATTACTTCTGATGTACCTCTGGCGGTTCGTGTATCAGGACATCTTTGTTCAAGATCATTAGCGATCATATGTCTATAGACCAGAACGAGCCGCATGCGCATGCCCGCACTCGCGAGAGGGTAAGGGGAATGGCCACGGAGGAGCGTTGGGAATTGCTAAGTCTGAACTGAGCACGTCTGTTCACTGCAGATAACTGACAAGGTAATTTGCGGTGATTCATAGGTATTTATAATCTCGATTTTACCCTCCAGTTTTAACTAAGTCTGAACTGATAAGAGCACGTCTAAGAGAATTTGCGGTGATTCATAAATATTTTTATAATATCGATTTTCCCACCACTTTTTAGATAAGTCTGAGCTGAGCATGTTTTGTTCGCAGCAGATAACTGACAAGATAATTTGCGGTGATTCATAGGTATTTAAAATTTCGACCTGTTTTTACCACTTTAGAAAAATCGTTGTTTACGAAAATTAAGAGATAACCTGTCATCTTTTGCAACCGTGTGACAACAGTGTTCCAGGGTCACCGCTGTTATCGTTGGCCAATATTAACTCGTTGACACCCCCGCGAGCAGTACTTCTTGCATATCACCGCTACGACAACACCTTCACTGAACGACTATCTATCTAACCTCATTTGCGACATAGGTGATTACCAACGCACCCGACCCCGCCGTCCACCATTCAGCTATACCATCAACACCGTTCAAATTTCCCGCCGTCTGATCCACCAATCAGAGCACCCCGGTCCCAAAAACTTCTGTCTGACCGACCTGTATGGCTGAGCGACCAATGGGTATCACCATTTTAGGACACGTCTTGCTATATACGACAAGGTCCGTGTCTCCCACGAGCAATTCCACACACACCTCCCATGTGAATGGAGCTTATTTCGATCTGACGTTATACCGTCGGTTCATCGACCCGTCGGTAGGGCCCCAAAAATTTCTATCGACCCCTGTATGTGGGTCACTCTACGACACCAGTGCGACATCGACACCATCTAGCGCTTAGAGACACAACTCACACTTATCAATGATACACATAACGTTTGACAGATGACGTTTGTATGTAGCGTCATCTAGCGGCGAGAACCACAGACTATCAGGTGATGGGTAACCTGTCGGGTATTTCATTTCAGGCTACTGCAAGATGGCATATCTCAGCTATTTTACGAAAATTGAAGTTAAAATTTTAATCACTTTCTATTTATCATTAGACCTATAACCTGTAAATGTATGCTAAAATTATAGCACTCCGGTCGGTGTTGCCTTAGAAATACCATGAATTTTTCTTCCAAGAATCGCCCTCGAATTCTATCTGTTTTTATTATTGTCTTGCGTAAGACTTGCTATACATACCTAAATTGGGTTACAGAAACATTTAACTATTTTAAAAAAGTAAATGTCATAAATATTAATACTAATATAAACGTAACACTTTTCAACAGTTCATCTTCAAACGAAGACATTTGTGGTTTAATATTCACGAAGGAAAGATCAACTGCCAAAAATATTGCACCATGTACTGAAAGATTTGAGTGAACATGTACCAGAGTTCAGACATATAAAGCCGGATTTCGTTGTGGGATATAACGGAAACTCTTTTAATAGCACCGTAGAATCACTTCCGATTAATAAGAAGAACAGATAAGTACTTGATCGTTTTTAGAAACAAGGAGATTAACATTTTAGTGGCGCCAAATGTAAGAGAAGGTGTAGATATACCAACTTGTACTATGGCTGTCAGGTAATTTTATTCACTAGTTTCTCATTGATTCGCTTGAATAAATCAAGATATGCTAGAGGAAAGCTCGTCACCGATAAATTGCATATAATCACTAGCTCAAGCATTCTAGCCAGATCTTTGCATATCAATTAAAATTAAGTTTGAGTCACTGTTCGTAGGCTCTAGGGTACGAACGCAGCATCGGTTTCGACCGAATTTGGCCAAAAATGCCCCTTCGACGACACATTTGGTCGTAGGCTCATGAACCCTACGGGCAAAGGTTTGGAAAAGATCTGGTCGCGTACCAAGCGGACATAAACATGGTCAGCGTATGAAAAATACTTTTTCCTCAACAATTAAACAATTACATGGCTTCTACAATATCTGATTGTTACTTTCTACCATATTCTATCCGTAATTTCAACAAGAATATTAAGTGACTCTACTTTGTTGCATTTTGTTTTTTTTGCTAGCGCCATAGTCTAACCTTTTACATGCACAAAAATAGAGGACCCACCGGTAAATTGTCGATACGGCTGACCAAAGAACTGAGGAGATTATAAGTAACTATTCTAAATTAAGTATATTTCGGTGTTTACCCTGTATCCCCTACCATTTATAATATATTATTTTGATTTTTTAATTGTATAATTTTAAAAATATCTGCATTTTAATAGTACATATGTTTTATTATCAACTTTGTAGATTAATGTATGGTCTTATCGTGAAACTGCTTTTGCAGTAACTATTATTTCCGTTATAACGGTGGGAAGCAAATATGTGTTTTCATATCCCAACGAATGTCAAAGGAAACAGTATTATCGGATACCAGCGCTGATAGATGTTATGCCTTTTCACTATGTGTTTTTTTCTGTAGCCTTCGGTTGTCTCTGGTGCTGTTTCGAAGTTCTATGAGGTTATTGTGCTTCTCAATTTTTTCGGTGCTCATAAAAAATAGTATAGCTATTATCGAAAATATAGTTTTTATTTCTACTTTTCGTAATAACCATTTACGTAGTGATACGAAGTTCTACATGGTTATCATGCTTCTCAATTTTTCGTGCCCGTGCAGTACAGTGTTGGTACCCGTGCAGTGCAGTGCCCAACACGTAAGATAGTAAAATGATTATTATTGTAAAAATAGGAATTCAAAACTCTATTTTATTAGTAATAATCGATTACTTTTACGTAGTTTCCTCTCTACACTGCTTATGAATCTGCTGTATTTTTTATTTTCCAAGATATGTTTTTTTTGTGATTATACAAAGTTCCACATGGTTACACTGCTTCTCAATTTTTTTTGGTGTATATTACTGCAGGCGTTTAATAATAACAATGCATACTTTTAAATATTTTATATGGAGTAAAAAGGCTGAACAATTTCGGGTGCAAAAATATTTTTCAATTAGGCGGGAAATAAAAAACAAAAAATCATTTGCATACATTTTATTTTACATGTTTATTAAAAAATATTTACATACATTAATAAATCAATACTTTATTTTCTTAAATCCAAATGGTACAGAGGTATGATCTTCATAGAATTTCCTTTTCATTGAAGTTATCTTGTATACCTTAGGAAACTCGACTGTTACTACTGCATGCTCTCTTGTACGTCGTAGCTGTCGAGAAAGTACAGAAACAGGATCAGATTTCTTCAGCACCATGTCTTTTATTTTCTCAAAATTGACTACTTGGGATGCCTTGTAGTTGAGTGATATGCCTTTTACTTTACATACGATCTGTTCCTCTCCAGACAAAGTAGTATATTTGTAGGCGTAGTTCTTAGGTCCTCCAGAAACAAACTCTGATATGAAACCCCCATTGAGCTCATCGGTCATATCACCTATGAAGTCGCCTGTAGATATGTCGTCTAATCCCTTACGAGAGATATAAATACATGAATCTGTATCTACGTAAACTGCCCTTTCTTCCACTTTCTCCAAGAATGAATATAATTTTAGTCTAGCTAGGGCCGTGACGTATGAAGCCAATACAACGTTAACCGTTGAAGAAACGTCATACACCTCTTCTCTAAATTCCCAAGTTACGAGAAGGGTTTCTTCGTTTACCGGGAGAACTGTATTTACATGAATAGAAGGATTAGTCAGCATATCAAAGAATTCACCACAGTCTCTGACTATCGAGGTTTTGTTTTGGTTTTCTTTTGAGCAAATTTACCCCAAAAAGAATTCAGCATAAGTTTAGCTAACGATCTCAAACAGGGGTTCTCTATAATTTTTGAAAATTCCAGCTTTATGTCCTCTGTATCCAAAAATGCATCAATATAACGGTTTTTTTCTTCATCCGTTAAGCAATGTTTGGGCCATCCTGAAGCTTGTTGTTTTATTTGTAGAAACTTGTTCATCATTCCGCTAAATAACCCCTCTTGGTCTTTACTGAGCTGAATTGTATCGTATTCCCATATTTCGTAAGTCTCTATAATTTGGTAACCTTTTTCAATAGCTTTGAGCACCTCTTCTATCACCCAAGTTCCTTTTAGGCTTCTTTCTTGAATAGAATGCTGACACTCTTCTCGAACGAAATCTTCACCACATTTTTGACAGTTAACAAACATCAATTTGTTGTTCATTTTTGACGGTAAAACGGGGTGATATAAGTTCTGGTTCGGTAGAATCTGGCATTTAATAAGTCCTGACATCTGCGACAGAGAGGCTGTAACACATTCTTCACCTACGTAAATTTTTTTTGGATGACCCACCGGAAATTTTCCATATTTACAGATGAAGGGGTACAGGGAACATATATCGACATATTTTATGCATTCATTTGTTTTGATCTTGTAGTATTCAACGATATTTTCTGTACGTCCCCCGTAGAGAGCGTCTCTGGGGTTAATCGGTAAATTGATTATCAATGGATGTGCTTCTGTGAAGGCTCTAATTTCATCGTTTAGCATTCCTCGAAATTGACATTCCCATATCTCAATTACTTCTAGTCCAAGGCTTCGGAGTCTCTCTACTTTGCTAACTGATTGTTCGTATCGACTTTCCAATGTATTCAACGGATCATTATGCAGAGGATTGCTTCTGTTGTATTTGAAACATCGAGGGCAACCGTGAAAATAGCATCCTTGGAATTCAAACACTTGATTTGTGTCGCTACAAAAACCGTCTACTTTATGTCCCTTAACAATGGTTTCTATACCCTTAGCGGCGTGTTGAATTTTGATTCCTCTTTGATGTTCCTCCCACAACATCCATTGGATGGCAATTTTTGACTGATTTTCACGCCATCTATAGCCCCCTTTTGGAATTACCCCGATCGTCTCAGGTTTTAAAAAATTGCGTCTAAAGACTTTGTTACAGCATGATGCAATAGTGGTGCTTTCCTGGAAGGGATCGACTGTGGTTTCGGTTTTCATCAGGTCTCGAAATTTGAGACACGCCTGTGTCAATATTTCCACATCGGAGATACAGTATTCAACGATTTCTTTCTGAAAATCAAAAACGTATCCCTCCGCTTGTCTTTTGCCATGCCATTTTAATAATTTTTCTCGAGTGTCTTCTTTTAAATGGTCGGGATCGTAGAAGTCGAGCGCTGGAATTGGCCCTAGATAATTCTGATGAGCCAAAGTGTTGAATAGATGTGGAAAGTATCCTTTCTTTAGCTCTTTCAAATCAAACGCCTTGGGTAGAGCAGTTAGAGGCATAGGAAAATAATTGAGAGAATCCAGAAATTTTACATTTCCTACCTCCATCAATATTAATTTTGTTCCTCTCATAATTACATTTGGGTACAGACTAGTCTTCTCTAAAATGTAACGAAGTAGAAACTGATGATCAAATCCTCCACCATTATGCGCCAGTACAATGACTTTCTTGAATTTTTTACGAAGTGTCAGAATATGATGCATAAATGGAGAAATGACGTCTTGACATCGAAGAATCTGTAATCGAAGGCCACATTTCTTGCATATAGGATTATCGGTACATGATTCACAACATTGTTTGAATACACATAGATTTGGCTCATGAAGTAAAGATCCGTTGGGTAATTCCTTCTCCTGACGGGTTTCCAAATCGTAAAATATTAATAAGACATCATTTGATTTTGGAATACTTCTGTCAGGCTGTATATAGCACATATGTTCAATTGGTTGATTTTTATAACATGTTTTACAAAGTATATGTCCGCAGATGTGATCATTACCGTTGTGAACTTTAAAACAGTCTACACATCTTTTAATTTTAGAACAGACCGATGGTAAATGAGCGTTAAAACATTCTTGTCCATAAAAGCTTCTATTACATTCTTTGCATTCGATGTGCTTCGTTTTCAGGCAGGCCGGAGATCTTTTACAAGCATAACATTGTTTATCACATCTATGAATTTGTTTATTATTATACGGAATGTGGCAGTTCTCACAAAAATAGCTGCAGCAAAAGGCAGCAGTGAGGGATGTTATGACGCTGTAGTGCCCCTCGTGATAGATTAGGTTAAGCGTCGAACCAGTGGACACGCCTTCAAAAATGACGTCACGACCTTTGCACCCAAACTTGTATACAACAATTTTGTAGTTTTGCAGATATCGTTGTAGCTTTTGAAGTTCAGGTATTCCACACCCCTCCTCAGGGATAACAATATCAGCCTTTTCCACAAGTTGTGCAGCTCTTTGTCCTTGTATTTTTCCTCGATCGAGGCGGATTCTGCTATAATCTTTGTCTTTGTTCAAATGGGCCATGGCGATGACAAGGGCTCGTGGGAGACACAAATTATCGGTGTTTTTAACGGTGATAATACCTCTTCTTTTGGCGCATTCCTCATCAAAAGTATTGAAATTCTGACCTCTACCACGACCAGCAGGCAACCTTATGGACGTAACTCCCAAGCAAAAAGTCTCGGTATTCAACCCCACAGAATTTGACTGATAGATGGAAGATATCTTCTCCCATATGTCCTCATTTGAAACGTCGGAAAACGATTTAAAAGCTATCCACCCTTGACCGCGGGTAAAGTCTTTGGAACAGAAAGTGAATCCAACTTGATCACTGGGCTGGAGATGTTCAGTTCCTTTGGCTACTATTTCCTCCAGAGCGTCTTTGATCCATCCCACAGGTTCGACGTCTTTAGGGATAGGTCGTATTTTAAATTCCACTTCTCGCCCATATAGATTAAATTTTTTAATCTTCTTAGTAGAATCCTTAACGATGAAGAATTTTTCCATTTTTTAAAAACTAAAACGTTAACTAGCGACTAAATCTGAACTGAGCACGTCTGTTCGCTGTAGCTAACTGACAAGATAATTTGCGATGATTCATAGGTATTTATAATCTCAATTATACCCCCACCACTTTTTAACTGACCACAGTGTTCCAAGGTCACCGCTGGCCGGTATTAACTAGTTGACAGCCTGCGCTCCCTGCCCATTCACCCATGCTTGACAGCCCCGCCCGGTACTTCTTGCATATCACAGCTACGACTACACCGGCGCTGAACCTAACCTCATTTGCGACGTAGGTGATTGCCTTGTTGGAATCTATTAGATACACAATATAGACTGTACTATGTTTTCAATATTGTATCAATGTTAAAAATTAACTAACATTAACTGTATGCACCACATATGAGCAATTCCATTTTTATATGCACACTGAATATGACGTGTTGACTATTGAGATCATCCTATACGCATTGTTCTCCGCGAATTTTATACGTTTTTCCAATTAAACTGAATCCGCAGAATTGCATCTATAATTACCAGTATTCATCGGCTTTTATCGATCTATATGCAAATATTTACCGCAAACATGAAATGAGTCACATCACTTACGCATAGACGTTATACTACACCTTACTATCGTTGGCTGTCTGAATCACTTCCGGTCGGGTGCGGCATCTAGCCCGCCAAATCAACATATACCATCAAACCCCGTTCAAATTTCCCGCCGTCTGATCCGCCAATCAGAGCACGCGGTGGATCTAGCGTTCCCGCCAATCAAATATACCATCAACCCCGTTCAAATTTCCCGCCGTCTGATCCGCCAATCAGAGCACGCGGTGGGCGTGGCCAAAGTGGAAGTTGGTGGGGGGTGTCCATAGTAGCCCATATTCTACTGTGCCAACCTATGCAAAATGTAACGTTAATCGGGCATAATGAGATTTAGCTTCCGCTATTACTGAACATTAGAAACTTTGGTGGTTTCCTTACCGGTCATGTTCATACGCGCAGTCCTGCTCCATAGTTATCACGAGCCAGGTGGAATTTGCTATCACAAGCAAAATGTAACGCTAG